>BJKM01000026.1:657500-1041174 GCA_015082035.1 Chaenogobius annularis
TCATCATCATCATCTATTATTTATTATTATCATCTATTATTAATAATAATAATAATAATAATAATAATAATAATAATAATAATAATAATAATAATAATAATAATAATAATAATAATAATTATTATTATTGTTATATTATGTCTTATTTTTATGTCTTATTTTTATTTGTATTATTATGTATTATCATCATGCTTATTATTATGCTTAAAAATAATTATTATGATTATGATTATGATTATTATTTTTATTATTATGTTATGGTTATTATCATTATTACGCTTATTATTATTATGATTATTATTATGCGTATTATATGATTATTATGATTATTATTATGATGATGATGATGATGATGATGATGATGATGATGATGATGATGATGATGATGATGATGATGATGATGATGATGATGATTTTGTGACTGACACACACATGTTGGTTATGGATTATCACAACCTCTTTCAGGGGGAAAACGGGGTGAATGTCCATAACACTGCGTCTGACTGTTTTGCTTTGGTAAGACTCTCCAAATTGGTAAAAGATTAAATTATATATGATTTACTGTATGTGTGAATCCATGAACTCAAATCCAAACTTTTTTCAAAGACACACTTGACAATAGCTCCAGGCAAACCAGTATTCCCCGGCACAGTGTTTGAAAAATCACGGTTTTATTGACCATTCTTCTTCTTCTCCCCCTGGGGAACTTGGACCGGAAGCTGTCCAGTCCGGTCACATTTTTATTTATTTATTTAATTTATACAAGGAAAAAAGAAACTCAATGGAGAGAAACTATTTCTCACGAGTTTCCTGTTAAATATAAAACACAAACAGTCACAGAATATCCAGCTAAAAACAGATAAAGAAACTAAAATCAATGAAACAAGATAAAAACAAAAATGATCCAAGCACAGAGTTGTTTTAAAAAAATTGTCAATTAATCCAAAACGTGACAAACTGTCGTTCTGTTACATTTGGCGTATCGTATCTGGAATTGACTATAATGTTCCACCGTATGGCATTAAAATGATCGGTTACAGGTCAGATCTGTGCAAAGGCGAAACCAACTCACAGTAAGAATGCATGATTTGTAACGGTTTCTTTTCTTTTTTTTTAAGCAAAAAAAAACCTCCATGGAGACAAGCAAAGTTACGTAGTGCACCTTTAAGTTCAAAGAGTTTTTGTGTTTGTATTGCAATATATATTAGAGGCCGCTGAGCAGTACTGCGGGAAGCTTGGTTCTTCTCCTGCAGCGTCTTAGTCTGTGGCCGTGTTCAGAGGCCCAATCATGCTCCGCCCTCTAACATGAGCTTTTAGAACCAGAGTGGACAGCAGCCCTGAGACTGAGCGTGTGCAGGAGAGGCGACGCCCTAACTGAGCGTGTGCGGGGGAGAGGCGACGCCCTAACTGAGCGTGTGCAGAGGAGAGGGAGAGGTGACGCCCTAACTGAGCATGTGCAGAGGAGAGGGAGAGGCGACGCCCTAACTGAGCGTGTGCGGGGGAGAGGCGACGCCCTAACTGAGCGTGTGGCGTCGTGCAGAGGAAGGGCGACGCCCTAACTGAGCGTGTGCAGAGAGGAGAGGCGACGCCCTAACTGAGGCATGGTGCGAGGGAGAGGGAGAGGCGACGCCTAACTGAGCGTGTGCGGAGGAGAGGCGCCTACTGAGCGTGTGCGGAGGAGAGGCGACGCCCTAACTGAGCGTGTGCGGAGGAGAGGCGACGCCCTAACTGGCGTGTGCAGGGGAGAGACCCCTAACTGAGCGTGTGCAAGGGAGAGGCGACGCCCTAACTGAGCGTGTGCGGAGGAGAGGCGACGCCTAACTGAGCGTGTGCAGAGGAGAGGCGAGCCCTAACTGAGCGTGTGCAGGGGAAAGGCGACGCCTAACTGAGCGTGTGCAGGGAGAAGGCGACGCCCTAACTGAGCGTGTGCAGGGGAGAGCGACGCCACTGAGCGTGTGCAGGGGAGAGGCGAGCGCCTAACTGAGCGTGGTGCAGAGGAGAGGCGACGCCCTAACTGAGCGTGTGCAGGGGAGAGGCGACGCCTAACTGAGCGTGTGCAGGGGAGAGGCGACGCCCTAAAGTGAGCGTGTGCAGAGGAGAGGCGACGCCTAACTGAGCGTGTGCAGGGGAGAGGCGACGCCCTAACTGAGCGTGTGCAGGGGAGAGGCGACGCCCTAACTGAGCGTGTGCAAAAAACAATCTTTTTGTTTGTAGCTCAGGCTCTGTTCACGTTTGTAATGACCAGACGTTAATTAGAAATACAGTGTTTTAATAATTTGTGTCATGAATTGGTTGATGAAATCATCTCATTTAATCCAATCAGCATCCATCTCAGGTATGGAAGTTTAGCTCAGTAGCTTTGTCCTTCAAGTGAGTTTAAAGCCCCACTCTGTATATTCAATTTTTGTTTTTTCCCCCACTTGTGTTATCCACTAAACACTGAACACCCAAAGTCTGCTTGCCCAACCATAAAAGTCACCGCACGCTACTGGGGCTTGGTATTACTTTCGGTCACTAGAGTAGAGGCTGAAATCTGTCTTATAGTTGTAGCCCAGCAGTAAATCCAAGCATTCAACGGCAAATTAAAGAAAATATACATCAAGTGTGTTGTTTTGCTTGGCATATTGGCACGGGCATACTGTAAACGTACCATCCTCCTCAAGTGTTTGACATATTTCAATGACTATTTCAAATGTATTAAAGCGCTGCACCCAATTTTTCTCAAGTAATAACTAATGTAAAAGCAGCTGTACAGATGAAAAATGATTTACTATGAGTATTTATTTCTCCTCAAAAGCAGGATAGTGTTAGCATGCTAACGTTTGTTAGCTTTACCTTGACAGCAAAACTCGCTCAGGCCTCAGAGACTTGTGAAAAAGGCTTATAAACTCAACGCGGTGAATAATTCAGAATGCGTTAAGTGAGCAATAAATGTGACAGTGATTATTTGACCACGAGAGACAAGGACGGAGGCAGTGCATCGTTTACGGTTGTGTTTCAGACAAGTACGAGAGTGAACGACTGCAAAAGAAGCAACCGTTCAGCGTGCGCGTCCTGATTTAGCCAAACCACAAGAGCTAAAACTGTGCTTGAACAGCGCGTTGGAGAGACGGACGCTGCTGCCATTTGTGCGCCAATACAGCATTCGACTGTGTTTTTTTTTATTTTGTTTATCGATACTGAAGACAACAGAACCAGATCGTCGGGCTAGTACAAGATTAGCTCTAAAAAGCACGCACCCGCGGACAAAAAGGAAGTTTATAATGCAAAGAAAAGACAGTCTGGCAAATGAGGATGGGATGACACAAACTAAATAGGCGGGGGCATGAAACAGGTGTAGCAAATTAGGGGCGGGGCTGTAATCGAGAGCAGGAAGTAAATGTAAAACAGAAACAAGATGAGTGATTTCAAAATAAAACGGAGTAAAAGGACATGAACCGTGGCACAGAGCGCAGAACTAGGACTAATAATTAAAAATATACAATAATACATCTACAGACAAATGACACACAATCATGAAAAAGATTAATTACAATGAAAGTCTCAGTTGGTTCAAAGTTGTGTGTCCATTTCCAAATTAAGTCCAAATGTTAGTTTTTCCATTCGTTATAATGTCAGTCCAGTCCTTGATCGATGGTGATGTTTGTGTCGTCTATTTCTTTGTGATGGCCCTATTTCCTGCTGCCAAAAGTACATTCCAAAAGGTATCCATTCATTGTGTCTATGGCAGGAGTTTTGAGGCCCAAATAAATGTTCTAAAGTTCAGAGAGATGGCAATGGCACAAATATTTCTGAGCAACCTGTCAGTCCCAGAACACGTGATAGTGGTGTGTCTCCTGCCGCTACAGTTTCTCCAACAGTTTGTATTTGCGTGTGAATAATGGGCACTTTGGGACGGTGTCATGAAAAAAACGTGACTAATTTTTCCAGCAAAATTCCCTCCAAATGTGTGATTCTATGGTCCTCCACTGGGCTGTACACACATTTTCCCACTCTTCGTCCGTCAAAACAAGATTACCTCCTCTTTGCCATTTGTTTTTAATATATTTAGTAGAGTAGTTTTCCAGATTAGATATTATTCCCCTTGAAAGTTCTGATTTATATGACTAGATAAACATTTCTGAATTATTTCTTAATTTCTTGATTATAATAATAAAATAATAAAATCCTGTTGATTGTGATTTTAATGCTTTTAAAGGAACCACTTACAAACATAAAATAATGTGTTTAAAGCAGCGTTAATAATAATTAGTAGAGGAAAAAGCAAGTTTACGAGCAACACTTTGGTCCTGCCTCCCACATGGATTACACTGCAGTGATCCATCAAACCGTCCTTAAAGTGCCTATGACAGGTTGGAGAACATGTTGCTAAAAAATATTGGCTTTTCGGTGACTTACACCTGTGAAGAGCTCTTGTCCTTCCAAACCAAAACTCCTACGGACCTAGTTCCCAACCCTCTCAGACGGGGATGAGTCTGTCTACAGGAGGGAGGTGGTCCAGCTGGTGTCCTGGTACAGCGGTAACAACCTGGAATTCAACGCCCAGAAGACAGTGGAGATGATTGTGGACTTCAGCAAACTCCAAAACATCACGATCTGAGAGAAGAGGGTTTATGACATGTGAAAAATGACATGGGAAAGGTGTACATGTGTACAGCCTTTTCCAAACCAGGATGTCCTCAGTTCAGATCAAAAATTTACAAAAAATCTCAATCAGTGGCTTTTAATACGTTAATACAAAATCAGAAGCAGTTTAACGTGTGTTTTCTGGAGCTGCGGTCAACAATGCGAGAAGAGCGAGAAGATCAGAGAGCAGTGTTTGTCCGCTCTGAAGCAGGGTCTGAGCAGTTGCTGATCGACAGTAAATGACATGAGTTTGGTTCAAAACCTCTTCGGGAGCGACCCTCAGACCCCCCTCTGGAATGGGATTTATGCCATTTTCAACCGCATTTCAGCCTTCAAAGCCATTCTATTCTTTACACTTTTGAAGGGGATTGGGGGGAAAGCAAATGGCCAATGAACGGTTTACTTTTGGGGTAGAAGAATAAATAATATTAAAAAATGACTTGTTGGCTGGTTTGAGGGCTCTGTTAAAGTTCTGCGGTTTCAACTTCCCCTATACTTCCTGATAATTGGAAGTTAAGTCCATGTTTCACAAGTTCTGTCCATTTTGAAGAGCACATTGACGTCCGACTGTAGCTTTAGTCAATTTGTACAATTTTTTTCCATGATCGCAAACACTGAATGCATGTTTTCCCCAGTTTGGGTTTTCCATGAAGACAACGCCAGAGAAGACACAAGGACTCATAAAAGGCGTCATTACGGATGCAGAGGTCCGGCCTGTAGGGGGCAGTGTGGCGCTCTGTTCTCCTTTGGGACAAGAGACCCCCCTCCCTTTGACAAAGCCCTTCACCGCAGCCTGTCACTTTATATTCACACTCACATGACACACCTCCGGACTATTTTTAGACCGCCCTGAGTGGCGACGTCTTCTCGTGACTCAACGATTCCGTGAAGATAATTGCATTAAATATTCACAAATACGTGCCAAAGAAATCATGTCAAATATATGAGAGGGTGAGGGACGTACAGCATGTGTGGTTAGTTCTGCCAGTGGATGCTCAGCCCGTACGCGACTGGCTGAACAAATAAATACTCATTCTAAGAGTACGAAGAAAATATATACAAAAGTAAGTTTTGCTGACGGTTTAGCGGCGTCTTTTTCATGTCGCTAGGCAAATTAATTACAGTGATATTACAATAAATCATGCTTGTCAAAATAAATGCCTGGGCCGCTTGATCGTGGAAAGAATTATAATCATAATCATCATAATCAAACCATAACTGAAATTACAGTAGTTTTTCGTGGAGGAAAGGCGGAGCTTCTGCGCGCCCTGAAACGAAGAGGACGAACAGATGAAATTAAAGCAATGTTTCTCACAGAAATAAGACTAAAGTGTAGATACAATTCCTGAGCAACTTTTCCACAAAAACTGCACAACAATAACGACAATTTACCTGCAAAAACAGCCCTGGTTTTTCATATTTGTGATGTTTGGATGCTAACGCTAACTAACTGGAGCCGTGCTACAGCGGTCGAGGGGTCTCAACCGAGTCTGATTCTTGACTCCAACAATTTGCTCAATGTCCTCCATTCTCTCTTCTGCTTTTCATGCCACATTGTCCTGTTTGATAAAACCTACCGGTAAATAATAACATAAAATGCATCGGCGCTAACGTATAGAACGGAACCAGCCTTCAAGATGGCGGCGCGCTGGTTTAGGCTCCATTTCCCCCAAACCATGTTGAATGCTGTGAAACGTCCGAATGACACTCGCTGATCACCAGATTTCTGAAAAAGTGTTTTGAACAAAGCCTTTCAAAAGTGTGAACCCGTTCCAAAGTCTGTCCTCAGAGAACAATCGTACCTGGGCCCAAAACACAACGTTATGTAAAGACCATTTTCTTTTTCTAAATGTCAAAACTTTTGTCTTTGTCAGAATGTAACAGTGATTATTCCATGTTTCAGCTTCATGGAGGGTTTTTCTAAAGTTTGTCATTGCCGGCTTTTAACGGTAATAGTCTGGCATGTTGGCTACGATCTCATGAATGGATTTCCATGTTTTAGAGCTTTTGCCACTAAAACCCATTAATCACCGTTAGAAGATGAGTTTGTCCTTCCAGATTTTGAAGGGATTATTTTAACGGCTTCTCAAATGGAGTTTTCAAACTTTAGCTACAAAAAGTGGGAGTTTTATAAATATTTTTCATACATTTGCATAGAATTCAAACAACCATCTTTCATTGTCATTTTGGGGTTTTGTTTGTAGGATTTGGATGCAGAAGATGAATTAAAGTAATTCTGGAATTATACTGCAACGGAACAAGATGTGGAACAAGTGAAGCGGGTTAGAAATGCACAGTACATAAGTACTTATAAGGAGTACATAAGTACATAAGTACTTATAAGGAGTACATAAGTACATAAGTACTTATAAGGAGTACATAAGTACATAAGGAGTACATAAGTTCTTATAAGGAGTACATAAGTACATAAGGAGTACATAAGTACTTATAAGGAGTACATAAGTACATAAGTACTTATAAGGAGTACATAAGTACTTATAAGGAGTACATAAGTACTTATAAGGAGTACATAAGTACATAAGGAGTACATAAGTTCTTATAAGGAGTACATAAGTACATAAGGAGTACATAAGTTCTTATAAGGAGTACATAAGTACATAGGGAGTACATAAGGAGTATATAAGTACATCAGGAGTACATCAGGAGTACATAAGCACATAAGGAGTACATAAGGAGTACATAAGGAGTACATAAGTACATAAGGAGTACATAAGGAGTACATAAGGAGTACATCAGGAGTACATAAGGAGTACATAGGGGGTACATCAGGAGTACATAAGGAGTACATAAGTACATAAGGAGTACATAAGGAGTACATAAGGAGTACATCAGGAGTACATAAGGAGTACATAAGTACATCAGGAGTACATAAGGAGTACATCAAGTACATAAGGATACATAAGGAGTACATAAGAGTACATAAGGAGTACATAAGGAGTACATAAGGAGTACATTAAAGTACATAAGGAGTACATAGTAGGAGGAAGTACATAAGGAGTACATAGGAGTACCATAAGAGTACATTAAGGAGTACATGGTAAAGGAGTACATTCAGGAGTACATTCAGGAAGTACCATAAGTACAGATCAAGGAGTACATAAGGAGTAATATGTCATAAGGAGTACATAAGTACATAAGAGTACAGATAAGGAGTACATAAGATACATAGGAGTACATAAGAGTACAATAAGTACTCAGGGAGTACATGGAGTAGGAGTACATAGAAGACATCAGGAGTACATATATAGGAGTACATAAGACATAAGGAGTACTAATAAGGAGTACATAAGGAGTACATAAGGAGTACATAAGGAGTAATAGGAGTACATATAAGGAGTACATAAGGAGTACAATAAGGGAGTACATAAGGAGTACATAGTACATAAGGAGTATAAGGAGTACATAAGGAGTACATAAGGAGTACATAATGAGTACTAATACATAATACATAAGGAGTACATAAGGAGTACATTCAAGGAGTACATACAGGAGTACATAAGGAGTACATAAAGTAACATAAGGAGTACATAAGGAGTACATAGAGTACAAGAGTACAAGGATACATAAGTACATAAGGAGTACATAAGGAGTACATAAGGTAGTACATAAGGAGTACATAAGGAGTACCATAAGAGTACATAAGATACATAAGTACATAAGATACATCTAGGAGTTACATCAGGAGAACATTAAGACATAGAGTACATAGATACATAAGTACATCAGAGTACATAGGAGTACTAAGTACATAAGGATAATCAACATAAGGAGACATAGGAGTACATAAGGAGTACATAAGGAGTACATAAGGAGTACATTCAGGAGTACATAAGGTACATAAGTAAAAGGAGACATAAGGATACATAAGTATCAGGAGTACATAAGTAACATAAGGAGTACATAAGAGTACATAAGGAGTACATAAGGAGTACAAATCAGGAGTATCATAAGGAGTACATCAGGAGTACATAAGGAGTACATACATACGTACATTGATCCAGGGCCTTCGTCTTGGGGTCAATACAGGGAATAGTTTATCCATTTCATTCCGATCAGAACCGTCAGACTGAGACAAGCTTTAATTGGCCGACACTTTGTATTAGTCGGTTCTTTTCTCTGCCACCCACTGATTCTATGAAGGGTTCTTTACTCATCGTGGGCTCTCCCTTCGGTTTTTGTTGTTTTCTGTTTGTTTTTGTGAGAAAACCTTTAGTTACAAGGACCCCCAGAATGTGAACTATGGAATATTTTTAAAAAGGTACTTGAAATGCCTCTGAAGTTTTTATTCAAAACCCTACGTATTTTTACACTTTGAAGAAAGCATTTGCGCTTTGAAGAATCGATCAGTCATCAATTAAGATGTATTGTTACAGCACCATTCATACGAAACGCAACAGAGTTGCAGAGTTGCAGAGTGCAACATTCTTCACAATATATTTATTTCAAAACATTAAAACAATATAAAATACAGTACAATTCCTCCATATGTAGAGCTGCAAAGAGATGCTTTTAACCTAGATTTAAACCTGTCCCACAGCTTCAGGAAGGCTGTTCCCAGAACCTGCTGCGTAATGGTGAGAAGCTGCCTCCCCCTGACTAGACCTGACTCGTCCTGACTCTCTCAAGACGAAATTGACAAATGTGTTATTCGGAAAGCATTTTGTATATTGTATATTGTTACTCTATGTCGGTAAGGATGCATAGGAGGACATAAGGAGTTCTTCTTCGTCTGCTTTTCAGCTTCTGCTTCTTCTTCTTTTTCTTCTGCTTCTTCTTCTGCTTCTTCTTCTGCTGCTTCTTCTTCTTCTGCTTCTCTTCTGCTTCTTCTTCTGCTGCTTCTTCTTCTTCTGCTTCTTCTTCGTCTGCTTCTTTCAGCTTCTGCTTCTTCTTCTTTTCTTTCTGCTTCTTCTTCTGCTTCTTCTTCTGCTGCTTCTTCTGCTGCTTCTTCTTCTTCTGCTTCTCTTTCTTTTTCTTCTGCTTCTTCTTCTGCTTCTCTTCTTCTGCTTCTTCTGCTTCTTCCTCTGCTTCTTCTTCTTTCTGCTTCTTCTTCTTCTTCTTCTTCTTCTGCTTCTCTCTTCTTCTTCTTCTTCTTCTTCTTCTTCTTTTCTGCTCCTTTTCCTCTGCTTCTTCTTCTTCTGCTTCTTCTTCTGCTTTCTTCTTCTTCTGCTTCTTTCCTCTGCTCTCTTCCTCGTGCTTCATCTTTCTTTCTGCTTATTTCTTCTTCATATCTGCTTCTTCTTCTGCTGCTTCTTTCTGCTGCGTTCTTTCTTCTTCTGCTGTTCTTCTTCTTGCTTCTTCTTCTTTTTCTTCTCTTCTTCTTCTGCTTCTTCTTCCTCTGCTTCTTCTTCTTCTGCTTCTTCTTCTGCTTCTTCTTCTTCCTCTGCTTCTTCTCCTTCTTCTTCCTCTTCTGCCTCTTCCTCTGCTTCTTCCTCTGCTTCTTCCGCTGCTTCTTCTTCTTCTTCCTCTGCTTCTTCTTCTTCTGCTTCTTCTTCTCCTTCTTCTTTTGCTTCTTCTTCCTCTGCTTCTTCTGCTTCTTCTTCTTCTTCTTCTTCTTCCTCTGCTTCTTCTTCTTCCTCCTCTGCGTCTTCTTCTTCTGCTTCTTCTTCTTCTTCTTCTTCTGCTTCTTCTTCCTCTGCTTCTTCTTCTTCTGCTTCTTCTTCTTCTTCTTCTGCTTCTTCTTCTTCTTCTTCTTCTTCTGCTTCTTCTTCTTCTTCTTCTTCTTCTTCTTCCTCTTCGGTGTTTTATGGCGGTTGGTATCCATAAAGTGTTACATTACCGCCACACACTGTAGTTGTGCGTCTTTTTTTTCTTCACGCTATACCGTAAAAAAAAAAGTATGTAGTGCGTGCGTCGCTTTATGAGGCTCTGCGATGAGAGCCGATTGGCTGTGCTTGGGTGGTCCGCCCCTGCTTCTCTTCTCCGTCCCAAAAAAACGGTTCTAAAGCGGCAGCCAAACACCAACATGTGAATACAAGTGATCCAGGAACAGATTTAAATAATAACGTATACCCTGAATAATTTTTAGTAAATAAAAAGTATACCTGAGTCAAAATACTGCAAGTACTAAACCTTGGACCCGACAAAGACGACATCGGGGCAAAACTGGGCTGAAACCAGGACCAGTTCCGACAACATTTTCTCGTATGGTTGCATTCTGTCCCAGTTCGGTTAAAATGTCGATGCCACGCGTGATTGGAAAAACCTCCTCCGTTTCCTTTGACCAAAATGGAGACGTCGCTCACAAGGAAGAAAATGCGAGTGCAAAAGTGCAATATTTACCCCAAGTCGACACGTACTTCTGGCTTTGAAACACAAACAGCACCGCATATTTCTTTAATAACACAGAGCATTTGTTCTGGTACCAAGTGCAAACACAGCCTGAGAGATGTTTAACCTCGCTGAATCCTCCGGCGCCTTTAGCGGGTGAAATGAAGTCAGTCTTATCTTCAGTTGCCGTGGCAGTGTGTTACAGTGGAGCCCCCCGTCCCCCCGTCTCCTGATCGTCTGGATGTCTGTGCGTTTATTAATTAAAAAGGGATTTCGCGTTTCCGTATTGCCGTTAGAGGGGCGACGCGGCAGGTTATGATCGGGGTGTCGCGGCACGAAGTTTGGTGTGTTTTCCATGTGCGTCTTGGTATTAATTATAACAAAATGCTAACAACCTACTGTATATTAATGACCTGTAGAACTGAACAACATGATTATTTTATGATTCGTGTTCGCCCTCAAAACAAGAGGGTACTACAGACTTGACTAGGGATGTCGAGATGATCAGGTGAATTATTAAATTTTAAATTAAATATTTTTAGTTCAAGCTATCGTTCACTCACTAAATGTAAAGATTGTTTTTTTTAATCTGGCTGTTTTTGTGTTTCAGAGAGTTCATTTTCGTAAAGCCGGGTCGATAATCGTGAATAATTGTTAAATCGCGATGTTTTTCTAAACACTAAAATGTCGTATCGTCCTTAGACTTGACACTTGAATTACGTCTCATTTTGTGCGCCGCATGAGCTTGTGACAGCGGTACAGAAAGTGTTGAAAGCGTTAATGGCGGATCGCGTTTCCATGGCAAGGGCTCTGCCGCTGACGCCGCCCGAACATGAGCAATGTTTTCTTACAAATGAAATCTAAATCGTTCCTGAATTATGCTCTTTCTTCATGAGACCGATCGCAGCAATTCACAAAAAGAACTTGAGTAATTCCACATTCGCGTCGGCGTGAGAAGTGGCTAACGCAGGAGAGAACAAGACGCTTCTCCCGCCCGTTGCTAGCTTATTTCACTACTTTGCGCCGCTCCGCCGTGTTTTAACAACTCTGTGAAATGTGTTGGGTTTGGATTACGTTGGATCAATCATGCACAGGAAATATAATATGTTGGGTTTAAACGCCAGTGCCGACTTTCGCAAACAGGAAACAGCTGATGCTAACGCGCGCTAGCTTTGTTTTGCTAAATCTGTCAGCTCAACAAATAAAGTTATCATCACTGGAAATGCGTTTTATGACCAGCTCAAGTCAGCATTTGGCGAGGAATGTTTACAATATGTTTTATTTATATCTGCTTTTTGAGTTTTTGTTTTCTTTTGTTCTCTCTTGTCTCCGGGGGGCCTAAAGTGAGCCTGCCCCCTCTGGAAGCTGGTCTGTGTCCCGTGACTGGCTTTAACACACAGAAAATACTTGCTATGCAGCCGTTATGTACCTGATTAGTACCTGATTTGACTGGCTACTTGTCACTTGATTTCTCATTTGACCAGGGTTCGAGGATACTGTTGTAAATAGAAGGTGGATTTCTGGATAAAAGAGGAACTGCACCGATTTCAGTGGCTTTTGACAATGCATTTGATATTGCGAAATAAAAAGTCTTACAATAATATTTTTAACAGTTGCCGTAGTGTTTTTATAATAATGGAAATAAAATCACTTTGAGAAACACATATTTGTCCTTTTGCGGCCCAATGGTCGAGTGGTTAATTTGGCAGCACACATGCCAGGCTCCACGTGTGCAGCCGGCCTGCAGTGTCGTGAGTTCGAATCCTGACTCTGACTACTCACTGCATGTCCCTCCCTTCGCGCTCTCATCCCCGTTTCACACTCGAATGTCCAGTCTAATGAAGAATCACGTACTTGTCCTGTAACTTGGCCTGGTGGCAGTACATCTTTAATGAGATGGACCATACACACATTCACTACAAAACTGGATCAAACAATAAACATAAGATAACGTACATTGGATTTACATTGGATCGTTTACCCGAGTTTTCTACATTGACTTTGTCCACCGTGACATTTCTGTACCGCGAGATCGCCTCGTTTCCCCCAAATGTTGCGTCGAGTCCGTTAGAGTCCGTATTCCTGTTCTGAATGCTTATTGTACTCTGCAGCTCTGGACATCCGCTCCGGGCGTCTAGCTTATAGGGGCGGGGCAGTCGAAAGCGCCGCGTGACAGACGTGCCGTGGGGAGCGTGTCATGAGCCAGTGAACATCGGTGACCAGCGCAGACGGGTGCACACGGCGCTTCACCCTTCACACGTGTGCGCTTGTGTGTGTGTGTGTGTGTGTGATGTGTGTGTAAATGAAGACCCCCCCTCTCCACACGCGAGCACGCTCCACCACGCTCCCGCTCGTACATCATGTCTCGAGAGGCCATCTCATTGACTCATTGCTCTCAGACGAACCACATTTTGCCCACATGCCAAGCTACCGCACGGAACACGTAACAGTTTGGACTAAAAGGCACGTTTCATTCGCAACTTCAGCAGAGGAAGTCAATTAGCGCTGCAGCTATCGATTCTTTTCTTCAATTAATCGCGTCAATTTCGTCGGTAAATTTTTTTGTAAACTATTTAAAAGCATATGAAATAAATACATTTTAAATAAACGTTATAGTTCATAGTAATAAACTAATAACAATCAAGGCGTTTCTGCTTAAAATAGCATTTTTAGTGTGCAACATTTCACTTCCCCAGTCCAAATGTTTCTGTTAGAATATATTTTTAAAGTACTAATTAACTTGTCACCAGACTGTGTTACGGTAGCTATTCATTAATTTGCGTTTATGTTGTTTGTAAAACTTTGTTGAGTGAGACCAGTGATCGCTGGGCTGCGTCTGAATGTCCGCATTGTCCTACAGAGGGCGCTATTTGGGGATCACGCCATTTTTTCCGAATGTCCAGCAGGTGTAAAAGTAGCGCACTCAAAATTTCCCATAATGCACCTTGAAAAATAGTGTCCAGCGATCTATCTGCATGCTCCACTACCGTGTCAATATAGACCACAATGCATTTCAGGAGCCGGAGAAAACAACAGCGACAGGTCTTTAGCTGGACACAACGAGTGAAGCAGAATATGAACAAACGCGCCGTCACGCCACAAAGTTTGCTAGCGTTAGCCGCTACCTTGCTTGAGTCACCATCACATACAAAAAGATGACTATTCCAGTCCGTCTGTTGTGAACGTGAGATCCGGGACTTGTATGGGATTATTAGTCCATAAATAAAGTGCGTGCAGACGGATTTCAACAATATTCATCACATAGATCCTTATTTTTTTCATCAGTCATGTGACCCGCGGCGAGAGAGAGATAGTAGTGTTGAGCTTGCGTGAGTGCTGAAGTGCTGAATCTGGTGACTGTGACTGTGAGACTGCACTGCAAGTCCAGTCGCACTCGTAAGTTTAGAACCACCCGCTCTCTCTGTTGTGCTTTAGCTGCTGCAGGTCGTCACGGAACAAGCTCCGTGTGAAACGAAAGCGCCTCAAATTGTTCCGTGCGCTCTTACGCCCACAATTCACAGGTTTTTAATTAAATATGTAAATAAACAAATGATCAAGGCAATAGAATAATAACCAAAGCTTCAAATTACTTGATTACTCGAGTAATCGTTGCATAGAGTCAATAACTGCATTTTCACCTTATTTTTAATCCGCATTTTGAAGTATCGCATAAGCAACAGGAGGTTGAGGGTTAAAATGCACCAGATGCCAGGTGTTGGGCCTATGCAAATTTAGATAATATACATTTGTAAAGTGGAACCGCAGTTAATGTAAAAACCATAAAGCACAACTAAAATGTGAAAGAGCTGCTACAGTCTAATAACAAATACAAAATATGAATATTTAGTTTGCAAAGAAAATCAAAGAGTTGTACAAAACCAGATAAACAACATGAAAACTGCAGCTACGCATTTACTGTTAGCAAGAAGCTAATTAAACTCTACCTACCGTAGCAGACAAGCTATTTAAACTCTACCCTACCGTTAGCAGACAAGCTAATATAAACTCTACCTCGTTGCGCAAAGCATTACTACCTTAGCAGACAAGCTAATTAACTCTACCCCTACCGTTAGCAGACAAGTATTTAAACTCTACCCTACGTTAGCAGACAAGCTAATTAAACTTACTTACCGTTAGCAGACAAGCTAATTAACTTCCTACCGTTAGCAGACAAGCTAATAACTACCTATACAGGCCTTTACCCTACCGTTAGCAGACAAGCTAATTAAACTCTACCCTACCGTTGCAGACAAGCATTAAATCTACTACTTGCAGACAGCTATAAACTCCCTACTTAGCAGACAGCTATAGATTAAACTATACTACCCTACCGTTGAGACAAGAATCTACTACTTAGCAGACAGCAATTAAACTCTACCCTACCGTTAGCAGCAAGCTAAAGCTCCACCTACGTTAGAGACAAGCTAACTAGACAAAACAATAGCTCAACAAAGGGGAAACAAAAGCGAAGGAAAAAAAAGGTTTAATCAGTTTAAGGATAAAAATGATGTCATAACTTCTATTATGTTTGAATTTAAATACCTTGGTCAACATGATTTGGAATTGAACACTTTTGACGATAGGTTAGATTCATATTTAACTTGTTTGACACGGTACTAATTGTTAAAATAAATTGAAAGTGTATAGGCAATTTTCTTCACCAATTGAAAAATATTTGGCTTACGTCAGTGGCATTGGTGTTTGAATCAGGCTGAATAGCAGTTGTTACTCATACGTATTATTTTCAGCTCGAAAATCAATCGTGTCAAAAACAAGTTCAAAAAATACAAAATAATGCACAGTACAAAACAGTTTCCCAAAGTTACAACAGCCAAACTTTAACTTTCAAACCGATTTGTGATCTGCCTCTTTCTAAACACTGACACGTTGCAACTTCCAATCACACTAAACGTTGTATTCCTGTCGTACGTCTTGAAGAAAATGAAATGTACCAGAGTTCTGACGCGTGGCACCCTGTCAGAAGACGGGGTGACAGCTAAAAAAGTAAAAGTCGCCTGCTTGGGTGCCATTATGTTCCGTTTCAGATAACATCCGCCAGACAAAGTTCTCCCTTTATGAAAATGTCAGACGCAGATGACACCTCACCTGCAGTGTGTCAGCAAAGTGAGACGTGGGTTTAAAAGTAGATTTGTGAGAGATCAGACGGGAAGGTGCGCGGAATATGCTCGCACCACGTCAATGTCAACATATTTGAAAATGGCTGTCAACTTATCTCAAATCATACAATTGTTTCCTACAAAAGCTGCCATACATTTTTGGAGCTCTCTTGTATTGTTCCATATACAACGCACAGTTCTGAAACCTAGCATGCGGACATTAGCTAGCAATGTCACCTGATCCGTACTGTTTTGAAACGTGAAAAACTTTCATGTTAAACTCTTTACCACGGTCCACATGTATCGCTCACTTATCTAATATCCTAAATATTCACCACGATGAGTTTATAAGCACGAGTCTCTGAGCCCTCTGGTAACGCTAACAAACACTAGCATGCTAACGGTGCACTTCCCCTGCTTCTCGGAGAATAAAATGCTCAATAAAAGGTGCAGAGAAGAGCGCCGTGGTCTCATTTTCACCCAAATAAATGCTTTCACAATATGTCCGTGCAGAGGCATATCAGATTTTACTTTATGACATGCAAAAATGAACTAACCGGTGAATGTAGATAAATTGCTGACTGCTTACGTCACATTAACTTTGCATTATCAATTAGAAAGTTTGATTTCATAAAGCTGGTCACATACTAAAGTAAATGTGATTTATTAGACAACGTGAATGAAGGTGAATTATGGATTACACAACTAACAGCTTAAATTTGATATCATGACTTACCAACTGTTGCTAGCATTGAAGTGTATTACCTTTGTAAAGAAAGTAGAACACTTTAAAAACACAGAGGAGCACTTTTGGTACCGTTCTTCCGATGACACAGACCCCTCCTCTCCACGGAGTGCCGGTCTGTCACCAAAATACAGGACAACACACAATAAACACGGACAATAGCGCTGGCCCAACTTGCGGGGTTAACAATATTTATTAATCGAGACAGTTCTTAAAAATCTTCGGGACGATGCAGATCTAGCAACGCCGCTGCCGCTTCAGTCTTTGCCAAAGTGCTACACAAACGATGAAGCCCTGCAACGCTACACAAGCATGAACATTCCCCGAGTGTCTCCTCAAAGGGACGTCGGAGAGCGCGTTGTTGGTTGGCCTGCCTTTTTTGTGTTTACCCTGAACGTCAAGCGATGTTTGTTTAGCTCTTGCCCCGAATCCTCCGAACAGAGGCGCAAACAACCGCTGAGATGGGATTATTTTTGGTTAATCAATGTGTTAGTCTACAATGTCACGTAAATGCGCCATGCTCATCCTCACAAGCGAACAAGAACCTCTAACTTCACCTGTGTTTTTGAAGCCAGAACAATTGCACTGTAAGAGAAACAACTAACAAATACATGAATACATTTTCCCTTCTACCGTCCCCATTAACCCTGAGTTATAACTTATCAATATGGCATGAATTTAATCAAATGTTTCAGAGCTGTATAATTCTACGTACGCACAGTGAAATGTATTTTACTTCTGGCTTGTTTTGGGTGTTTAAATATTGAAATCGATCGTCTGTGTGGGAGCTGCCGTTTGTGTCGGTGCGAATCGACCGCCGCGAAACAATGGTGAGGTGGAATAAGGAGGCGGCGTAGTGAAGAGGAGTGACATGGACGAGGCGGACAACCGATGAACAGGTAGGGAGAGGGTAGAGGGTGAGAGCGAGGGAGGGAGGGAGGAGGAGACAGGGGGAGAAGAGTAAGGAAGGGGATAGTGAAGGAGAGAGTGACGCGACGGAGGGCTCGAGTGTCAGGGCTCTTCCACGCGCCGGTCTCTACGCAGTCTGCAGAGGCTGAAGATGCGAGGAAACACCCACAGGTTCAATCCGACTGAGGAGAACGCTGAAGAATGTAGAAGAAAGTAGATAATACAAATAAATGAGGCTAACGCTACTGCTAATGCTACAACAGCTACATTTCGACAGGCCCTGAACCCCACAGACCAGTTCTTCCAATGGCGTAAGCGCGTCTCCGTAAGCTCTGCCACATGAGCATCCAATAAAGAATCAAAATCAGAAAAAGAACCTGAATTATACTTTTAATCATAAAGCCGATCTCAGCATTTCACAAAAAGATGTTTAGTCATTCCAAGTTTCTTTTGCGGTGAGACGTGGCTAAAGCTAACGTTTTTCTTCTCTTCGCCACGTTTAACATCTCTTCATGTAATAATTCATTGTGTTTGGCTGACGTTATACGCGCTATGCACTGGAAATATAATATTTTCCATCTTGAGGCGAGTGCCGCGTCGATAAACTACGAACAGTTGACGCTAACGTGTGCTAGCTTTGTTTTGCTAAGTATGTCGGTTCAATATAAAGTTACCGTTAATGGAAATATCACGGTTTATCACAAGATCAAGTCAGCATTTGGTGAGAAATATGAATATATCTGTTTTTATTTGTGTTGTTTTCACCAGAGTCTGTGTTGTTTTCTTATCCAATCATCATCTCCCTCTGGTGAGTAGCTCCTCCTTAGCTAAAGCGGATCCTGGTCTTGACTTTTTTTTGGAAGCTCGCTCACCCAGGGCCCACTTTTGGACCCCTTAAACCAGCCAGTACAGTTCATTTGAGACAGTGGCGCCGACCTTACCGATCCGCTTCAAAGTGAACTCGTGGAAACGTGCCTCGCCTGTCCCCCTTTTGGTGTCATTTATGCCCCTGAGAATGTCCCACTTTCTCACTGATGCCACACATGTATTACGTTTAACAAGTGAGATTTACATAAAATATATCTATATATTCCCTTTTGGGACATCCTGGCTTTCCGGGTTGTACAGTATTTGTCGAAACCTGTTGCTATTTCCGTCTCTCTCTTGAAAACGAAAAAAAACACACACAACAGGATTAAAAATTGAATTGAGTTGTATATTTTTAATCTTCTGAATGTTGTGGCTTTTAAATGTTTACTCCTCGTTTCATGTAGCACCAATTTATACTTTGTGAATTCCTTCCACTGACAATGGCGATAATGCTTTACAGATTCTGAACGATAAGACAAGATAAGAATGAATATTTCAGTAATATTTTTCGAACGATTTAGTGCTCATCATAAGCTTTTGTTTGACCTACAACTCAAAGTCTTGTTTTTAGAGTAATTGCAGCATCATTGATTCTGACCACACTGACACTTTTCTTTATTTCTAAATACAGTAACTCGTATCGTAAAATTAGCATTGAACTTTCCAAACTTGGCCTTTCGCGGTTTACCTAGCTTGCACCTTTCCTCCTCTAATTTAACCTGACCCAGACGCACGGAGCGCCTTTAAGGTCACAGCCTCCCATTTCTCCACGTTTGGATTGATATTTTCCAAAAGCAAAGAGCAGATTCTTTCGGCGTGCACACAAGTCCGACACCGCCATCCCAAATGTCAGGCCGCCAAACGTTTCGAAAGCTCACAGTCTCCAAATGGTAGCGCCATGGCAATTTCAAAGGTGCCCGATTATGCTAAATGTTGACCAGAATAGAGAGAAGTTTACCTTTTGAAACTTTGTGGAGAGGTCAGGTGTTTCCTTCACACAGTTCTATGCTGACCATGTCCATGCCGTTTGTTAGCATCATGTTGCTATTGCTGTGCTGCTAATTTGCCATTTTAGCTGTGAACATGTAGCTACTGGGGCTATAAGGTCCCAAAAGTTTTGTTTTTTTAACAATTATCGAATCAGAAAGCAGTACGAGCTCCTCACTTTGTGTTGCCAAACCGAATGACCAGAATTAATGTTAACATTTTACATTTACCCTTTTGCTTCGGGCCTATTTTTCCAAAAACGCCTGAAAAAAACTGTTCCTGAACCTTCTGGAGCATTTGTGAAGCTGAGACTCTGTAGTTTTTGACTCTGATGTCTGTTTTACTCTAATCATAAGCTCTGCTCAGAGGAATTCAGATTTTCTTTGTTAAATATATGAATGAGTGAAGCTGGTTTCCGGAGCGATCGGCTGATTGACACTAAAATGAGCTTTTGTTGAGTTTTGACAATTCTCTTTTTAAAGCTGAAGGAAAATTCACTCAAAATGAGTTTTAAAGACTTGTAATAAAGCAAAAAAAAAGTACTATTCATTTTTCATTTTATTTTAGGGTATTATTATACTTGTGGGTTTGGAGTACAAACTGACCCTGACGCTTCCCAGAATGATGGACTTGACTGGAAATAAGAGTGTTACAGCTTTATACAAAGCTTTATTTTTCATGTGCAACAGTTTTCTTTGATCAGATAGTGGACAAAATGGAAAAATAAAAACCCCTAAGCGTAAGGGGTTAATAATAAGCGACAATATAGCATAAGTTTCATGTTGCTAATGTTGCCATGCCAATGAAAAGCCAGTTCCACTCGAGCCATTCATCCACTGCAGTCGGTCATCCAAGCGTTCCTGATAGAGAATTGCTCTGCGCACAACAGCGTCCAGCTAGCCACTGTTAGCTCACCGTAACCGTCACTACTTCCACCTCTGTTGTCCTTGTTCCAAAAGCCCGTCTGAGCGCCGCCTTCGATGTAATCCCGCTCCACGCTTGTATTAGTGAACACAACAAATCTCCAGAAGAAACTAAAAAGCCGTTTTCAGGTCCAGAAGTCGGGCATTGTGACTTGTGGTGACATGAACATTGGACATTTTACACAATCAATCGACTTTCTGTATGCGAGTGATATGACTTGGCACATCTTTTCCCTGAGTTCACATTTATAGAGCAGACTGTTTTCCCGTGACTCTGTGTTCTACATTTAAACCAACAGTGTTCCCGCTGGACCGGAAGTGCCATTACAACGAAGTGCTGACCATGTGGCAAAAAGTGGCGGGGCAGAATAAGGTGAATAGCTGGGTTTTCGCTTAACCGATCAGTGACAAAATATTGTTAGTATGCATTTTGTTGTTGTAATATACGTAGATCTTGGGTCCAGTCACAGACAGAACTCACAAACAGAACTCATCAGTTTTGGAATTAATTGCAAACGTAATCAAAGGGGAACTCGACGACGTCATCACATTCTAGAATCTGAAAACAACCAGTTGAACTTTTTTTAATGAACTGTAAAGCACTTTCTGTCACATTTTTTGTAGTGTTTTATTAGAATAAAGCTTGATTGATCTGTTCTAAGCAGAACGACAGACAACTCCTGTGTTATATGAGACGATACTTAATATAATTTTTTTCTCCATAAGTCGCTGGACGTTGGAAGTGGAACCGCTCTGTTCACCGCAGCGGCCGCATAAATCCTGCAGAGGTCGCAGTGGAGCAGAGATGTAAGACCAGCACGAGACCGCCCCGTAACTTAACCTGCTGTCCTGCTCGTCTCCATGAAGACAGATGTGTTTAAAGCGATACAATCTCCACGGAATGGCGGGCCCTACACCAGAAAAGTGAATTACTTCTAAGGTATGGAGTATCAGCATCGAAGTATCGCCAATTATTAACATGCGTATACTTTAAGTCACTGTGATTTTAACGCGTCTTCTTCCCGTCGTGTGAAGCACTTTGAATTGTGCTCTACAAACAAACATTAAAAATTAAAAACAAATAAAAACACCAGCGGGCCGATATCGCGCGCGCGTCATTGTTCCGTGACAATAGCGGGATCTTTTGTCCAGTGTGGAAAAGACCACCACCAGAGCCTCTCAGTGGAACATTTACCGCACAGAACGCGGAGCACAGCAGATTCCCTCGGCGTCCGTCAATAGTCGGCGCGTTATCAGGTCCCTTTTCGAGCTTTTTCGATGATGACACGTCTGTTGCGCCGGGTCTATTTCAGATAAATGCAGGGATTGTAAAGCGCGCGAGTACGAAAGGACGACAGCCGCTCTACGTCCACGTCAAGCACACTCTTTACAGACGGGGAAATAGAGCTTTTGCTACCTGGAACTCTTCACGGGAACAAAAGCGCGTGCGCGTTTTTCCGCCGTGAAGAGTTTAAAGCGCATGTGTCGGATTAGACGGAACATTTCACTGGAGATTTGACTAGAAATGTTGCTTGTTTTACACTCATTTGACAATTTTTTTGGCGACGTTTATGATTTGACAAATACTAAAACCCGATGACAGGTTCATTTTGTTCAACGATTGTTCAAATTGTGTCAGTTGGGTGTAAATTGCTCCTGCTTTTTCGATTTTAAAGTCATGTATCGATGACAGAATGATTTTAGATTTTTAGAACTCAGCACTCCATCTTTGCCGTCTTCACAAACCTGACTGATGTAAAACTATGATAAGTATTTACAGCGGGGATTCTCCACCAACGACCTCATAATAAGGATAAACCTTTGAAAAACGTGTGGAAAAGCCAAAACTTGCTCAGGAAGCCGTGTTGACTGTGGCGCTCTCCGCAGATGCCTCCGGCACCTTCTCCTTTTCTTAAGTGGCCCTTTGCAGCGTTCTCAGAGTTTTATTGTTTCACTTTGACAATGAAATCTATGCCAGTCCATTCCACGGCAGGCTCCTGTCCAACTTTGACACCTGGTTTTGAAACCTTCTTGTTAGACCAGCTCCGTCACACGCTCAAGACGGTACACCACCTCTGCTTCGATCAGAAATACAGTCAACAACGGAGAAACACGACATATCATTCATAATTTATGATTATATGCATTGTAATATTGCCTTGCAGGCTTCTCTTGTGAGGTACTTTCAAACTCCCGTTGCTGTTCTTTCAGTCCAGTGTGCTTATCAAACCCGCTTGCTTTCCTTAGCTGCCGCAGCTGAAGAGGCCTGTCGCAAATTAGAACCTGGATCATTCAGTCATTCAGAGGCGTCCTCCAAAACAGCCCTGACAATGTGCGCTGCATGCAATTCGTGCCGACAGGAAAAGTATGTTGCTCAGGACGTATTAGCAACCGGATTTATTTGTTTTGAAGCAGGGACCGCTGTAACCGACATAAGGACGGAGACTATTGCACCAGGGCTGAGAATTGCTCATTTCCACCTCTAAAAAACTTGTTGAACCGTACTTTAAGTGTGCTGTTCCCCTCTCAACGTAAACCGTAGCTGTGCTATTGGAAGTACAAATAACAATAAATCATGAAAATACCCTTTTATATATTAATCCACAATTCGTTTCGTGCAGATTCTGTTAAATTACATGTGAAAAGTGGAAAATACCAATTACTTGACCCAAGTGCCGATGAAATATTCAACTTCGTATACGTCTAAGGCGCATTGTGAGATAACTCTGGTGAGCCTTGGTGACTTGACCTGCTTGTCTCCATGGACGAGTGAGATCCATTTAAATTCCATTGTGAAGGGTTACTTTCTTCATGGATTACAGGCGAGCAGCATGATTAGCTTCCTTTGCAGATGACACACTGCGGTACTTATCTAAGCCCACTGAGCAGACGATCACGTGGACAGACTTGGTGCTCGTGTGAAGGATGTAAGAACCTGGATGACACCTAATTATCTGCTTCTTAAGCCTGAAACAAACCAGGGTCTTTGTACTGGGCCCCCAAACATCTATGAGACGCTTTATCTGAGCAGAAAGTCACACTGGACAACGTCAGAAACCTTGAGTCTTATTCGACCTGGAGCTCTCATGACACGTTCAGCACAGATGAATCCGCTTTCATCTGCGCAATGTAAATAAAGTCAGAAACATTTTGCCTAAAAGAAGAGAGCACGAATGACCGGGCCCCATTCCGACCTCAAAGATGCTGTAGGACCTCGTCATCCAATCAGAGCCCTTCGCTGCCCTTGGAGGCACGATGCTGGGGACGTGTGGCAGCTCCAGCACGATCCTCTGCTTCGCCTGATCATTGCTGATGCTGCTCCAGTGACGACTGCACCTTGACCCCATCTCACCACCCTGACCCGTGGACCCCCCGCGTCGCTGTTATTGCCACGTAATTCGGAGCATGAGTTTACGTGGGACGTTTTTATTTGGCAGACTTGTTGCCGTGTTTACAACGATTCATAAAATGATTTGATTGATACGACGTGATGTCTTTTTTTTTGCAATTTCACTTTAAATTACTTTCAAAATTAAATAAAAAAAAAGTAAATAAAAAAATAAATACAATAAATTAAAATTAAATTAAAATTAAAATTAAAATTAAAATTAAAATTAAAATTAAATTAAATTAAATTAAATTAAATTAAATTAAATTAAATTAAATAAAATAAAATTAAAATAAAATAAAATAAAATAAAATAAAATTAAATTAAATTAAATTAAATTAAATTAAATAAAAATAATAAAAATAATCATAATAATCATTAAAAAAAAATTAAAAAACTTGAACTCGTCTACCATCCTAACTCCGGAGACACTCTTTTTTTTTCTCGTCTTCTCTGAGATTTATTTTTTCCTCACAATTGAATTTTATCAACGCACATAAACCTTTTACAAGTCCTCGGCGCCATCTGAAGCCCGGGATCATCGAGCGGCGGATCCGACCGGAAGAGCACCGTAAAGGGACGCGGGAGGAGCGAGCGGCGCGGTTATCTTTATCGCGGCATTGTTCTGCTCTTTTACAACGTGACGGCGGTCAAGTCTCACATAAAAGGACACTAAAGTTTATGGAAAGGGGTGAGATCTCCGAGGAGCGGTCCAACACAGGATTCTAACTTCAGGTTCAATTCAGTCGCAGTACATTTACACCCACAGAGCAACAACTATACACGTCAGGACCGCCACGAGAGTCCAGCAGGAGTAAATTGCGTTTACTTCTCTGGCAACGACTGGACGGTTTTGGGGAAAATGTATAATTGCATTTTTCTTTTCTGACAGGTACCGCGATTGCAATAAAGTTTTGGTTGGTTTTAAATAAAGTTTTTGTTGCACAGAGCGTAGTAAGAAAAAACAGGTCGACGTTGAGGGGAGGTGGAGCGCACTCAGACGCTCCTTCTTCCCCTGGTTCTCCTTCCTTGGCGCCCCAATCTGAGCAGGGGAATATTTTTCGTTTCACAGCCCTAAACTTAAAGGACACATATTACTGCACGCCAAATGAGCTTTTCTGAGCTTGTATCCCTGTTCTATGATAGTAATTTTAAATTGTTTCCTAATGCATGCCCTTTGGATTGAATATATGTTGTTTTTATTATTGATCAGTGTTCTATGTTGCACCTTAAGGCCGAGACAAGTTCCTATGTTTGTGAATTTTGTTCATTGACAATGGCAATAAACCCTTTCTGATTCTGACAATCCTGTAATAAACTAGGGCTACAGCAATTAATTACCTATGAAAATAATGGTAGTTGCATTTTGATAATCAAAATCTGGACTAAAACACATATACCTTTTACAGGGATTGTTAATTTAATTTAAATTAAATTAAATTTATTTTATTTTGATTTATTTTAATTTGTTTTGTTTTATTTTATTTTAATTTATTTTAATTTTAACATTTTATTTGAATTTTAATTTATTTTATACCTTATGTTTCCTTATCATTTAATAAAAAAAATAAAAAAATAATAATATATTTACAATCAATAATTTTTTTCCTCTATTCATTAAATGTTTCCTCCTTATTCAAACATAAATATTAAGATCCATAAAATTGTCAGCATTTTTAATATTTATTGTGTTTTGACTAACTATTGTACAGATGTACAATAGTCATCGCCCGTTCATTCCGAACCCGTGCATCTCCGAACATGTCGAGGGGTCCGACTTATTACAATCATGTGTCGAAGTAAAATTTTCTTACAAATAATTCAATTCCAAAAGTGACACGCGGGTTGAATCCGTCCGTCGCTCACTCACTCGGCGTGACGGAAGCGGAAGAACAGAGCAGCGCGAAACGGATGAGCGCTGCATTACAGTCGCTCCAGCGGCACAACAGCTGAACTTTGGGTCGGTTTGTCCTCTTCTGATCAGAGCCTCCGCTTCTCGCATGGGCCCTAACTGAGCATGTGCAGAGAAGGGAAGCCCTAACTGAGCATGTGCAGAGAAGGGACGCCCTAACTGAGCATGTGCAGAGAAGGGAAGCCCTAACTGAGCATGTGCAGAGGAGAAGTGAAGCAACAGCAGCGCCACGTTTCAACAAACAAACTAAAAAAAAAACTCCCCCAGTGCTCCCCCCAGTCCTCCCCAGTCCTCCCCAGTCCTCCCCCCAGTCCCCCCACCCCCCAGTTCCTCCCCCCCCAGTTCCTCCCCCAGTCCTCTCCCCAGTCCTCTCCCCGCCTCCCCGGTCCTCTCCCCTGTCCTCTCCCCGTCCTCGCCCCGTCCTCCCCCTAGTCCTCCCCAGTCCTCCCCTATCCCCCAGTCCTCCCAGTCCTCCCCAGCTCCTCCCCCAGTCCTCTCCCCAGTCCTCTCCCCAGTCCCCCCCCATCCCTCCCCCCAGTCCTCCCCCACCCCCCCAGTCCTCTCCCCAAGTCCTCCCCCAGTCCTCTCCCCAGTCCTCCCCCGCCGCCTCCCCCCGTCCTCCCCCAGTCCTCCCCCTGTCCTCCCCCAGTCCTCCCCACCAGTCCTCCCCCCATGCCCCCCCCCCGTTCATCCAGTTCGATTGTCCACTCTTTGACACCTTATAATAACTAGTATCATCATGTCCGCGTCCCCCCGGGTGCGCTTGGCCTTTAAGAGTATTTGTTAAAAGTGACCTATAAAGATTGTTTTGCAGCCTTTTTTTCGGCCGGGAGGCTCAGATCGGCTCTTAATCACAGGAAAGGTCTGCGGAGGTGCGCTGACCCTGGTTTTCCCGAAGCGCGAAAACAGAAGAATTTGCCGATTTCACAGCTTCAACGAAACAAACAAACAAAAAAAGGGATTCATCAGGAAAAAAAATATGAAAATGTCCTCATTCATTTAAAAGCAAACAGTGACGTAACTTTGTGGATGTGGCATGTCTCCTGCATGACTCCATGGAAATAGAAAGTTAAAACCCGCATGTAATAAATATACGATAAAATAAACAATATTATTATTATTATTAATAATAATAATAATAATAATATAATAGTAAAATAATATATATAATATAATAATAATAATGATAATAATAATAATAATAGATAATGATAATAATAATAATAATAATGATAATAAAATAATGATAATGATAATAATAATAATGATAATAATAATAATAATAATAATAATAATAATAAAATAATAATAATAATGATAATGATAATAATGATAATAATAATAATAATAATGATAATAATAATAATGAATAATAATAATAATAATATAATAATAATAATGATAATAATAATAAAATAATAAATAATAAATAATAATGATAATAATAATAATAATGATAATATAATAATGATAATAATATAGATAATAACACATACATAATACATAAATAAATACATAAATAAAAGTATGATCTTTCCTTTTTCTTCTCTTTTTTTTTTTCTCAACGGAAGTTTCGTGTCATGGCCGTGTTTTTTCCTCTTCCCACTTCACCTCCAGAGGTTAGGGACGCCTTATTTGAAAGTGATCTCAGGTGCTTTTTAAAGACCACGGCTGTGTCCGAACATCACGACATTTCAAATGTCCAGCCGCAGCTCAAAACGTCCCATTGTGAGAGTCGTGAAAACACCGACAGGTCTTAACTGGACACGACTGAATGAAAAGCAGATGAAAAAAGCTTGTTTTATGCTAATTTGTGCCTTTATAACTCATTGATTGCTGATTTGATTGGCTTCTAAAGCCAGTTTATTGCTGGCAATTCCTCCCTCCTTTTCACTTCATTAAAAAACACCTTTTTTAAAACAATGCTAAAATTGAAAAAATATGAACGTATAAAGCATCACTGTTATTAAAAATATTATCTTTGTCAATAAGCTAATAGCTACGTTCTGAGTTTACAGATAATCCACACTTTTTGTGGAATACTTTTATTTATATAGAGAATTGTGGTTTTATACTTATAGTTTTTACTCTTCCAATTTCTTCTCACCTTGAAATGAATTCAATTGTAATTGGTAAAGTACTGGCCTGGTTTATTCATAATCCCTTTCTGCTCGCTTTGTATTTGTAAACTAGCATACGTTTCTACTTACTGGTGTTAAATGTTAAATGTCAACTCTTCAATCGCAATAAAAAAAAAAAGGAACCAAAAACTACTATCGCGGCTTCCTGAGTGGAATCCAGTTTCCCGTCCCTCTCTCTAACGGCGGGGGGGGTGAGGGGGACCGTCAGTGACAACCCACTGAATTCCGCTGCTGGTTAGGAATCAGCCACATCTGACTAAAACCATTAGCCTGTCGCCACAGACGACTGTCAAAAACGCGTGCTTCGGGTCGTGGAGCTCGTTTCTTCGAGCGGCGGGTGTTTGCCTGAGTCAGTGACTAAAGTAACTGCGCAGGAGCCATTGTTTCCTGCTCATTAGAAACTGACGCGGACGCAAGGGACTCAATTCAAATTGGGTCCGAGAGGACTTCAGTGCGTAATACGTGATGAACAGGTCAGTGAATGGTGTTTAAAGTTTTTGACTCAGTGGTGCTTCTATATTTTGTGTAAAAATAACAACACAAAAAAACGACCGATGCAGTGCAGCGCTTCTCTTTTCCGGAAACCGACGTGCGAAAGATCGATCCGCGGTCATGGATGAAGATGGTCAGAGTGGAGATTTTACCGCACGTCAGGCGATTTATTTTTCACAGGATTCGACAAACAAATCAAAAAAAATGTATTTAAATCAGTAAAAATATATTTAGTATATATATATATTATATATAATATTATATTATAATGGTGTTGTAGATTTCTTTTCTTTCCCTCGTTTCTTTATTCAAAGCAACTAGTGTGTAAAACTTTCGCGGATGTGGCATGTCTCCTGCTATGGAAACTTCCCATGCAAATAGAAAAACCGCACTTTGGAAACATTCTCCGTGCGGGTAGATACATTTTATTGCCATACTGTGAACAAGCTATTTCCATGGAAACAAGCAGGAGGAGGCTCCGCCAGACCAAGTACGAGGTCAGGTTTTAGGCAATGCAAGCTCACTTACAGTTTTTTCAATCCAATAAAAACGTCAACAACAAAGAAGTACGATGCTTTATTGTAATTCTGTTTTTGTTGAACGAGTGACGGGCTTTCTCATTCCTGAAGGACAAGTCTCTGATGGCACAGAGACGATCTGCCCCATTCGTCTCCTCTACGTAGAGTCATGATACGAACTATGCGGCTGTCAAAACTGAGAGGACAGAGGAAGGCTGCATGGTCTGTTGAGAAGCAAGTCCAAATCATCTGCAAAATCGACTCAGTAGGACGAAATCAAACACCGGCAATATTTTCTAGCCTTCATTTTTTTGTCTTCTGTGTACTTCGGAGTCACAGAAAGGACCACTGATTCAGATCTGAAACGCGTAGTGTTTAGAAGTTTGGTCTTCGAGTCTGGAGATTCATCCGCCCTGTTGATCTTCTATTCAGTCACTCTCTATCATGCTCGCAGTCAATACCACTATCATCTGTGTGGGCCCGGAATAGCAAGATCAAGACCATCGCATGACGAGTCTGTCCGACTCTGCCTATATCTCACGCCCTGTCAAGAGCTCCTCTGTGGGTCAGAAACAGAGTGACTCACGCGAAAAATCATGTTGTATTGGAGCCAACATGAGTTACCACCCTAAAGAATCCCCATGTGTCAGAAAACCCAAATGAGAGTCCCAACGCTTGTCCGAATCATAATCGACGACGCATGAAATCTGATGTTAGGAATCTCACACATGAAGCCAATCTCGTGCCCGGAGAACCAATGACACCGTTGGAAGATCTGCCGTGAAACGATGACACGTTGTCGAAGATCCTGTATGTGTAGCGAGTAAGCTTCTAGCAAAAAGACCTTAAAACGCAGATTTATTTCCCTCTCCAGCGTAATGACATCTCGTGTGTTCACTCGACACACAATTACACTGTCAGAGACAGTCTTGTGTAGGAAACCGATGACTCACGCTGCAATATCTGCCGTGCAGAACAACGTCACAGCTGAATGATCTCCTCTACACTAGGTGACTGCCGTAACAACGGCATGCTGATTAGATCTGCCGATTGAGGGAGATCCAACTACCCCGCTGGTAACATCTGCTGTACCTCACGACGTGAGGAACAAACGACACGCTGTAACTCTGTGTGAGGAACAACACTGAAGATCTGTGTGAGGAACGATGACACGCTGAAGATCTGTGTGAGGAACAATGACATGCTGAAGATCTGTGTGAGGAACAACACTGAAGATCTGTGTGAGGAACGATGACGCGCTGAAGATCTGCGTGAGGAACAACGACACGCTGAAGATCTGTGTGAGGAACAATGACACGCTGAAGATCTGTGTGAGGAACGATGACGCTGGAGGGAAATAAATCTTTTAATTTTGCAGAAGCTTACTGAAACTACATTTGGAAAGGCAGTGTATTTGATCTATAGTTACTAAAGAAATACTCTTTTTTTTTTGTGTGACAGTTTTGCCAAACTTTTTTCACCCACTTGACCCGCGGCGAGGAGAAAGCAGTGCGCTGAGTGCCCGCATCGCCCTCTGAATGAGCGCACTGTGGAGGCTGCTAAAAAGTGCAGCGATGAATGCCAAAAAATAAAAACCCAACGCCGTAGAAAACAGACAAAAAAATGAAGCTAAAATATTGCCGGTGTAACAAGCAGAGCATCGTTATTTTCCCATCTGCAGCCTTCCTCTTCCATCTCAGTTTGACACCACGTTGTTATCTGTTGTAACAGGTGCATTTGCCTCAGAACCCCAGTCGTTCCCTCTCTTCTCTCTTCTCTCCCTCCATCAGTCCACACTAACTGTACTCCGTGGGTGACACCCCCGCCGGCTGCCCTCAGATCACCCGTCGCCGGCGCGCGAAAACAAACAAAAGCCGGCGGAATTAACAGCATGCTTGGTCGCCCAGCGTGATCCTTTGGTCTATCGCCGCTCCCTCTCGGTCCTGCACTGTGACCCTGAAACCGCTGCGTCCACCTTTCTTCCTTCGACAGACTCTGCCCGCTCGCTGCGTTTGCGCTTCATCCGTGTGGCATGAAAGGGCCGGGTGAAGGAGAGCTTCACAACCCGGCCACATCATCTCTCCTCGCAGTGAAGTGATCCGGCTTCACAGCAAACCTCGCCCCCTCCTCGCGTCCGCCTCTCTCAATACCGGCCCATTAATCCGCGAAAGGTGGTGGGTGGCGCCGCTGCAACTGCTCGCAACGAGTAGCTCCTGAGCTCCTGAGCTACTCGTTGCGGTAGTGCAGTTGCGGTGTTTGAGTCGACGCCCACCGGGGGGTCATTACCGTTACATAGAGAGGCTGTTCGTTAAGGTGCACGGGTGTGGAGCGCCGCGCAGGAGACTGGGCACTCGCTGCCGGAATGTGCCGGTATAATGTCGTAAGAAGTGATTATGTACGAAGCTGGAGGACGAGTCCGACCGGGAAGAACGTAAATCTAATCTTGTTCCCAGTGTGTGGCTGTCAACCAATAGGAATGAGTTTCTTTGAATACGGTTCAAAAACCAGGGATGAGAAGTGTAGTAGTTGTCAGGCGTTTCTGGAGCGGTTTCACACTTTTTTGTGTCGAAAAGATGCCGTGACATGCTTCACGCTAAAACATTATCAAATGAGTCCAATTAGGGGGAAAACTGTGTCCATTTGGGCCTTTTCTGGTTCAGAGGTTTGCTCAGGACAAAGACACGCCTGACAAGCCTCACGCCACAGTGAGAGATATCGTATCGAATATAAAAGTACATCTTTACTCAAGTCTAAATACAAATATTTACTGGCCTCCTGCTGGTGCCAGAGTCAGGACTAAACATGGACCGGCCTCCTGCTGGTGCCAGAGTCAGGACTAAACATGGACCGGCCTCCTGCTGGTGCCAGAGTCAGGACTAAACACATGGAACCGGCCTTCCTGCTGGTGTCCAGAGTCCAGGACTAAACATGGACCGGCCTCCTGCTGGTGCCAGAGTCAAGACTAAACATGGACCGGCCTCCTGCTGGTGCCCAGAGTCAGGACTAAACATGGACCGGCCTCCTGCTGGTGCCAGAGTCAGTGAATTATAGTCTCCCAAAGATGTACCCTGAGCAGACACAAAACCAGGGCAGGCCAACGGGTTGAAGTTAAAATGCCTTTATTCAAACGTGGCTTATTTAATTTGAACGAAAAATGCACAAACGCATTCCAGCTCCGTCACACAAAGCAGTTCCTCTTGTCTCGAACTCAAACGCTCCAAAAGTGTGAAAAGTCCTGTCACTCACAAATATTGGATTGAAATCAACAAGGAGCTACAGACTGTATTCGACAGAACTACTGTACTGGACTTGGGCTTCAAAACTCCTGCCATGGGCACAATAAATGAGTATCTTTGGAATATAAAAAAGGACCGACTGACATTATCACAGACATTAGACTGATGGAAAAAATGACTTTCAGACTCGACTTGAAAACGGACAAATTTGAAACACTTTGGGCGAAACTTTTATTATTTATGTTTTATCATATTGTTCCATTATCATTTTTCATTATCTTTTGTATTTTTTTAATTTTTATCATTATTATCGTGTCCTGTGTTATGTTTTTTGTATTATTAATTTGAAAAACTTGAAAAAAAAATACAAATAAAAAATAATAATAATAATTGAAAAAAATATATATAATTGAAAATAGATATATAATTACACAAATGATGATGATAATAATAATAATAATAATAATAATAATAATAATAATAACAATAATATTAAAAATATATATAAAATTGAATATATATAATTACACAAATGATGATAATGATAATAATAATAATAATAATAATAATAATAATAATAATAATAATAATAATAATAATAATGAAAAAAGTATGTGTAGATGTATCAGCCATTATTTTATCAGCAATAATATGTGTAAAATGTTTTCAGTGCCAATGATAAATTGGCAGTGGACGCACCTGAACGTCTCTGTGTGATTCGTTCGCAGAGTGTGTCGCCGTGATACATTCTACTGCATTTTGGGACACGGTACGGAAGCCCTGGAGGGACATACAGTACGGAAGCCTTGGAAGGACGTTACAAATGACAGTGATTAACTCTTGCTTTGGCAACACCTCCATGTGTAAATATTCGATTCAGAAGCACTCATCCACACAAACACCAAGAACAAAATGGTTCTCTTCGTGTAGTTCAATGGGAAAATGACATCAGGAACTGCAGGGGCCTTTTGTCACACGGGGCAATATCTCAGCTTGTATTACAACACTGCTGTAACCTAAATATATAAAAATATGATACATGTCTTAAGGCTGCATGTGAACTGTGTGCAATAGAGCAGCGTTTCCATGGCCCCTGGAGAGCGCACGCACTTAGCAGGAGCTACTTGGGGAAAAGGAAGCGAAACCATCATCTATTTCTGGCCCTGTACAGTCTTTTTGAGTGTTTTTATTATTCTGTATTATTTTTATCAGAAATTTGGAATTAGAATGATAGCATATATTGGTTCATTTGAATGTTTTTTACTACTTCGCAGACGTTCTAAATAATTATCATGCAATATACTCGATATAAGGGGTAGTCGCATGTGTAAAAACTATAATTAAACTATGATATATGAAAAGCAAACAAGAGTGTTGGAAAAAGAATATTATATGAAATAAAACGCAATGTATGTTTTAATTTAAAAAAATATATTTTTATTGCATTCATTAATATTTAACCTATGTTATTATGTTTTTCAATAGACTAACAGCATTTTTCTGAAGTACAGATAGAAATTTCTCACTTTACATTACTCAGCTTGGACCATTTGCCACTGTAGAAGCCATGCTGAAGAGGACCTCGCGATTTCTGGGTAAAAATCCAATACTGAAGTCAGATCAATCTTTACGCAACAAGCCGTTCTAAACAAGAAAGAAGGAAAACGTGAGCTTCAGATGCTGCAGTTTGCGCTTTCTGAACACCGCAAATGGCACGTGACGAAGTATTTTGTGTTTTTTGTTGTGCTTGTGTTAAAGTGCAACCGGAAACCAGCGTGATATACAGTATGTGTGTTTTTATGTCATGTAGTCTAAAGGGTTAGCAAGTCGAGGGTCAAAGTAACAACAAAAACGTATTCATCTGAAGGGCTTGCGGCGATGGCACTTTGCTTCTCTTCCTCGTGAAATCGCAGCGTTTTATTGTCTTTTATTGTCCCCTCAACGTGCGTAAAATGTCACAATCTGGAACATCTGCTTTTAACGGTAATCAACCCATGACTGCTAATGAATTCATGTTGAAATCAATTTGAATCCGTTCGCAGTTCTTGTCTTTGTCCGGCGCCAAAGTCTGATCGAAACCCGCGTAACCTTTCTAAGGAGGGTACAATACAACGTTGTGTTATAAGATGGCGTCGGAATAAAAGTTGGGTTCCTAAATAGATCCGCCCTACCGTTCATTGGGTTCATCCAAGATTGGGACTAAGCACTTTGTGCTACACAGAGACCACGAGAACGGAACCGGTCTTTGAGGGGTGCGTTTGAGTATCTCTGTAGACGTAATGTGCAAACGCGAACGCCGTCCCGGTTTGACGCGTTCCGTCGAACATCCGTCACGCCCTTAGCGCGGCCCACCCGTATCCCACGTCTCGCTGGAAGATTATGTTTTATAGAGAGATTTAGTGGAAGGAAGAAAGAAGAAAAGTGTTTATAGTTTTGGTAAATACTGTGTACTTGTACTTTTGATTGACTTTTGTGAACTGTGAGAAAATTGTAATTTAAAAAGGAAACAAAACTTTGCTTGACACTTTTAAACTGAACAATTTTAAAAAGTTTATTCACTAAAGGAACAATGTACATCATATGAAGTTTACGAAAAATGGAAGGTCCCGGCAAATATTACTGACGTACTTCTTTGTGAAATGTAGTAATGTTATACTGTCTTGTCTTGCTGTACTTATTTTGAACTGAACTGATAAAATCGTCTGAAAAGTGAAAAAGTGTCAAACATCCATCCCCGCCCTAATGCGCGCCCACCGGTATCCCACATCTCCCCCTGAGCACTTGTGGCTTCTCTCACATGAAAGGCTTTCCGTTCCCCCGCCCCCTCTCCCCCCCCCCCCCCCCCCCCCCCCCCCCCCCATGCCCCTCCCCCTCTCGTCTCCTCTTCTCTCTTCTCTTCTTCACCCCCCTCGACTCTGGACTATCCCACAGCCCCCCCGGGAGATGGCTGCGGATAACAGGTGGGGCCAGTTCTTTTTCTCGGCAACGGGGATCAAGTTTCTATCAGGGCTGTAACGCAAGAAGAGTGCAAGATTCACCCGGGGCTGCAATAAAAACACGCCGCCAATAAAGCAGGTGCGAGCGAGGGGAGTGGAGAGCGTGATTGAAGACACGGGAAAACCTGTGACGGGTAATGAATAGTTCGTTGGACGTAAAGAGAGTAGTAAAGGTACAATCGTGTGCTAAATGAAAAGAATGAAAAGCTTAAAGTGACGTGTGACAGGTTTTTACGAGTTTCCGATTTTGACTTGATTTGGTGTGTTTATACCTGTCGTACATATATATGATAGTTTTAGCACAATCGAGCAGGTTTTTGTGGAGAAAACTTATGTAAAAATATGCAGAATATGACAGGAAGTGACATCACACCAGGGACACTCTTTTTTTGACTTGCTAAACATGAATTCAACAAAATAAAGTCGCTTTCATTCATTTTTATTTGTCAATTTGACATTAGGTGAGTTTTTGCCCAGTGTTTGCTGGTTAAATTTCCTTGTTTTTTTTTTTCATGTCAAACTTTACAAACAAAAATGTTGATGATGCCAACTTACTTTCTCATTTTATTCTTACCTCGAGCTCTCACAAGTCCCACCCAAGTATTGTATTGTTTTGTATTGTATTTAATTAATTTTTTTTTTTTTCAAAAGAGCCCTCTGTACCAGGAGTCTGATGGCGCTTTCCCAACTGGTTCATCCGTGCTCAGCCTCATCACTCTTTCCATTATTATTTATTATTTTCATTACTTTTAGTGCGTCAGTGAGCGAAAGCATGTGTGCGTGGGAGAGTACACATTGACTATGTTGAACGTGGGCTGGTTGCAGGTGGGGTCAGGAGGTTGTGTAGGGGGGGTGGGTTGGCGCTTGAAGTATTTTTTGTCAATTCATCCATTCTTCACGTGATGTTTTCTCTGGTGTTACTCTCGTGCGGTCGAGCGGTTGTCAGTCACAAAGACAGCGCTGCTTTTTCGTAGTTTGCAATAATTGGGAGCTAACGCTAACTCTCTCACGACAATGCATTCGAGCCAATGCATGGAACGGTAGCGGTATTTAGCATGTCGGCATTCTGTAACCCTGGAAACATAGTGCACCTTTTCCACACAGTATCGTCTGAAAAAGCTCTGTATTTTTAAGTCGTTGGATGTGGCTTTCATTCTGTGGAAAAAGCCTCCACGATCACCATTATTGGCCAATGAGACAACAATTGTATGCACTTACCTGCCTTAGCTACTCTCTGTCTTACTGGAGGAGCTGGATAATGGAATCAGAGAGGGCAGAGAGCATGCCTTTATATGAATCCCCTGATAGTCGATTGGTTGAAAGGAAAAGGTAATGCTTCACTCGGTAGACAGTCTCCTCGGTCGAACCCTTTGCGCTCGTACCATTAGTCGCATTGTGAGGCGCATTAATGAGGAGCTGCGTTCCGCGCGGCTTGAATGGGTTTTCGGAGACTTTCCGAGTTGTCGACGGGAACATTTTAATGCGTTTGATGAAAGCTGGTTCTTCTCTAGTGCCTGCATCTCTTTTGAAGTGCGCGTCGTTCAAATGGCACGAACCAAGAATACATTAAAGTGCAAACCTCTTCTCGTCTTAACATCCAAACATCTCCTTCGCCTTCTCTAGGGATGCTAAATAACATAATAAGTAATGCTTTTTTTTTTTTTTGCTAGGTTGAATATAAAGTGAACTGTCAGGCGTATTAAATGATGTTTCATAGGCCGTCAAAGACACATTCACCCAGCGTTGTTAGCTTTTTTTCTACCAAGCATCTTGTATTAATAATGTGAGGAGAAACGACCTGCACAAATACCTTCTCAGCTCATGTCCCAAAGTTTAGTTCTGTGCTACTTGTAATCACTTTGCTCTGTGGCTTGTTGTTGTTGTTGTTGTAGCGGCGGAAAGCTAATGCGCTAACACAGCTTCCTATGTCCTATTCCAAGTTAATTGAATGACATTTGCCAATATTTGCCAACTCTTCACAGTTCTTCCCTGGCTGCTCCTCCTCTGAGAAGCTTCGTGTCGCTGAGCTCAGAAAAAAAACACGCTCATCCTCCAGAGGCGAGCGCGGCGTCACTAAACGTAGGGCGTCGCCAAATCTGCCTTCTCCTCCGCGGGCCTGAGGCATTGGAACAGCTCGACAACGGACTTCAGATGTTTGCACGTCTGATGAAGAAACGGCTCTGGGACAAGTTTGCGCACATGAACGAATGAAAAGGCGAGAGAACCTTGTGGTGCGAGATCGGATGATTTTAGACTTTTGTGGCGTGTTTATGTGAGCAGATCTGGACCTATGATTGGTCCGTTCATCCACATACTTAAAAGTCTGTTTACAAATACTTTTATGCCCTCGACCCGCACAGGAACGACAGGAGAACGTGGCGCCAGCATCTCTCCTTCGACTGCGTCTTGGTTCATCTATTGTCGTGCACTGTCCAAGTACACATTGAAGAATAACATACTTGTCGTAGTTAAAGGGCCAGAGCCTCATTCTTTGTAAATTCATTAGAAAATATTATTAACGTTGGGTTTTATTAAAAAGAGTTCTTAAGCCACAGCAAAGCCAGAATTGAAATTTGCTTTGGAATTTTATTGTGAATATATATTTATTTTTTAATCAGGAATTGTTTTTAATCGAATCGAGACCCCAAAAATCGAATAAAATCTCACCCCTAATAAATACTCGTAATCGTGGCTGAAAGTCCAAAACGTACGTTATTTTCTTGTCGTACTTGGTATTTGTTCCCTTTCTCTTGTCACCCGTCTGATCAATACTCAGGAACTTAACATCAATTGATGGAAGATTAATGAGCCAATATATTCCGCTACCTCTTGTCCGAGTGGATGAAGCGCTACGAGCGTTTGTTTTTCAGGGTCATCTTTTGCCAGACTGAGCAACAAAAACAGATTGTAAAAAAAACAGCCGCCGTGAAAACTTTACAGCTTCAGAGCTCTTTAAACGTCTCCAAGTGTTCATTATTTCTTCCTTGTTCTTCTGCCCAAAGGTCGTGTCAGTTCACAGACTATCCAAGTTTTATTTGATTTTTGTTTTTTCTCGGAATTCATACTTGGAAACTCATGGCAACGTTCCAGAACCTTTGACGATCCAACATGGCTGCGCGCTGGGTTTGGACAAAGCTTTAACATCCGACAGATAAAACCTTGACAGTTCTGGTGCGACTTTACCTTTAGTTTCTCCGTCTGCGAATCCGTTCCCGCTCCTGTCGTCTGAGCCTCTGCGGTTGTGAAAACGCTCCGTGACGCTAATGTCGCTAACGTCCGCGCGGAGCTAACGTCAACAAGAGCAACAGTTCACTCTCAGACGATGCTTTATATAAACTGTACATGTTGTAACAAAGTCCAGGTTAATAAAATAACTCGATTAAATCCGCATTTTAGCTGATCGGAGAACTTTCCTGCTTTGTATGACTTGTTTTGCGTCGTTACTGTGCATAAAGTTTAATCCACAACACAAAAAGTCGGAGAAAACGTCTCTCTGAAGTCCGAGTTCTGACAAATAGAATGCAGCATACGGATAAAACATGGTAGCAACATTGACAAAATGAGTGTGTTATCTCAGTATATTTTTCCATCAATATTCAGACAACATTTTGACAACGCGTCAGAAATGTCCTGGCTGAGGTTCGAGTGTCGCAGGAAACACGAATGGCTCATACAATTAACCACAAAAGGGCAGAATAATCACTTTGTTTGGAGGATTACGCTAGAGTCCAGTCGTGTCATCTGAAGCGTTGTGCCCCGCCCCCCATCCCCCCCTAAGGTATTCCTGATCTGTCGCGCCGTTAATCCAGCCGCACTCTTTGGTCCTCCCACCAGAGTCTTCTCATGGTCCCAAAGACACTTTTAAGAAGCTGAAAACACTCAATAAAAACACACAATAAAAAAAAAAGAACTCTTCTCTGTATTTGCCTGTTTGCGAGTTTCATTTTGCTGTGTCCGTGAAGCCCCACCGGATGCCTTCTGATCGTTCTGACGTCCCACCTTGCTCCACAGTGTTCCCGCAGCAGACCGCCGCTGCCACGCCACGCCACGCCGCCCCGCTGAGAGACACGGGCAATCATTCCAACCCAGTGCAGTAAAATCCTCCTAAATCATTGTGCAATACTCAGCTCCCTTGTAAAACTGCACAGGAACATGTAAATATGTTGTGAGGGGACTATATTTTTCAGTTCAATCTCAATTTATTCCACGTTGACGGGGGGTTTCGCTGATAAAAGAGACATTTAGAGTATTTTATTTTTGATAACTCTATTTTTCTGCTGGACGGCTGCATGTCTGTAATGAAAAGCATTTCCTCGTGGGGGTGGAATAAAAGTCATTCTCATTCTGATCTTGTACATATCCCCAGATAAAATTGCCGTCACAAAGAACTTTGATACCATCTGCTATTATTCGTTGCCTACACCGCTGCTTTTTTCGCAACAGGAACCTGGAGAAGGATAATGGACTGCAATCGCCGACTGCTCGTTACAGGTCACCCCACCGCCGACACTTTAAGACGCAGATGACAAATTCCTCTACGACGACGACAACGACTACCGTAACCTTTGTATAATTAATCCCTGTAAACCTAACGAACATCATCAATCTCGCTGCACTGCACAGTCTTAACTTCATTTCAGTTTCCGTATTATCCCCCCCCAAAAAAACAAAGTCATCACAGCATCCTCTCGCCCCCCCGCCGCGATGTAAACGTTCCCACTCGCGACTCGACGCCTCCAGCGCCGCGGAGGCATGTAATATTGATACACGCTGTCGACGGGAAAAAGGTGTGGCGCGGCTGCGTGTCGAGTTGGCGCTGATTCATATTCATAGCCTGCGGCAATTACGGCGACAATGAAAAAGCTGCGTACAGAGGCCACCTACAGGGTTGATTGGAAACAGCAGCTTGCGTCGCTAACGGAGCCATTACAGATGGATGGGGTTGGCTAAATGCGACGCGCTTTCGACCGAGTGTGTGTGGTTTTGGGAGGTTTTGTTGGTTAACATCACTCGGCGTTCCTGACCAAGCCAAGTTCAAGATCTTGACATAGGTTCTAAGGGGTCACCTGCCGTCCCTGACAGAGTACCCTAGCGGTATTAAAGGGTGGGTCAAATGCAAGAGGACACATTTCCCAATGAAACACAACTTTCCTTTGGCCGGGTGCAGATTTTGACTGGTTCGAGTTAGGACAGGACTTATTTTCAACATGAGCTAGATGAAAGAAAAGGTTTCAACGGCAGTCATCAGGACCATGTTTTAGAAATCGAGACTTTTCAGTAGTTAAGGAGGAAAGTTTTGTTAAGAAAGAAAACCCTTCTTTTAAAAACAGACATGTTGGTCTGAGATACAACTAACCCTCAGTCTACAATAGCCTCATAAGACCTTGGCAGCTCTATGGGGGATTACTCAAACATAAACGGATGAAACAAAAAACAACTCTAATAATATTTTTAGTGGAATATTGTAATAGTAATATAAGATTTAGAAGTGATGTGGGTTAGGTTTTTTTTTGGTTCCGGAAGTAAATCTCCCATTAATTTTCCCACGGACATTTTTTCATTAATGTTTATAATGCGGTTGTTTTCAGTCCAAAAAACATATATAAAGCTCAAAATTGGTTTATAAAGCTTCAGAAACAGATGCATAGGTCTTGTAGTCGTTAGTTACCACATAGCAGATTAGCCACGAGCATTTTTCTGGAAGTCTTGAAAAATGCATGGGAGACTCACTATTGAGCTCCAGTGGTGACAGCGACGCCGAATGTGTAGCATGTTTCCTGTACTCCGCTGACGGCACAGACATACATTACCCCCTCCTCACCCTCAACTCTACATTCAAGAAACTCAACGGAACCATTTTGTGCCACGCTTTCTTTCCCAAATCAAATAATCAAATCAATAAGCAGCAAATGATCAAAGAAAAACAGTATTAAACCACATCCTTTAGCAGAAATCCCAGTATGAAGCATGAAGCCCTTTGCGGTTTGTCAATGCCCTGCAGCCCCCCGACAAATCTCCGTGTGTGTACTTCACGGAAACGACAGGTCGGTTAATATTGACATTATCTCTTCCCCGCACATGACAGCGGAGCCGGGGGGGGAACGGGGGACTCAATTAGCGGCGCGCGGCGAGTACGTGGGGTTCGTGTTGGCGGCTCTGGTGGAGATCGGTGCTCATGAGTCAAACAGGTGTTAAAGTAGCAGGGGGCAGTGTTTACCTGGAGGGGTGGGTGGGTGGGGGGGGATGGGGGGATGGATGGATGGATACAGGGGGTTGGGGAGGGGGTAGAGGCTATCAGGTTTGCGGCGTACGCAGAGGCACAGAGCAGATGTGGTCGGGCGTGCGAAGAAGTGGGCCAAATGTGTCACCCCAATTAATCTATCCAGGTACGTTTTTCTTTTCAGAAACTAAGCCAGCTGTAAAGGGGTCACAAGGCATATGGTGGCGTGACGTCAAACTTGCCAAAAGTGCTAATTACTGCGTACAATTTGGAAGTTAATTGGCTGCAGAAATACTAAGCTTGAGTAAATATTGTTTTCGTGGTACAGCGATAAATTAGTTAACACGCCCCCCTCGCCTCAAGAAGGTTCATTTACTCCTCGTAACCTTTGATTAAAGGACACATGACACGCCTGTTTCACGTATCCTGTTTATGAGGTCATCATCTTGTGAGCACTCAGAAATGACTTGATTTCATGTTTCAATTTTCCCTGACATGGCATGTAGATTCAGGTTGCTTAAAGCTTTTATCTGTTTGAGTTTTCATGGTAACTCCATCTGCTGCCAGTAGATGGCACGTTAGACCCAAATCCTGGCCGATACAAAGTCATGTGCACTTTTCAATGTATACATTACTTTACGCGCCGTAATGTTTTGTCTTGGTGTTTCCACGAGTGCAACTTCAATTGAAATCATGTTCCACAGTATAAACATTTACTTAACTTGTATTTGTTCAATTATAGTCTTTTTTTTATTGTTCAAAGCACGCTGAAAAACACGCATTCTTCCCATCTCCACAGATCTGACCTGGTGGCGCCACCTGTGTGTCTCCATGAAGATGTGTATCGCCAAACTGTCGACTATTCCAGGCAAACCAGTCACGTCTCCACGGAACGAGCAGATGTGGAACCCAACGCCAGCAGAAACGTTACATCTGGCGCTCCTTCACTTGATTAATGCCGGGAAAAGGGAAACAAAAACATAATTCGTCTCTTTAAATTAGCGTGACTTCTCCCACCTTACACTCGAGGGTCTGTGGCTCTAAACGTTGTTATTGCCGCTTTTCGCTGACGTGGATTCGTGACGCCCAAACCAGTATTGAAAACCTGCCATGTTGCTTTTCATTTAATCCCATCTGAGGAGAACACCATCGAACATCTAATCAGCAATATTTATTCTCCACACTTTGAGACACATTGGATCTGACACGTTCATAATATCATCTATTTTTCTTTGCAGCACAGTTTCAGAAGCCCATTATATTACCTCAAATATAGTGTGAAACAAAAATCGATGCTATATTTAGGTGATTTCTTCAATGGATGATAAGGCAAGGAAGGTGGAAAGCTGGACGAGAGACGAGCGCCGGGTGTACACTGACCGGGCGCGGTAGAAAGTGTTTAAAATCGGTGAACCCTGTTACACTGACCGCCGAGCACTGAGGTCACAGGTCAAAGAATCTGCAAGAAGCGCGTTTGATGGAGGCTGCAGTGGTCCGGTGCCGCGTCCAGGTCATTAGACGAGGTGTTCTCGCACAAAACCACGTGGCATATGTCAAAAACAGACCGCAGTGGACCGGAAAAGATGTCACAGGCTATCTGCAACCAACCCGCGCGGGTCCTGAACCGCACCAGCACTGGAGTCAATGTACACGAGGCGTAGAACTCTTCTTGCCTCACTGCAAGAAGGTCCTGGGTTCAATTTGTGAGACAGTTAGAGCCTTTCTGGGTTGAGTTTGTTCTTCACCAAACTGACTGGGTTTCCTCAGGGTACGGCGGTTTCCCCTGTCAACTTCAAACATTCGATAAGCTAATCCTCCAGCTAGGTGCTCCTGACCATGACTCAAGCCTGAGAGGGGTTTCTGGGTGCTCCGCCGGGACAGCGCACTGACCCGCTCCGTCACAACGCTCAAAAAGTGCACGTGATGAATTGAAAAAAAATCAGCTGATGTTCCGATGTCGAGTCCACGGAAACAAGAGGGTGACGCCATCAGGTTACAGGTCAGATCAACGAAGAAAGAAAGAACACAGTTTTTCAAGCTGTATATATCTTTTTCTTTTCAAGGATGTTCTGGCCTGCAGGCTGTATTAGACATGACAGCTGAGCGTGAAATGGGGACGAGCGAGAGGGACATTTTTAGAGCCGGGATTCAAACCCACGACCCCACTCGACCACCGGCGAGCATTTTTCCAAGGTGTTTTTCAACGCAATAACATTTCTATCGCGGCAAACCGGCGGCAGACACCTTTTTGAAGCACTGACTTCCTCCGGACGACAAAAAAAAATGCTTACACAATTTGCACATAATAGTCTGCATCCGAGTAAATATTGCACTATCCCGGAGCGGCGAAAACGGTCTGGAAATGCGCTGAAATAAACTGCTGTTATCTCCGAATAATATTGTCTGGGTTATTGTGCCTGCCGCGCTTCATTCCCGTCCGAAATGGTTTGGAGCATTACCTTGACAGTGGGTAGCAAATGCATATAGGTAATGTGCTGGAGACACCGGTAATTGGGGGCTAAATTGCTTCAAAATTAGAGCGGTTGAGCATCGAGTCGGTGTCAAAAGCAGATAGAACGGCCGCGCGTGTTCTGTCAGGCGCGCCGAGACGTCCTAAATAATAAATAGTATTGATTTGAATAAACAATGTCTGAAGTCTGCTGCCGGGGCTGGTGTGCGAGCTCGCTAACAAAAATACAGTTTGGTTTTTTAAATTTTTTTTTCCATTAGCCGATCGTTAATGGCAGAGGTTCGGCGCACAAAAGGCAATTTGCTTAAGCCTTGCGGGTGGGGGGGGGTCTTGTTTTGGTCATCGCCGCGTGTGGTTGTGTCACAAAAAAAGTCCTCAAAACGTTGCAGATTTTAATTGCTTCTTCATACTCCAACAGGGCATTCAAGGTGGTGTGGATAATTCGTTTGTTTAAAGCGGTTACCATGACACTTTATCCTTGTTATTTCACCTGGTATAACTTAAAAAAGGTGATGGATGTACTTTTCTATGGGCGTGTTTAAAATAGTTGCACACACAGCCTGGTACTAATACAAATGTTCTATCCCATTCATTTTAAAAGAACACGTGTAACGCAAAGTTGTTATATTTTTCGTCGTCTTCTCTCGAGCCTCTGAAAGTTTTACTACACTTAATAAGCAGTGGTAGAAGTACTAAATTATGTTACTTGAGTAATTTTTAAAAATCTAATAATATGCTGTATCACAATTCCTTCATGGCTAATAATTAAACCTCCACAGAAATTGGAATCTTCCTCATTTTTGAAAGCCGAAAAGTTTCCCACGGCGGCCAAGCAATTTGGCAAACTCATTAACATCAAGGCCTTAATAATGGCGTGGTTTTCGGGGCAGAAATGGCCAGTTTGACTCGTCAGTGCCAGTCTGTGCAGGCAGTTAGATAGCTATTGGACAGGGCATTGTGGGGGATTTCAGCTGGTGGTCAATTTGCCATTCCAAAGAAAAAGATGTTCAACTCGGCGTGACTTCTCGGCAGAAAACACAAAAGGCCATTTCACTCTCATTATCAAGTTGCTGTTTTTTTTCTTTCCACAGTGCATTCCCACGCCGCAGAAGTGAACTTACAGAAACACTATTATTAAATCCAGTACATTTCCGACGCTGCTTTGCACCGCCAAAGGTCAAAGTCATAAAATTCATCCTGGATTTGTCTCATTTTGGTCCTGATATTTGGTTGAGTCCTGTTTTCTTGACCAGGTTTAGTCCCGGTATGGTCTGGGTTTAGCTCTGCGTTTAGTCCCAATTTCGCTGTATTACGTGTATTGTGTGTATTTGCGTTCGATCTAAAATAGTTTTGAGGAAAAGACAATTTTATATTTTCTTTTTTTTTCTTTTCTTACTTAGTCTTGAATAAGTATAGCATTTTTGTCATTGTAAAGTGCAATATTGATCTAAAACAGTTTAATAATTGAAACAGGTTGATTGACTTCCTGTTCGAAACTGCGGCACTGATAAGCCCCGCCTCTTCGTAGCGACGTTTCACCGTAACAAGCAGCAGATCGTCATGTACACGTTTTTTTAGTTCTGAGAAGTGGCGAAGCTATAGCGACGATGAAAACCCCGTATGCGACTTCCGGGGCGACGTCCTGGGTGCGCGCGCTTCCCGTCGTGCACCACACGGGGCAGTGTGTCGCCGCGCATCGCTTCGGCCGTTTGTGCCGAAGTGTCGACCGAAGTGAAACCAGGAAGTGAGTCATTACTGTAGGGAAACTGAACGTGGAGTAACTCAAAGAACGAAAGAAAAAACAAACAAACGCATGAACTTGAAGACGTTTTGCAAAATAAAAGTGAACTTAAAATGCAGCGCGCCTCATCAATGTTTAAACGGTCCTGTGTGTCCTTTTCTGATGTTTCTTATGTTTATTTCATTTTCTGAGTTAAACCCCGGTGGCGTCGTTGGCTTTTCGTTTTTTTTTTTAATTCAGCTGAAGTTAATTTAGAAACAACAATATAAACCCCACTCGTCACACTCTGGTTTTCTGAGGGTTTTTGTTTCCACCATCACCAGTGTCCGGGCCCCGAGGGGAAGAAAAGGACGCAAAGTCAAATTAACTGTAGGTTTTTACATCTCAAGCTCTATATAATAATGTAAATGCAGTAACTTTAGCCTAAATACATCCAAAATAATAATGTCAATATTCTGTCGATTATCTTTACAAATATCTTACGTTATCTGAGCTTGTCATTTTATTGGGTTTTCAAAAAGGTAGAATTTGTAAAGCAATCAATTAAGCGAGGCAAGTTTATTTGTAGAGCACGATTGATTCAGCGCGAAGATTCAAAAACAGGCATTAAAATCACAAATTCACAAACAGAATTAAGCCGCATGAAACTGAAACGCAGATTCCCCATGTTTAGTCCTGACTCTGGCACCAGCAGGAGGCCGGTCCATGTTTAGTCCTGACTCTGGGCACCAGCCAGGAGGCCCGTCCAGTGTTAGTCTGACTCTGGCACCAGCAGGAGGGCCGGTTTTCCATCGTTTAGTCCTGACTCTGGCACCAGTCAGGAGGCCGGTCCTGTTTAAGTCCTGACTTGGCACCAGCAGGGGCCGGCCCATGTTCAGTCCTGACGTCTCTGGGCACTCAGCAGGAGGCCGAGTCACATGTTTTAGTCCTGACTCGGCACAGCAGGAGGGGCCGGTCAGATTTAGTCCTTGACTCTCTGCACCAGCAGGAAGGCCGGTCACTGTTTTAGTCCTGATCTGGGGCACCAGGCAGGAGCCGGTCCACTGTTTAGTCTGACTCTGGGCACCAGCCGGAGGCCGCGTCCATGTTTAAGGTCCTGACTCTGCTACCAGCAGGGGCCTTGTGCATGTTTAGTCCTGACTCTGGCACCAGCAGGAGGCCGGTCCATGTTAGTCCTGACTCTGGACACCAGCAGGAGGCCGTGTCCATGTTTAGTCCTGACTCTGGGCACCAGCAGGAGGCCGTCCCATGTTTAGTCCTGACTCTGGGCACCAGCAGGAGGCCTGGTCCATGTTTAGTCCTGACTCTGGCACCAGCAGGAGGCTCGGTCATGTTTAGTCCTGACTCTGGCACCAGCAGGAGGCGTGTCCATGTTTAGTCCTGACTCTGGGCACCAGCAGGAGGCCGGTCCATGTTTAGTCCTGACTCTGGCACCAGCAGAGGCCGGTCCATGTTTAGTCCTGACTCTGGGCACAGCAGGAGGCCGGTCCATGTTTAGTCCTGACTCTGGGCACCAGCAGGAGCGGCGGTCCACGTTTTAGTCCTGACTCTCTCACCAGCCAGGAGGCGCGGTCCATGTTTAGTCCTGACTCTGGCACCAGCAGGCAGGCCGTCCATGTTTAGCCTGACTCTGGGCACCAGCAGGAGGCCGGTCCATGTTTAGTCCTGACTCTGCACCAGCAGGAGGCCGGTCCATGTTTAGTCCTGACTTCTGGGCCACCAGCAGGAGGCCGGTCCATGTTTAGTCCTGACTCTGGCACCAGCAGGAGGCGGTCCCTGAGGTCTCAGAGTCCGAGATGGTTCATATGGCACTAAAATGTCCGAGATTACTTTGGTGCTAGGCCATGGAGAGGACTTGTATACAAGCAGAGCTGCTTTGAAGTCTTTTTCTCTGAGCCACAGGGGGCAGTGCAGAGACCTGAGCACAGGACTATGTGATCGTACTTCCTGGTTCTAGTCAGGACCCGAGCAGCAGGTCTGACACAGTTACCAATTTCGCAAAGTACTTCCTGTCTTCCAGATAGGACTCTAACCGTTTAGGGCAGTGCCAGTGATGCCCACCCATCCCTAGTCTCTGTAAGAGGGTCCCACGATCGACTGTGGTCAAAAGCAGCACTCAGATCTAACAGAATTCAGACTGAGGCTTTGCCCGCGTCAGTGTTCAGGTGGATGTCATGTGTCACCTTGACAACAGCAGTCCTCAGTGCTGTGATGAGGTCTAAAACCTGAAAAACATCAAATGAGTTGTTTATTAAGAGGAAATCAGTGAGCTGTTGGTAAACAACCTTTTAAGACTTTGCCCCAAAATGGCAGATTAGAGATGGGCCGGTAACTGAGTACCGTATTACCAGTATGTACATTAACAATTGTTTGTTAAATTCACATTTAACAAACAATTTATATATTCAACGCACAAAAAATTAAGTCAAGCTGGGTTCCACGAACTCGAAGTGTTTGTACGACAGCTCAATTTCAACGCGACGTCAAAAGAAAGCAATTTTGTTTTTTAAACGTGCTGAATCGACGGTCAAGGACTGGACCCAAAGAACAAAACAGATACAATTAACTCTCAATTAATCTTAAATTGGACCAAAGGACTGGAATTTGAAGAAATGGGACAAATATGCCAGACCAAATGTCACATATATCCTGTGTGTTGTTTGTTTTTGTTATTAATATAAAACATTTAAAATGCCAAAAAATGTTTAAATAAAATAAATAATGTTGTCATGTGATCCAAACATTAGCTGTAAACAGGAGCTTCGTAAAATTTGCTGAATCTGCTGTTGCAAAATGTAAGCGCGTAACTCTCGACACAAACTAACGTAAACTGATAATCGAGCGATAGTCCTCCGTGCCACGCCCGCTCGCTCGACGCCACGCTCAACTCGTCGATTCGCCCGCGCTTGCATTCAAACAGCAAATACACTTAACTTGAGCGCGGCGGCTACGATTGTTCAGCGCCTTTTAGTGCTAGCATAACCCCCCGTCCCCCCCGTCCGCCTCAAAATGTTTACTGAACTAAGCGCACGCGAGCAAGCAAAGGACCGCATCTAAAGTAGTGTCTCGCTAAAAGTACGCTGCTGGAGGAGTAAACGGACATCTCCGCTGGGACCGTTACTCTGCACATTCTAAATGGTATTCATCCATCTTTCATACGTAGGCTATAATGGACCGCGGGCGAGCAACAAATCTGGTGCGGTCGAGATTGGAAAGTGGAGTAAGTAACACGAGTACGCGGCGTTGTTGTTTGCTTCTGCGGTGCGGATGGGGAAAGGTCTGATTGGGAATGTGGCGGAGGTGGGGAAATGAGGTATGAGCACAACCCCCGCGGCTACGCTAAGTGCTTGTGTGTCCTGCTAACGCTAACCTAAAAACGTAAACAAGAAACGAATCAATTGATAAAAATGCAGCCAAGGGGACAAGTCGATTGTTTTTATACACAACATAAGTAAGACTGTGGTGTCGGTTTCAATTTATGATTTATTTAAAGTTAGCATTAGCATTGAGGTTCAAAAACGCTTAAACAAAACGGACGTTTCCTCCGGTGAAGTGGTTACATCGCAAGTTAGATTTTCACACGCTGTCGTGATTATCCACCCAATCTTGGTGTCTGTTGCGTCATCTTCAATATTGATTATTTTAGCATGACTCTGGAGAAACCACAAGAGGACGAAATAAGGACAAGAAGTGTGGAGCGAGCCTACAGAAGCCGCTCGTACACAAGTCATCGCTAAGCTGTTGTCAACGGTACACTTACGATAGCTTTTCTGGTGGGTCCTTCACCTGCTTGGTCTACAAACAGCTTTGCTAGAATGTTCCATAGTATGGCATTAACTTTTAAGTCATGTTGTTTTACAACTCCTTCCTGCTTCCGAAGAGTGCAAGACGCTTCCCTGCTTGCTCCTGGCCTGGCTTCAGTCTGCTTTCCTTATTTATTTTGCTTTTAATAGTTTTTGTCTTCCAAACTTTTTGTTATGACTTTTTAAGTCAACAGGATATTTTTAAGAAAATTTTAGAGTTTCATCAACAAATCTGACGAACAGCGCATGTTCCGTTGAGAAGCGAAACAAAACTCTGTAAACGCCTGTTTGGAAATTTCACCAAGAAATTCATGAAGCTACAAGCACGGATATTGCTTTGGAATCTGAAAAAGGACTGCAACGATACAATCCATGCGTTCTCGTCCTAGTAGATTTAGACTACTGTAAACGGCCTGCTCACTGGCCTCTCCAAACGAAGCTGTAAAACAGCTGCAGACATCCAGAACGCGCTGCTCGGTCCTTGACTAGAACAGGAAGTACGATCACATTAGTCCTGTGCTCAGTTCTGCACTGCCCCCTGTGGCTCAGAGAATAGACTTCAAAAGCACTCTCTTGTATACAAGTCTCTCCATGGCGCGCTAGCACCAAAAAAGTACATCTCGAACATGTAGGCACATGATGAAACCATCTCGGACTCTCGAAAGGACCGTCAGGGACGCCTCCTGCTGGCCCAAGGTCAGGAACATAAATGGACCCGCCTCCTGCTGAGTGCCAGAGTCAGGACTAACATGGACCGGCCTCCTGCATTGGTGCCCAGAGTCGGACTAAAACATGGGGAATTGGTGCGTTTCAGTTTTATCGCAGTAATAACTCTGGACAGTCTTCCTGAAGGATTGTGCCTACAGCGTCTACTCTGGCAATGTTCAATCTAAACTAAAAATGTTTTGTTTGGCTGTGCATATGACTGAAAGCTTTCTCTTGCACTCTTCTCTTTTATGTCTTGAACAAGATTGGTGATTTCTTTTTTTTTTGTTTTTGTATGGTCTTTGTGATTTTAATGCATTTTTTCCTGTTGTGTGAAGCTACTTTGAATTGCTGTGTCGAATTGTGGCTCTACAAATAAAACTTGCCTTGCCTTGCCTGGTTGTCATGGTTCATTTTGAGTGAATGCCCCTTCTGATTCTGAGTTGTATTGGTACAAAAAAAGGGTACAAAAAGTACAAAAATGACATTCTCCTGAAGTGTTTTTACTTTGAGTTGACCATTATAGAAATTATTTTAAATAAACTTGTGGCTTTCCCATAGAGAAAAGTTGTCTTCTCAAAACTCTTCAATGCAGCGTGGTGGCCCACTAAATTGTCAGGGCTGGCCTCTTGTAGCTGGCAGATTAGCACGTAGCTGTGCCTGTGGTTCATTTAAAATAATCAATAAATCTTTTGGGAGATTTAACAAACTCATTTGACAGGTTCAATCTAAAATAACTCGTACCTTAAGTTAAATTCGTTCACAGTGTTTGTAAAACAAATTGGACCGTACGTTTTATGGACACAGTGACTTTATCCAGAATCGCGAAGCCCTCCGTCCGCGCGCTGCTCCTCTTCAAATATGCATGCGCGGGTGTGGTGCGACTCGCCTCGTTCACCAAAGATGAGGCGACCCGTTCACCTTGTCCCAATGTCACGCTTTCAACGCTGGGAAAAAAAAAAAAATGCAGAAATATTTAATGAAGTTACCGACCCATCTCCATATGGAAAGACCGCGAGCAGCCATTGGGGACGTGACCGCGTGACCCTCCGGTTGGGTGGTGCGGGGATGATGCTGACTGCGCAAGAATTCCACCTTCTTCTGAGTGGATGAGAAACCGGCTGTCGTCGAGGGAACGCTGAAGATCAGGCCAGAATACTCGAAGGTCGCAAGTTCACAGGAAAGGACGGGTGATGTTGATTGTTCTCGCAGGTCAAGATGGAAGTAGGGTTTGAAGCGTTCGTTGGAGAGCCACTCAGCTGATAGGGCAGTTTGAATATATCTGCAATGTGATTGGTTGAGACGGAGGCGTGGCTGGAGGAGCAGGAAGTACGCAGGCAGAAGAGGAGAATCCCAAACATACAAAGTGACGTAGAATGCATTCTCGTCTTTTTTTTGGGGTTATTTGCACTGCAGATGAATCGGGGAAAAAATCTTAAATTTACAGATATCAATTTGAAACTGTAGTTTACTGACATAAATGTATGGGAAAAAAAGTACTGCAAGTTTTTCATCATGTGTAGTTTTCATGTAAAAATCAGGCCTGTGTGTAAAACTGTCCAGAATTGAATATATTTGGGACATATGATCTGGAAAACTGAAAGTGCCAGGTTTAAATATATTGACTTAAAAAATAAAAATAATAATAATAATAATTCAGATCCGTTCCAAAATCTGAATTTGTTTTATATTTTTTTGTCTTAATTTTTTACAAGAAAGACCTTTTAAACGTGGCTCTTTCAGGCTCTTCCTGGCTCTTTTCATGTCAGATCCGAAAATTGATTTTGGAGTTAAAACTTGAATAAATCAGGCTTCAGATTAGGTATCAATAAATCTTTCTGAACGATTTGTCAATATCTTGTTAAGTGCAAGTTTAAGAAGTTTGGTGTTTGTAGGTGCCACTTTAGGGGTTCACATTTGTCGTTGCTTGAAAACGGTCCATGAAGTTACAATGTCCCATATAAATCTAGTGATGCAAGTTGATTAAATGAAAAAATGTTTGGCACAGATTGGGGGCGGAGGGGATTCAGTTTCTGTGTAAAAGTTTATGGATTTATATGACCAAAAAAATATAATAAAATAAAATTGCCAGCTTTGAAATGTTTTGGTTATTATCAATAAATTCATCCCTTGAAAAGGCAATTTGAGCCTTGAAATGGTCATAAAGATTTGGCTGATGCTTTAAATGAATGATTGCATTATAGAGAATATTGTCTGGTGATAATCGTGACTCTCGAAAAGTTCGGCATTTAATTCCGGGGGCGGAGTTTAGTGTTGTATTTTTTCACATTTTCAAGTGTTTTTGCTACTATATTAGCACAAAAGGAGGGCTAGGCTAGCGTTAGGATTAAGGTTAAGATTCGGTTTAGGAACCGTTAGTCCCGGTATGCAATCCTTGTGAATCATGGGCACGTTGACATGGCGACAAACTTGACTCCAGCCAAATTCCCTCCTGAATTTGTGGCCCGACTGGGATGTACATATATATTACATCCCAGTGTATATATACATATATATTTCCCCACTCTCCGTCTGTCAAAGCAAGGTTACCTTCTCTTTCCCATTTCTTTTTAATATATTCAGTGGAGTAGCTGACCAGATTAGCAATGCATTGATATCATTTTGATATTCCCCTTGAGTGCTGATTTATAAGCCTTGATAAACAGTTTGGACAGAGGTTTATCATGGTCATTACTTTGTTTACTTTTTTGGTTATAATACCACCTTATTATTTACTAAGTCTTTTTCTCCAAATCAAAAGGATTATTTCAACACATCAAATCTTTGAGATTATCGTCTAATCTGGTGAAAAACGTTTATACCTTTTGTAATCCAGACCTTGAATCTCAGGTCAGTTTTATTTGGTACAAAACCTCGGTCATAAACAAACCAGTTTAAGATTTTAACATCTTTGTTTCGTTTGTGTGTTTTCATGAGCTCCTTGCGTGTTGTAAACGCAGATATTTCTTAGGGATTCTTAACTTCCTCCAAAAGACTCAAAGCCAGAAAAGCCTGTACAGGAGCCCCCGGCATAACACTACTTTAAAAATGTTCCATTGAGCTTCATATCCTGTTCCAGATGTAAATAGGGTCATGATCACCTAGGTATTTTGTACCTATGTCTACCTCGGCCATTTCTGTCCTATCTTTGTTGAAAAAAAAAAAAAAAGTAGTCTATTCTAATATATGGAATGATGAGCATATTGGCAGACATTAGGATTCATCTCTCTCCAGGTATCGATTAACTCTATATTATGTATTAATTTGCTATGTTTATTATAGATTTCCCAGTACTTTGAGTTTGAAACATATCAGCTAAACAAGTTCCAGTCACCGCCACAGACAAGGGTTCCCTCAGAGTGGTTTGCAATCAGATCCACAACTTCAGTATAGAGAGTGAGGTCGCCTCCTGGTGGAGCACACACATTCATAAAAGTAAACACATAGTTCCTTTGACCAATACAAATCTGCCATCTTTATCTTTGTGTTCAAAACTCTGTTCAAAGGCTATTCTGCTTGAGATCAATATGGCCCCTCTTATGTTTGCCCCTTTAAGAGGAATAGTGAAGTCTGTTAGAACCAAATTTAGTTTATCTTTGATGTTCTAAATTGTTTAAATGGGTTTCGTAACTGGACTCAATATGCCGTTAACGTTAAAAGGTTTAGTGGTGGGGGAAACGGGAGCACCTAGAAGAAACCTACGCGGACACGGGGAGAACATGCAAACTCCTCACAGAAAAGCCCTGCGCCCCCCAGGAAACGATCCTTGGACCTTCTTGCTGTGAGAGCAATAAACGCTGCGCTACTGCGTTGTTCCACTACTCGCTAGTCAAACACAACATACAAAACACAGGAACCACGACAACAGAACATATTAGAACAAACAAACTGCAAAAAAAGAGCTCATGCCAAAACATATAAAGAGCCCACAGACTGATCCGAAAAGAATCAAACCATTTTCTAGGTTTAAAAATATATATATATAAAAAATAACAAAAGGGCTCCGGTATAGTTGATATAACATTTTCACTTGAGTGAATACAAATACAGTTCACATTGGGAAAATACTTCAATAAAGTTCAAGTCCCTTTCATTGAAACAAATGGAAGAAAGGGGAGAATGTCAAATTGCTCAGGGGTCCGGCAGCGTGTTTGCGAATGCCAATGCAGGATGAAGCCGAGCGGAATCCACTTTCTTCTGTTTTAGGCGAGACTTCACTTGATCAAATGCTTTGCGCTTCTTGACCACGCTCGCAGAGTAGACGTTGAAGAATGAGACATGGCGCTCATTTAGTCTGGTCCGGTCTGCAGCGAGACGCCTAGATGTTTGTCACTGAAGCTATGGAACTTCAGTATAAAAAGGTCTTGGATGCTGGTTCGGAGCCGGCTCGGGAGCCAGAGAGTAATGTGCACAAACAAACTTTATTTTCACAGCTTTTGTTAGAAGTTTTAGATATTCTGGGATCCATATATTTGACCACGTCTTTCCTTTCTCTGGAAGAGCAACAATTCGCTGATTCTTACGATTCTCCCGCTCGTCCACTTGGTGCACCTGGTTTGGTCCTTCTGCCACGTTGGCTTGCAGGGTAGTTTTCCTCTTCGGCTGCTGGGGCTCGGCCGTCCAGTTCGTTTCCCTTGGATGTTAAAATCACGCATTTCCGCCAGGGCTGTGTCTACTGCCTTTGGAATCTATCTCCCACAGAGCCGCCATGATCACAGGGTCTTATCCCGCTCCTGGTCTCTTCCGGTGCGGCGCCGGGGTCAGAGCCACTGCGGGCGGAGGCAGTGAACTCGATAAATCCAAAGGGATTCGACCGCCGCCCGACAGAGGTCTGTGAAGTCACCTCTGCTTACTTCACATTCACAAATCACCACATTTGTTTATTGAAACTTAATCTCAGTTAATGTGTGATTCCACGGTATGGTCCTTGGAGACAATCAAGGTATTTTTCAGCTCTAAAAATTATGTTGAATGTTTATTTTTACCATTGACTTGAGAGACCCTGTAAATCGAGTAAATACATCAAATTGACTTCACCTTTGCTGCTTTGATTTGCCATATTCATAAATGATAGATGGACTGAAGGACTTCGGCCACACTTCTAGGCATTCAGAGTCGGCCTGCTGGCTCGTGAACGTCCTTGGATGCATGTCTCTTTAACATGCCTCGTCCACATCTCGGAGATGTAATCGGAGCTTTTGAGCGGATACATTATTGAAAAGGATGTTGTGCAAGATATTTTCTGATCAAATCTAACCATGACATGCTCAAGGCTGGGCATCCAGGCACAGAAAAAATACATGATGAATATTTGATGACAGTGACTCAGTAACCTGTAATAAATGGATACGTTGGTCTTGAAATACAATAAAAGACCTTCTCATGAAGAATAGTCTATTATCCAAAATAGCGCATGCGATTACGTGGCGTTTTGATGTTTTTCCCGTATGCCTAACATTATTATTTTGGTAAAACTTTATACACTTTTACCAGCCTTAAAGCATGAACAAAGATTTACTCCATAACTTTATTTTAGTCAGTGACTGTCCATTGTGAAAGTAAACTATTTCTACAGCTACAGCTGCCTGGGGCTGACTGACATCGACACAAGCCTGGACCGGCAATCTGGAGCGCTGGGAGTTTTCCTCAGTGCGTGGGTGCACTTTTGGGCCGGTGCAGTTTTGGGCCGGTCCACTTTTGGGCCGGTGCACTTTTGGGCCGGTCCACTTTTGGGCCGGTGCACTTTTGGGCCGGTGCATTTTTGGGGGAGACTTGAGCAACACAACGCAGAGCCCTCATATCACGCTTCAATGGCCCACTCTCAATTAGCGTTCTTTGCCCACGCTCCGACCTCCGCCTCAGACATGGCCCCTGCCCGTTGTCACCCGGGCCGTCCCATGTCAAAGCCGACAGAGCAACGCCGGAGCGCCAATGAGCCAGGTCAATGAAAGGCTGACCTGAAGACAGCGTGCGAGAACTATAAGGTTTGACGTGTTTTGCATTCTTCACTGTCTACTCTTTACGACAGTTTTGATTCTACGTTGATAGACCTCATAGTAGTTCTGGTCATGTTCAGCCAATAGACAAAATAAGTACATTTTGGTGCAGAGTAGAAACATATTCAGTTGTAGTCATCTGGACGCACAAAACAAGGCGTTTCACCTCTCATCCAAGAGTCATTCTCAATCTGCGGCTCTGGTCTTGAGACCTCTGATCGAAGGACTTGGACTTGGCCTGGTTTGTGCTCCGACATCACTGTTAACTGTGGGACCTCCTATAGACAGGAGTGGGCTTTTCCAAGTCATGTGCCATCAACTGAACTTGCCACAGGTGGACTTTAATCAAGTTGTAGAAGCATCTCAAGGACCATCAGTGGAAAAGGGCCGTGCCTGAGCAAACGTCGTGAACGCTGCTGCTGCACATGCGCTTTTGTTGAACTTGAAAAGAATCTTTTTTTTGGAATAAGGCTGTAACATAATAACGTTTGTAATTGTGGAGTTCGTTTGTCGAGTGGATGTCGCACAGGCCGCAGCATGGTAAGATCGAATCCGGCTTGGACTGTTTGCGACATGTCCTTCCCCCGTCTCCTCCCCATTTCTCGCTGGACCGCCCCGATCGACCTCGACCAAATATCAGCGGATCCCTGTGAGCTAGGACCTTTGCAGACAGCGGCCGTCATAAACCGAACCAAAGATCCAACGCGACCCAGTTTGGAGGACCGGACCTAGTGGAATGGCGCGTGCAGTGATTTGCCCAAGGACACAACGGCAACATGTACCAATTGGAGGCGGGATTTAACCCACAACCCTGTAGTTATGAAGTGGATCGCTCTAGACAGTACGCAATTAAAAAAAAAAGTTTTGGAAAGCAATACATTTGTCAACCCATCTCGCTTGCGTTCCCTCCCAAGCTTTTTCGAAAACTGTTGCTTTTTAGGATGGGAGCTTTGGCAGCGAGTGTGGGCATATTTTCCATGAATTATTGAGCTGCGTTTTCTTCAGTACTTTCTCCACCACTCTTAAAAGACAGTTGTATCAAATGAAAAATATCTCTGGATCCACACGAGACACTCAGGCATATGGACAACATATTACGCTCAAGCTTTTTTCCCATTAGAATTTCCCAGCCTTCTTTTAGGATTCGGGTCAGGTTTAAAGACTGGTTTTCTGTTCCCCTCCTCCCCCGAAGCAAAGTGTATTAAGATGCTGCTTACACTCATTCACATGATATTACGGGCAGCGTTCTTGACCTGCCAGACAGAAGTGCGAGTTATTTGAAATGTTGGGCGCTGTGGGTTTTGGAGGCTAGACTGGTGGTGGTTTTTTTGTTTTTTGTTTTTTGGAGATGAAAAAGGGGAGGTCAGAGGTAACCGGGGGGGTGTTTGAGGGACTGGGAGGGGGCTGAAATATTCTCCGACAGCGGGAGGAGAGTCAAGGGCACGAGGGAAAGTAGGACACATGCAAGAATGGGCTCAGAATGTCGCCACTGGGAATAAATGACAAGTTCTGTACGTCTGATACTGCTGCGTTTCAGTAGTACAACGTGCGCTCTGCAACTGGTCCAGCTGGGTGTACGCTAGCTGCTTCGTCGCCATGGAGATGCTATTGTTTTGTCGGAAATGTCCCACTGTATGGCATTAAATGTATACTATCTCCATGGAGACAAGCAGGTGACCAAAACCAGGCCAAGTTCCAGGTCAGAACTGGTAAGAATGCGATTAACATTTTTTTTTGTTTTTTGTTTTTGTGAGGGAGTTATTATTTATTTATTCATTTATTTATTACATTTTTATTTTATTTAAGAACGCATAAAAAATAAATAAAATAAAAAACAGTACGAATCCAACAAATCATAAAAATTGAAAGAAACCCAAAGAAAAAGTCCAATTTTGTCCAAAATCTGTCAAATTTATCCATTTTCATGTCAAGTAATTTTGTTCAGATGGTATTTTACATTTTTGGTTTCGTCATATCTGTAAATTTAATAAATGCAATAGATATTTTAATGAGGAATAACAGCTCCATGGAGACGAGCCGATCGAAGATGCACCTTTTATTATATTATCTTGAAGCTTTTTATTTATTATATATGTTTTTTTCAAGTTCAAATAATATCCTCTTGGGACGGTAATGTTGCAATGACTTCAGGACTAATAACACAAGGATTCCCCAAAAAAAAAATCACCGGCAGATACAAACCCGAGAGAACACTGAGAATGTATGTAGAAATAACTCCGTGGAAGACGAATTTCACATTTTATTTCGGCGTACAGATTGTGAGGTGATGAAACTCTGAGAAAAATACACCCCAAAGTTTTTAGCGCCCATCAAGATATAAGTCTGTTTTATAACTTCAGGCTGAAAAATAAAATAATAGATAAAAATAATCAGTAAACTTGACGCTTGTGGGAAAGAGTATTGATGAATGAAAAGTTGTTTTCTAGCGTAAGATACTTGAATAATACCATCTTTAAAACATTTGGTGTGAATGGAAAACGAGTCATTCTAATCACCACATATCAAGGAATGTGGCAGTTCAAACAAGGCCGAAAACAATAGCTGCCTGCGCCAAACATAGCGATTCTGTTTCCACTCGAAAGTACTTGCTTTTTTTTGCGTATACTTGAACTTTAAAGTGTGGAATTCCACCACCTCTGTGCGCAGACAAAAGAAAGACAAAATATCCAGTGTGGTCTGTGCAGGTCGGGTGGAGGTGGGTGGGGGGGGGGTGCGTGTATCATAGCAACACGGAGACATCTGACGATCAGCAGTCTGGTTTTCTGTCTGTAAACATGAGACGGAGCAGACAGGTAGGTGTGGTGGTGGTGGTGGTGGTGTTGGTGGGGGGGCGACTTCTGAAGGGGGCGCGCTGTCGGACCAGAGCCGGAATCAGAACCGCAGCAGGGGTGGAGGAGGTGGTAGAAGGGGAGGGGGAAATAAATAAATAAAAGAAAAAGTGTGAGAAGAGAAGTGTGCAGCAGGTAGGGATGTCAAGAGGATTCAGTTCATCGACGATCGTGATGTTCTGGTCACAATTAAGGATGTCATGAAGCTCATTTTCAGTCGATTTAACGATTTTTCACAATTACTGAGAGCAAACAGCAAGGAAATCTTTCATTTTCTTTCATTCCCGTGGTCCGGCACGGTACTACTCGGTCGAGCGTGTGACCAGCTTCGTGAAATCCAACTTTCGAATCGCACGCGAAAGTCAGTGACAAAAACAGCCAAATCCGGAGATATCTGTTACGCTGGCAATGTCAAATAAATATTGATGTCAATATTAAATTAAATTGAATGAAAAGAAATGAAGGTGTTGTGATTTCTGTCTTGTCTTTGTGATTTTAATGATTTTTTTTTCCTGTCGTGTGAAGCATTTTGTATTGCCATGTGTACGAATTGTGCTCTACAAATAAACTTGCCTTGCCAAATAAAGACGTACTTTACGTTTCGATGTATTGAACTAAAAAGACCAATCTTCACATCCCAAATCACAATCGTGGAATCGTAAGAACTCATTCAAAAGTCAATCTACAGAGGCTTGCAGAAGTATTCATACCCCTGGAACCCCTCAACATTTTGTCACGTCACGACCGCAAACGCACATAAATTGCACTTGCAAAACAAAGTGGCACATAATTGTAAAGTGGAAGGAAAAGTGTACATGATTTACAGATTTAGAACAATTTTAATAAATAAACTGAAAGGTGAAACGTGCAAAAGTATTCAGCCTCTTTTCCACCTTTTGCTGTCAGAAGTTTGCTGTTGATTGCTGAAAACGTTGACCTGATGATTCAACAGAGTGCATCTGTGTGTACGCTAATCTCAGTAGCGATGCAGTTGTTCTGTGGAGCAGTTTGTTAAGGGAAAGTTGGGGAGCAAACAGCGTCACGAAGTCCAAGGAACACTCGAGACGGGTCAGGTCAGCGCACAAACCCCGAGAGGCGTGCGGCTGTAAAAAGGCGGTTCCACTGGGAATCCTTTTTTTCCGTTTCGTATTGTTTTAAAAAGCATGTATAATCTGCGCTGTGTAGTGATGCCACGGATACGAATACTTTTTCAAGCCCCTGTAGCAGTGCCCATGACAGGGGTTTACCGTTTTGTCATTTTTACTTTATTTGGTGTATTACATTTTTGTTCATATAAATGATAAATGGTATTTGTGGAGAAAACGTTGAAAAACCTGTAGGAAATGACAGGAAGTGACATCACACCAGGGACATTTCTCATTCCAGTCAAAGTTTATGCAGAATTTACACAAAGAAACAACTTTTTTGACTCTCTAAACATGAATTCAACAAAATAAAGTCGCTCTCATATATTTGTATTCGTCAAAAGTAAAGAATTGTGTCGTTAGATGAGTTTTCCTACTGTGATGTCATCAATTACAAAAAGGAAGTGAAATTAAAAACCTAAAAAATGTGCTATTCTGGGATAACATTTTAATCATTTTCAGCAAAATTCTAAATATATTTATCTTAACTGCATTTTAGTTCAATGAGTCTTCCGACCTGTAGGGGGCACTTTAACTTGCATATAAATTGCTTTGTTATCTGGCTGTTTGCGTCACTGTACCTTTTATTTGTTTATCATTCAGACAGTTTGATTTAATAAAGCTGGTCACATGTGTTAGTCCAGGGGTGCCCACCCTTTTTCAGCGTGCGAGCTACTTTTAGATTCATCAAAGCCCAAAGATCGACCCGTAGATTTTTATGACTTTTAAAATATTTTTTTAGAAACAGCCACAGAAACATGTCCAGACGCAGGAAGAGACTCAGTTCATGAACGTGACTCACCCGTTCATACAGAGACGGTTCTGGAAAGAAAACAATAACTAGACTCAATATTAGAAGGTTGAGCTCAGAATCACCTCTTGAAGCTCTAATATTAGTTATTATAATGAGACAAGCTCCATGGTAACGCTGGGAGGCGGGGCTTGTGACGTCGAGAAAGTCAGCTTTCCTTTGGGTCACGTCAACAACAAACTGCTCTGTGAAGGACAGAAACAGGGTCTCCTCATTGCTCCTCCTTCCTCGACTCTCCATTCCTGCTCCTCGTGCCTTCACTTCCTCCTGCTCCTCGGCCTGATCCTCTCATGCTCCTCTCCTGCCTCCTCCTCCTGACTCCTCTCTCTGCTCCTCCTCCTGACTCCTTCTCCTGCTCCTCGCCTGACGATCCTCCTCCTGCTCCTCGGCCTGATCTCCTCTGCTTCTCGACCTGACTCCTCCTCCTGCTTCCTCGCTGACTTCCTCCTCCTGTCCTCGGCCTGATTGCCCTCCTGTCCTCGGCCTGATCCTGCCTGACTCCTCCTCCTGCTCCTCGACCTGACTCCTCCTGCTCCTCGGCCTGACTCCTCCTCCTGCTTCTGGACCTGACTCCTCCTCCTGCTTCTCGGCCTGACTCCTCCTCCTGCTCCTCGGCCTGACTCCTCCTCCTCACGCTGATTGTAACTCATTGTTCTCTCACGCTTTCGGGGACCGCCATGTGTGATACACTCGCTCAGCGTATGTAAATACTGTCACTTAGCGCCAGCCAATAAACTTTGCTTCGGTATCGACTGCCTCTGAGATCGACTGCCACTGCGTCCGAGATCGACTGGTGGATCGCGATCGACGTAATGGGCCCCCCTGTGTTAGACAACTGATTGTAAAACCAGTGTGACGGGGAACCCAAGAGTGCCTTGGGGAACTATGAGGGCAAGCGGGACGGTGCCATAGCGTATTCAGTAGATGTAATAGTACTCAAAGGAGGCCTAACACTCTTCGTGGTCCTGTCTGGCACAAGGGGTCCTGCCTGTTGGTGTTTCCCAGGTTGCCCCAGAAGAAGAGGAGAATTTGAAGCAAATGGACCCTGCTCTTTAACCACGGCATTTAACTCGTTATTGTTTAATTGTGCTAAAACACGCATGTTGTAAGTCTTTGCTGGAGTTCAAGAATTGGGCAGTAGAAAATGGTAAATACGCAGCTTTTTTCTGTAATAATAGCTGTCAGAGTCTTCAGCATTTCAATTAGGACTGTGCTTGTCATTTTTATTGAGATCGAGTCATTTGTAGTCGTCAATGCTTAGACAGGGGTCTTTTTGTTGGCGAGGTCTTCAGCACAGTCCTGTCAGTAAAAGACAGGCGGCGTAACAATGGAGAGACACGAGAGATTGTTTGACGCAAAATGATAGAGACGCGAGAGGGCCGTCCCTGCTTCGACCCTTTTAAGAGCTTTCGACCCTTTCCACTTGTCGCTTCTGTCTGCTTTGATTAATTACCAAGTTGTGCCTTCGGTGGCGTTAAAACCTCGGAAAAGTTATTGCGACGCGAACAACAGCTTACTTCCCGTGGTCCTTTGAAATAAAGTCTGCGCTGACGACCCTCGAGTCCGTCCGGTCCAAAGCGAGGTTCGGCTAATGATGTTATTGGCGTAAAATGTGCATTGTGAAAAGTGTGATTTGCATTGACACATTGTCCATTTACACTGTGTAGTATTGTGTAAAAGAATACCCGTTAAATGCTCATTGTGTTTAGAAGTGTTGTGCACACAGCCTGGCACTGATATAAATGTTTTATCCCATTCACACATGCACAGGGAAACGGTTGTTGTTCATATGTTCGTGTTTTGGTGCAACTTGTCCAGCATTAATACGTTTATTACTTGGTCGTTAGCATTCATGCTAAATTTGGCGCCAATTGCTACGTCAAATCGGCTAAACAATTCTACACATGATGTTGTTGTCAGTCGCCTAAACAGTCGCCCTGGTTTGTCATAGTTTGTGATGTTTGGAGGCTAATGCTAACTCTCCCATTGAAAATGCACGGGAAACTACTCATGGGACGGTGCCCATGAATGCAGGCGTTCTGTTCACACACACTGGAAGGGGCCTAATTAACGGGCCTAAATAATGGGATTAATTAATGGGAATGAAGCATACAGGCCAATCATGCGATACTTATAACCTCTCAACAACTGTATTAGGCCCATTATTATTGGCAAGAGTTTGTGCAATTTTCACCAAAACTTTATTTTTGGGTGAGATGGAGGTGGTGTGTAACTCACTTGCATTTTCAATGACAAGTTTTCTTTTTACAGTCTCACGGATGACTCATACAGTAGGAAGAATGTCAGTGTCAGTGGGGTTATCCGTAAAGACACTCGAAAGTAGGAACGGCCTTTAGAGCATGCAAAGTTCAAACAAACCCAAAAAAATGAATCTTTTTTATCATGTCCAACTTTATCTACAACTTACTAGCATAACTAATAACTAATATAATATAACTCATTAGCAATGGCTGGTAATATAAAAAAAAAAGAAAAAGAAAGAAGTATTATTATCAATTAAAATGAGGTAACTTTGGCAATTTTTGTAAGTAATTCTCTCTACGTATTTATATATTTTATGTATATTTTTAAAGTTAAAAAAATAGTAGAAACAGAAGAACACAAGTACAAAAGATGGGTGCGAGCTCAGGAGGCGGTGCGCGCGGACCACCACCGATAGAGACGAAGGAACGTTTGCTTTGGGCTCACACCTGCGACTCACGTATCCAGAGACCCCCCCCCCCCCCCCACCCCCCCCCCCCAACGCGGGGACAGGCGTGGTCAGTCTGAAAGATCTGTCTGGCTGACCACGCCTGGGAAGAACATCTGATAAAAGACACAACACAACATCAGACGAAGGTGGAAGTCCTGTCGGGTAAATAAGCTATCGGCTGTATACCACTCATAAGAAGACCCTCTATATGCCCCTTTCAGTTTTGTTTAAATCGCTATATTGATCCAAGAAAAGTTAAAGGACTTATTCTGCAATAGATACTTTTACAATATACCTTATGGGCATAACAGATTTTCCTCAATTACATGCAAAAAAATCTTTTAAATGAACTAGATCTGTTTTTCACCTGTCAGAACAGTGACAACCAGGTACCGCCCCTTTAATTTACGTTTCATTATTCCTGTTCACGAGGTCCTCATTCCCTCTGAGCCGGCAGAAAACATCTCTTTTTCAAATTTCCCATATTCTTGACGCCAACGGTAGAGCTGTATTAGCATGTCGGCGCAGGCTAGCTTTGGTTTATTTCCCCCATAGCAGCACAAAATCCTGACGAGGGAATGCCCAGGTAGAACGTAATGTGTCATGTGGTTTTTCATGCGACATTTTTAAGTAAAACATGATGCAAAGCAAAAGGTACTCAAGAGCTTCTTTTAAGGCCAATAACAACTCAAATTAATATAATATAATGCGATTGTATAATGTTCTTCGAGACATCTTAGACGTGGTTTTTTTAGAACCTAATGATCTACGTGTGACGGTTCATCATCCAGTACCAGAAAAAAAACATTATGTGTCATCGTTTTGTATCAGTCGGATTACAGTGCCCTCCGTCTGTTTATCTTTTCATAACAACATTCATAATTCAGTGCGCTTCGTCGTGCATTTAACCACGTAGAGACCACAGCTATTACACGTCCGTGAAGTGTGGACAGCTGTCAGGCCCATCTCCAGCCGTTTCCATCCAGAGAGCATAAATGATTCAGCCGATATCTAAAAAAACAACGCTAGATTGTTTAGTCGGCGAGGTGACGAGGGGGGGGCTGCGGTTTGAAGGTCAACGCGGGCCGCATCGCGCGCCGACAGGTGCGCAGGTGTCGGGGAATTTCATAGGTGACGGAGAAAGTGTGAAGGGGGACTCCTGGAGGGCCTGGTCCTGCGCCCGAGCCAACGTCACGGTCGCTCAGGCGGAAAGGCAATTAAAGCTCCCGGCTACAGTTACACAGCGGAAAGTGACAGACTGGTGAATAATTGAAGACAAAATAGTCCGTTGCGAAAGGTGCGTGTGTGAGAGTGGGTTTGTCACACGTGCCGGTTTGAATTGAAATCGGCGTGAATGCATGGATTCAGGTGGTATACGCGCTGACCTCCACAGTGGACGGCGGCGGGATGTTTTGGGCGGATGTCGGTGTGCGAAGGGGACGTATGATGATGATGTGCGGAGCGGCACGTTATGGTGAGGGGACGAAGGGTGAGCTTTATGGGAAAGATAAAGAGCAATTCACGGTTTGGAACAGAATTTTTTTTTTTTATCGTTTACTTTGTAGACAAGGTTTCTAAGGTTTAGTCATCTGGGGTCTCTTTTATTAAACAGTGTGTGGAATTTCGACTAAAAGAGTACCGTATTTTCTGGACTATAAGTGGCTCCGGAGTTTAAATCGCACCAGCTAAAAATGCATAATAGAGAAGAAAGAAACATGTATAAGTCGCATTTTTGGGAGAAATTTAGTTGATAAAATCCAAGACCAAGAACAGACATTTCATCTTGAAATGCAATTTAAAATAATAACAGATTAGAGAACAACATGGTGAATAGGTGTACGTATGCTAACGTATGCTAATGTCACACCTTCAGCGACATGACGCACAGACAACAAAAGTCGTAAGTGTCTGGTATGTTCACGTGTTCACGACATATGAACATGTATTCAGTTAGCTATAGCATAAAGAACATGCTAACAGGTTTACCAAAGCATGTATTACCCCAAATCACTAAATCCATTGAATTCTTCTTCCTGTGTCACTTCTGAACAACTCCGCCAAACTCCGGAGGCAGACGAAGCGCCGATTCCTCTTCTGCGTCGCTTATAAGTCGCTCCGGAGTATAAGTCGCACCCCGGCCAAACTATGAAAAAAGGTGCGACTCATAATCCGGTACGTGGGGACAAAAGCCAAACTTCACGTACATGTTCAGATGTATAAAACCCTCCGTACGCACACCCCAGCAGGTCGTTTCCTCCTCGCAGGTTTTCCTCCTCGAGATTTACCGAAACGTGAGCCGATAACGAGCGGGTTCGATCGACACGGTGGGGGGTCCGAGAGTCGCTGCAGCCTGAGACACGGGCGCGTGGATCTTCAGTGAAAGCAACACTGCCCCCGTCAGTACACATTTGAACTAACCGGTAAAGCGGTCTGCGCCCATGGCAGCAGCGATTTATCGGCTAGACGCTGCTTTAGACAAACTTTATGAATAAGACCCCTGACCTGGACGTGTCCCCTGTTTGTTCCCATGGATAAGTTTAATGCGTTACTGTGGAACATTCCAGGCAAAGTGACATTGATGGCCTTGTTTTGTCCTGTCGATAGATGGATAAATGGACAGACATCACAACCAGCCTCTAGGGGGCGCAAAGGTCCGTCCAGCCCTGGAGTTGAACGCAGGAGAGGGATTGTTATTCAGTATCCGAACTTAAATGTCATCTACATTGTAAACATTATTATAATTACACACTTAATAAGCATTAATAAACATGAACAAAGACTTAATTTATGATGTACAAATAGTTTAGGAATGATTCAGTCTTAGAAACGACTTAATCAAGGGGTTAGGGTGTTAATTATGTAGTTACTAAACCTGAATCATTCTTAATAAACTATTTGTTCATTATGAATCAAGTATTTGTTCATGCTTTATTATTCTTATTCTTTTTTTAATTGTTATTGGCCTTTAAACATGCGCGTGTACCTTTGGCATCTTATGTTGCAGGAATTATAATAACACATTACTTTCATTCAGTCAGACGTGCCCTCATCAGGACTTCGTATTATATTATATTAGCACTCCAGAGAAAATTACCATGGGAACAGAAACAAAAGCAATCTTGCTCCAACTAATGTACGCACGAAGTTGTAATGAGCAAAAGAAATGCTCAGAACAGAACATGTTGGGGATGATTTATGGACAGGAGATCTCAGGATTTCTCATTTGAAGCAGAGTGTTTGTTTTTTTTTGAGTGCTCAAAGAAGACAACCTTGTTAACAGGGTGAATTAAACAGTGCGAACAAAGCTAAACACAGCACAGGTGTATTTTTGACGAGGGAACGGTGTCGTAACAAGGTCAAAAGTTCAAAAAAAGTCAGTTTTGTCTCGTAATAATTGTCCTTTAAAAGTATAGCTATTTTAAAGTGCCCCCTACAGGTCGGACGCCTCATTGAAACGCAGTTGAGATAAATATAGTTTGAATTGTGCTAAAAATTATAAAAAAGTTATCACAGAATAGATGTTTTTTTAGGTTTAGAATTTCACTTCCTGTTTATAATTGATGACATCACACTAGGAAATTACCCAGAAACCACTGGGCCAAAACTCATCTAACGTAACCATTGTTTTAATTTGACAAATACAAATATGTGAAAGTGACTTTATTTTGTTGAATTCATGTTTCGAGAGTCAAAAAAGTTGTTTCTTTGTGTACATTCTGCATAAAATTGTCTGGAATGAGTGTCCCTGGTGTGATGTCACTTCCTGTCATTTCCAACAGATGTTTCAATGATTTCTCGACAAACACGCGCTCGATTGGTGCGAAACTATAGTTTATATGTACGACAGGTATAAAGACACAAAATAAAGTCAGAATCAGAACATCGTAAAAACCTGTCATACGTCACTTCAAAGCGTTAATTTGGTATTTTGACGGGTTCGCGGGCTTTAACTCTACGCACCGATTGCTCTTTCTGAAGACACCCCCTACACGACCCAAAACCTGATCATCCCTCGTATTGATCGGGCCCACTACGCCGCCATTAATCCGCGTCGTTCATCGATCCCATTCCCCGATAACCTCCGCTTTTCACTTTCACTTACCTCCCTTTTTTTTCTTTTTTTCGTTTTTAAGATTCAGACCCTTCAATAGCTCCCGTTAAACATCCCCGGACACTTATCTCCGTCGCGGTTCTGCATGCTAAATAAAACCATCAACGGTTTCTCTCTCTCTCGCGCGCGCGCTAAAGCAGCAGAACGCGATGCGGACGGTGTCCTCAGACCGCGCGGGCTGGTGCTGGTGCTGGGCGGTGGCGGGGCGGTGGTGGGGGTCACGCGGGGTCGGACGTCTATTATCAAGCGCGCGGGGACGGACAGCTAAATGGATAGGGGAGCAGCAAAGAGGAAGGGGTGGGGTGGGTGGGGGGGGGGGGGGGGGGGGGGGGGGGGGGGGGGACACACGGCGGAGAGAGGCCAGCGCGGACAGCTTGATTCCACTGCTCGGCCACTCGGGGGCGATGGATGGCCTGTCGCCGAGGATTTATCGAGCACATAAAAGAATAGGTCACTGCATTGTAGACTTTTATATTAACGCGCTATTTAATCACTCCGGCTGCGAAAGGTAGCGCCGGCGAACTGGTTAGCGTCTTCGCGGCGGTGGTGGGTGAAGTAGCATGCAATTGTACCGCAGGAGTGCTGGTAATTAGAACTGGATGGAACTAGGAAAGGGTGGAAAAGTACTGGAGGGAACGTCTACAAAAAAGGATCAAATCTGGTAGTTTCAAAGCAAAAATGAGGAAAAGTAAATCATATCTGATGGAGTGGCGGGAATGCGTGCTCGCAGCGACTGTCGCTAACTTTTTACGCGTAATACCTGGAGCCATTAAGAGTGTGGGCTCAACTCTGCCCCCGTTTTGACCCCCAAAAAACACATTTTTAACTAAGCCTCCGATGGATTTTCGTGAGTAAAAACTTGTATTCTCGTGACAAAGAAATGAAATTGGGCAAAAAGAACACGGACATGATGAAGAATACGGCAATCTAACATTAAAGGGTCTTCATTCATTTCTGTGTCCAATTATTAGGAAGATTAACGATGACATGAATATAAAACAAATGCCATTCTCGTGGACAAATCCTCTTACATTGCGACGTTATGATGGCATCACTGTTCTATATGTAGACGGGGAAACTTGCCCAATTTATCAGCTTCAAATGAAGCCCAAGATGAGCGCTGCATCACAAACGGTTCACCTGCAGTAACAGAAATCCTATTCCACTCGCCCCAAAACCGACCTATAGAATTCTCCGTAAAAAGCTCACGATTCAATGGAAAAGTGGCAGATTTCTGGAGAATAATTCAACTCGACCTTTCATAGGATTTGCTTCGACCTCGGCACAGTTGGCGTTTACGCGCTAAATATCATCCGCGTGAAGTTTTAGTCTGATGTCTGAGATTTGGGGTCGGTTTAAAAATGGGGTCAAACTAAGACGTCGTAAGCTCCTTTCGGCCGTAGACTTTGGAGTAGGAATATAAAAGAACGGGGCTAGTAAACGACTCTGGGAAGTAGCTGCCAAGTACACGCTTTAAAAACTTCTTTGTGTGCGTGATAAAAGAAAAGAAAAAGAAAAAGGAAGTTGTTTTGCGGGTGATGGATGGAATGAGTTATGCAGCCGGCTCCATTGTGTGTACTACGGCGTTCCAAGTATGCGCTTTTAATAGTTAACCTGCCGATTTGTATTGAGCAAAGTAATAGCGCGGTATAAATCCACGGACATTCACAGCGTCGGGCGGGATTAAAAAAATAAAAACAAGGGCGTAAACTTTGCCTGTGGGTTTGGGTGCAGTCTATTGTGCTGGATTTTTTATTTTTTATTTCGGTTTTTAGCTGGTTTTATTTTTGCTTTGTTTGTTGATGTTTCTGCAATGATTGAGTTTGACCACATGGAGCAACATTAGCATAAACGCCATATATATCCCATTGATCTGACAAACAGAGTGTGACGTGTCGAGCGCGTGTACGATCTTCTGTGGTCACTTTATCGACTTTTACCGCCTCCTTTTTGCACATTTTTGATGCGTTGTTAAATTATTGTCTTGGGCAGCGGCTCTACTCCGAGCTTTTCCAAGTAGGTTGATCAGCCTGGGTGGCGTTTGTTTGTTGATAGATAGTTGGTGCTTGGTTGTTTTTTTTGTTACTTGTTAGTGAGGCTATAGTTTGGTTGGTTAGTGAATTTGTTTCATTTTGGTTGAGTTTGTTAGTTGTTAGTTTTGTTTGGTTGGTTGGTTAGTGAATTTTTGTTCATTTGTTGGTTGGTTGCGTTAATCATTGGTTGGTTGTTGGTTGGTTGGTGGTTCATTAGTTGTAGTTGGTTGGGTTAGTTTGTGTTGGTTACGTTGTTTAGTATTAGGTTGCTTAATCATTTGGATAGGTTGTGGAGTATCATTAGTTGCGTTTGATTGGTTGGTTAGTTGATTTGTTAATTGTTGGTTGGATTAGTTTCATTGGTTGGTTGGTTGGTCAGTTCATTGATTGGCGTTGGTTGGTTAGTTGATGGTTTACGGTTAATATTGTTGGTATGGTTTGGTGAGTACATTGTTGGTTAGTGAATTTGATTCATTTGTTGGTGGTAGTTGTTGGTTGGTTAGTTCATTGGTTGTTGATTGTTAGTCATTGGTTGGTCTAGTTAGTTTCATTCGGTTGGTTAATCATTGGTTTGCGTTTGGTGAGTTCATTTAGTTGGTTGGTTAGTTGATTTTGTTGGTTGGTTAGTTAATTGGTTGGTATGGTTTAGTTGATGTTGGTTGGTTGCGTAAGTGAATTGGTTTGGTGTAAATCATTGGTTGGTGAGTTCATTATTGTTGGCTTGGTTAGTGAATTTGTTATGCTCGGATCTTGGTTGGTTGTCTCATTGGTTCTGGCTTTGCGTTAGTTGATTGGTTTGGTTGGTTATGTACATCCATGTTTGGTTTAATTCATTAAGTTGGTTTGGTGAGTTCATTAGTTGTAGTTGGGTTGGGTTAGTGAATTTGTTAAGTTTGATATAGTGTATTGGATTGGTTAGTTCATTGGCTGTATTGGTTGGTCAGTTGATTGGTTGGTTAATCATTAGTTGGTTGGTGGTTGGTTAGTGGAAATTGTTCATTTGTTGGTGTGTTAGTTCATTGGTTGGTTGGTTGATTGCGTTAGTTGATTGGTTGGTTTGTTCATTGGTTGGTTAGTTCATTGGTTGGTTAGTTCATGGTTGGTTAATCAAATTGGTTGGTTGGTTGGTGAGTCATTAGTTGGTTGGTTGGTTAGTTGATTTGTTGGTTGGTTTAGTTCATTGGTTGGTTGTTAGTTATTGGTTGGTTGAGTTAGTTCATTGGTTGGTTAATCATTGGTTGGTGAGTTTCATTAGTTGGTTGGTTGGTTAGTTGAATTTGTTCATTCGTTGTTGGTTGGTTAGTTCATTGGTTGCTTGGTTGGTTAGTTGATTGGTTGGTTGGTAGTCCATTGGTTGGTTTAATCATTAAGTTGGTTGGTGAGTTCATTAGTTGGTTGGTTGGTGGTTAGTGAATAGTTTAATTTGTTAGTTGATTGGTTAGTTCATTGGTGATTGGTTGTTAGTTGATTGGTTGGTTAGTTCATTGGTTGGTTGGCTAGTTCGTTTGGTTGGTTGGTTATTTCATTGGTTGGTTGGTTGTTAGTTGGCTATTTAATTGGGTGTTTGGTTAGTTGTTTATTTCATTGGTTGGTTAGTTAGGCTAGTCAGTTTGATGGTATAGGATGATGTCATCAGATGATTTGGCTACATGAAGTGCTTAACAATGGTGCTGTCAATGTGTCCTTAGGCAAGGACACTTCAGCCACAGTATGAATGTGGCGTGAGTGTTAGTGGTGGTCAATTAGGGCAGACTGGCAGCCTTCGCTCCTATCAGTCTGCCCCCAGGGCTGCTGCAGCTACAACGTATCATTTAAAACACGCAACTTAGTAGGCTCATGAACAACGGAGGCAAATACTGCCTTATTCATGTCATTAAAGCCATTAAATAACATGCATATTTCAACTTTTCCCTGTATTAATTTAACTTTCAAGTGCTGCAGGATATCATGGACCCAAATGTGGTCCCCAAAGATCCTCAGAGGGTACTCAGTGTTTTTCAAAGGTCCAAACAGATTGTGTGAATTTCAATGAAGGTATAGATGATTCATTGCTCTATTAAAAGTATTTATGACTTCTTATAACATGTTTCATTATTAGTATGCGTTATCGATTGTTGGCCCAAATGCTCTTTGAGTACTTTTACTTAGGCATCCATGTTTTAGGAACTCAAAAATAATGTATCTAGTAAAAGTATGAAGTACTTTATCAGTAGCCGTTCCCTGATCAGGATTTGGGGAAATAAACAAAAGAGCACAGTTAATGATTGGGATTTTGAAAGAGTTGAAGGACATGTATTGAGTGTTTGAGCTAACAGTTGTTTCCCTCGTCAAAAACATACCCGAAGTCGCATTTAGCGTCTAGTTTGAGGAATCCTGGTTTCGAAAAAGTCCTCCGTTCTGAATTCTCCTCGATGACTGACTTTCTCGTTCTGTGACGTGGCTCGAGAATTGTTCTTTTGCTCTTTCTTAAGTCCATAAATCAAGGCCGGACTCGGACTGTGAATTTGTGCCATAAAATCCCGATCATTGCAACTGCGTGCTGAATCATAAGTGGGTACGCGGCTGCATTAGCAAACAGTGTTTACTTTTTAACTGTGTAGTTACCTCAGCAGCCAGTAGATGGAGCAAATGCTTACTTACTCTGGCATCTCCCAAGGGTGTGGAAGGTTATAACGTTTTTTTAGGTAAAAACATTTTTCCTTGTTAGCTCTAAAACATGAAATGCCAAAGTAAATGTACTCAAGAGGCACGTTTAAAGGTCAATAACAACATAAATAATGCATAATATGCATAAGTTCCTATGTTTGTGACTTTTGTTCATTGACAATGGCAAAATAAACCTTTTCTGATTCTGATAATATTTGTCCTTTAAACAGCACAGATTTCATAGTTTTACCTTTGACATCACAAAACTATGAAATGTGAGTTTTCTGAGACTCAGAGGTGAGAGGACTTACGAAACAGGATTCATCAATGTTTAGATTGATTGTTAAAAACTTGGTTAAAAGCTCATACTATATATATTTTATATATATATATATATATATATATATATATATATTATATATATATATTATATAATATATATATATATATATATATATATATATATCTCATTATTTTTCTAATAATTAATAGATTAATAAAAGACTTTTAAGACCTTTATTAACCTCTAATCTTCTCCCATCTTGATTATTGCACTTCCTCCTCTCCGTCTTCTACACAAAATCCATCTCTCGTCTCCAATTGGTTCAGAGCAGCTTGTGAAAGGTCCTCGGTCCGGGCTCCTCGGCTTTGGAACGACCTGCCGCAGCATCATCTTATAAATCCCCTCTTAAAACTCTATTTTATACTTTAAACTGCATTTTATTGAGTTGTTTATTATTATTATTATTATTATTATTATTATTATTATTTATTATATTATTATTTATTATATTATTATTATTAATTATAGTATTATTATTATTATTATTATTTTATTTATTTTTTATTTTCATTGTTCTGTTTTATTGTTCCTTATTTTATGCTTTTTGTAATGTTCTTTTATGTTGAAGATTCTTATTCTTATAGCTTTACTTTTGCTCGAGACAGTAGTTCCTCAGTAGGGTCTTTGACTCTCATATCCTTGGATCAAATTGGGGGGTCTCTGGGAGAAAAGGTGAGGACCCACAGATCTCAACCAGGAGCTCTTGAATCGCCTGTAAAATAAAGACCAAACGTTACTGTGCCCGGCTCCGTGCACGGCTCGACTCACTTTTTCCAGCGCAGGGGGACTCCACGGCGAGAGGGAGGGGGGCGAGGGGGCAGGGACCACGGCTCCCAGCCCGCTTCACCCCGCCCACTTATTCACGCACAGCCCAATGAGAGGAGAGGGAGCTGTCCGCAGAGCCAATCACAGCAGACGGATGATAGTGAAAAGGAGTGAAAGTTTTTTTGTTTTTTCCCAGAGTTTTGCCTCTGTCGCCGGCGCAATATTTCACCGCGGATTCGTTCGGTTGAAACCCCCCCCCAAAAGAACAGAAACCGTGTCGGACGTAACGTTTGTTCTGCGGATGCGCCCGGTGCTGTACGAGTAGAAGACGGGGGTGAACGTTCTCTCTCTCTCTCTCTCTCTCTCTCTCTCTTCACGAGTCCGTGCGCCGGGGAAGAGGCAGAGAAAGCGGCGGGCTCCGGGGGGCTCGCAGGTGTTCGTTCATTCGGGGGAGAGACGCCGCTTCAGACACGAGCCCTCCTCTCTCCTCATCACCGTCGGACTGAGGATTACCGCGGACGAAACGGACACGGAACACAAACTCGCGGAGTGACACGCTGCGGCTCCGGTGTCGCTGCGGCAGAACCGCGCAGGAGTAACGTGAGCCGGTTCGCGCGCGCGGGTCACTTTTTGTGTCGCTTCCCGTGGATTGAATAAACGACAAAAGGGACGAAAAGTGCGTGTTTGAAGCGCTTTTGTTGGATTTGCGTGCGCTTTTGTGTTGTTTCGTGGCGCGCGCGGACCTGTTGTGCGTAACGGGACACGTAAACGCACGAGGGCAGGTTAGCGTCTCCGTCTCTGGTGTCACCGTTTGGGGGGGGGGGGGGGGGTTATGATCTATTACCCTGCCACTGCCCCCGCCCGGACCCAGACTGTAGCCTTCATTTGTTCAGGGGGCAACTTGTGCGCACTCTTCAACCGCCGTGGAGCTCCGGACGGCGGGCCCGGGACTACTGCGCCGCCGCCGCCGCCGCTCTCGGGGCGATTGCTCAACCGAACTCCGGAGTATTCACAGGATCAATTAGTGGATTGTTCTTTGTTTTTCTTCTTCTTGTTGTTGTTGTTGGAGGAGCACGCGCGCGCACGGGGGTGATAATGTCCGGAGTGATTCGCCTCAACGGGCAAACGGAGTGACTAAACTGCCAAATGATCCGCGGGGCAGAATCCCGCTGAAGGCACGTCCACGCGGGCTTTGGACTCGTGTCTGCGCAGGAGTAAAGCCGATGAGTGCGACACGCTCTCGTATGAATTGCGCCCCGGTCTGAATGCGATGGTCGCGGGATAAGGCTGTGATTACATCGCGGAGCTGCTGCCGCGGACGAGTCGGTGTCTGCGCGTGGACTCGCGTGAGCTCCCGACAAGCCCCGGCCCGGCCGCGGAGAAGAAACCTGCCGCGTCTGCGTCTCCGCGCGGAAGACGAGAAGTTGCACCGCGCGCAAGAATCAGGATACGGGATCGAGTGGGCTTTGCACGCGTGAATATTTTTCATTTTTGATTTTTTTTTTCTTTTTTGGTGTTTGTGTGTGGCGGGGTGGTGGTGGGGGGTGGGGTGGGAAATGAATGAAACTGGATCGGAGTGGCCACCGGAGCGAGCCGGGGAAACCGCGTCGCGCCGCCCGAGGATGAGGCACGGCGCGGCGGCACCGGGAGCGGGGCTGGCCGGTGTCTGGAGCTGCTCGTGCTGCTGCTCCTGGGAAGCTGCTGCCACATGTTGCACGGCCAAGGTAAGAGCTGTGGAGCGAGGCTCAACGGCATGTTTTATTGAGGAAAAGATGCTGATTGTGGTGGACGTGTGGGGGGTGTGGGGGGTGTGGGGGGTGGGGGGGGGGCGCGGACGTGGGGGGACCTGCAGAGCATGATGCAATAAGTGGGCAAGCGTGTCGTTTCTGATTAAAACACTCTCAAAATGGCTCTGATTAAAAGTACAAATGGAACAAACTTGTACTAATTCAAACAAGAGTATGAAGTATGAAGTGAGTTTTCTGCACTGTTGTTGGTGGATTTGCTTTGATCCTCTGCAACTAATTCATTTATTCACACATTTTTGCACATTTCTTCTGACGATATCGGGATACTTCCATAGAAAATATCGTGATTTTCCTGTTTGTTGGCTGGAAACCGCGTACCCCAAACAACGTTCGATTTTTTGTTTTAATTGTCAGTCTCAACGCAACCCAAAAAGTCAGCAAAGACTCGATTTCTGGGCAAATTTCACGCTTTATTGAATGCCTGTGACTTGTGGGACGAGGGACAGGGGCCTAAATGACCGAAAGGGGCGAGGGACAGGTGGTCACACAACACCCTCCGCACTGCGAGGGGACGAGCGCCGCGGTAAATCCGGGACCAGTTTCTGCCCCTGAAAATAAAACTTGCAGGAAACGTGCGGGTTTTAATTGCGTTTCGACTTTCATCTGACGGACGGTCTGCGAGACGGGCGCGTCGTCCGTGCTCTGCGTCGTCACCGGGCGCGTGGAGTCGGGGGGCTTTTTGGGGGCCGATATTTCGCCTGCTGTCGCGGCCGATAACCGATATGCACCGATACTAACATTAAGAAAACGAATTTGCTTTTCACGTTTGTAAAAATATATAGTGAGGCTGCTACTAACGATCATTTTGCTAATTGATTAGTCTAGCGATTATTCTTTTGATTTATCGATGAGTTGTTTTAGAGTGCAAAAGTCACGAAAAGATTTTCACTGAATTTGACCCGGATGAAGCTGTTTCACGATCCTGGTGGAGCACATTTATGGACAATAAAAGAGTTTCCATCAAATGCACTCAATTTACACACTTTCCTCGTCATTTTCATGGAAGAATGCTTCAGAGATATCCATTTACTGTGTCCACTGCGGGAGTTCTGAGGCCCAGCAACATAGTTCTCAAATTGATTGATGATGTCAAGAATAGTCTGTAGGACACCTGATCGTGGTTTGCCTCACGGCTGCCACATTTTCTCCAGCAGTTAAGATTCTCCCTGTGAATAATTAGCACTTTCACATGGTGTTAAGAAAAAACCTGACACTTTCTTCCAACTGAATTCCTTCCAAACATGTGATTTTTGTGGTTCTCCTCTGAGATGTTCGTATATTTTCCCATTCATCCTCTGTCAAAACAAAATGACCCCCTCGTTCCCATTTATTTTTTAACATAATTAGCAGAGTGGTTGTCTAGATGGAAAAACAACACGATTTCACAATTATTTACGAATACTGAGACCAAACAGCAGTGAAATCTTTTATTTTCCTTCATTCCCGTTGTCTAACACGATACTGTTCCTCCAATTAGTGACTTTACAAAATCAAACGTTTCGAAAGACAAACTATGACAATGAAAGTACTTGACATTCAAAAGTATGTTGGACTACAGCTTGAATTAAAATGACTTAATGCTCTTTCCAAAATTGCTATGAAACGGTCTGAATGTAAAAGTAAGATATTGCCAAATAGACAGATGAAGAAGTACATTACACGTTTTTGACCGTTTCGAAGCGTAGATTGAACTGAAATTACTCGTTTTGACTGATTGTCGATGAACAGGATCATCTCGACATCCCTATTCGCAAACCGTCCGGGTCTAGCCTATTTCAATGGTCCGCCCAAGCCCGCCGATAGCCCCTGAGCACGCGCATGTCGTCGTACCCCCTCTCGGTTTGCGGAGAATCCCAGACTGAGCAGAGCGGCGCCTCCTCCGGGACGCCCTCCTCCGGGACGCCCTCCTCCGGGACGCCCTCCTCCGGGACGCCTCCTCAGCCCTCAGGTCACGCAGTCTTAACTCTGCTGTGCGTCTGCCTCGTCTCTGTGTGTGCGTTAGCTACGTTCCACTGCCTGTTCCTAACGACTCGAAGGACCGGACGGTATAGACCCTTTGAAAAGTCTGTAATCAAAAGTACTTTCTAAAATTCTGGAATGGAGTGAGAAGTGAAGTGGAGCATAATGTGATTTCGATGGAGGAACTGGGATTAAATACACGATACCGTAAATGAATAAAAATAGCCTGGTTTAAACACATTTACGACTGGATTTGACTGAAATTGTTGTTTTATAGGAGGTTATGACAGACACTTGACATTTTTTGATGACGGTTTTTAGGTTTTACTGGACAAAAAACAAATAGAACACAATAGTATAAAAGTTTACTGTATCTACATTTCATACGATTATTATTATTGTTATTATTATTATGGTGCGCCATACCGCCAAAGCAATTTTGTTCACTGACAATGGCAATAAAACTTTCTGACTCTGATATATTACACTGTTTACCAAAAATTATACTTTTTATACAATACTTCGAAGCTCAAGTACAACTTTGAGGCTGGAACATTTTATTTTCTTCCACCCGTTGCTCAAAGTTGTTGCTTATTTCTTTTGTTATGAAAACTTAAAACCATTAGGATTTGCATATGGCGTCGGTTTAGCTAAGGTTTCCGCAATTTTGAACATTCTGATGACATAGGATTTTAAGGGGTCAATACATTTGTGGTAATGGCTGTAATGTTGTGAATTTGAAGTATTTTTACCTGCAGATTATGGCTAAGTGTTGAATAAAATTATAATTGAAGGATGGCAGCATTTATCCACTCACAAGAACACTTACAAAAGAGATGATTTCGAGAGGTAATGTTAAAATGATGACACTGTATTTAATCTCTTTTCAATTTGAGTGAAATCGGTAAAATAACACAATAAAGTACTAAAGTAAATACAATTAAACCTAATTTTAGATGGTTTCAAACTTGAGATTATTGCCGACATCTATTTAATTTTGCTGTGTGGGTCCCTGAGTCGGTTTCATGGTTATTTTGGGGGTCCCGGCCTGAAAAGTTTGGGAAATCCTGCTCCATCTGACAAAAATTTACTGATATTAAGATGAAAAAATGTGGAAAAAGGCTGATTTTTATTCGTGATTTTCCTAATTCAGTCTAAATTAGCCAGTTTTGACAGAGTACGACTAATATATTACGGCATGAACATTAGTTTGAATAATATTGAAATCACTGTGTCAAAAAGTACAAAGCTAATATTGATACCGCAGCTCTTAAAGGTGCTGTAGCCAATGGTTTTTCCTTTTAGCTGCTCAAAATTAGGTTTGCCCAAGTACATATTTATGGTAAAAAGCAGTGCCTAGGGTCAAAATGAGACTGCTGTGTGCTGTCTGCAACTAATTTTAGAGCAGGTTACTCTCCAAAAACTAGTAAGTGCGCCGTTAGCATGCTAGATGTTGTTAGCTTTAGCATGACAGCAACATTTTGGAGAAAAGGAATTTGACTTTTTTTTGTGTTGAAAGTCTTTTGTTGTGTATGTTCTTGAAATTCACATTGTCAGTAGTGATGGGACGATCAAAAAAATAATCGTTTATCGCGATCAAAAGTGTAGACAATATAACATTTTGCATAATCGTGGTACTCGCTAACAAAAGTAATTGCCGTTTACCACCAGATTGTGCCAAAAAAAAGCTACTTATCCATGATGATCTCCTCTAGATCGTTGCTGTTTTCAGGTTTTCAAGTAAAATAGTACATGGAATTTACTTATAATATTAATTTCCACAACATTTTTAAACTGTCAGCTAGTTTTGATAACATGATATTATCGTTAGTCGCAACAATATTGGCTCTGATCATCGTGACACAAAATTTCAATATCATGCCTTTAATTACCAGCCATTTTATTTGTTTTTCCAGCCATTTTATGTTTTTGATGAGATTAAATCAAATAGAATCATGACAAAAACCCATCCCAAAACCCTTTAAACCTCTTTTTTTTTTGACAAATCAACAAAGTTCTAGCATTACCCCCTCTTCCCTTCCCTTCCTCTTCTCACAAAGTCATCATCTCCGCTGGCTTGATGTTGACGTGTTCGACGACCCATTTAAACCGCGCAGAGACCCGGGCCTGGGCGCGCGAAGCCTGGGAGTGCGCACTGTCTGTAAACTCGTCTGACAGCTCATTTTGAACCGGGGACGCTGGCGCAACGGCAACACGGACGTGATTTATGACAACGGGCCCCGGAGTGAGAGGACGAGAGGAGGGATTGGCGGTTGTTCCCTTGTAGTAGTATCAGCAGCAACAGCAGCAGCGGCAGTGGTGTTTTTAAAAAGGTCGAAGGAAGTCTACGTTGGAGAATTTTGTGTTCCGGTCGTAAAGAATATAGCTGGAGAAAAGACTGACGAAGTGAACTGCTGAACGAATGCAAGAGTCTTATGCGGTTTAGAACCTGTTCGTAGACGTCGTGTACAGGGGTGTCAAGATTATTTCAGGTTACAATATGATCACGAGAACTAAAACATGAGAGTGAATTGTAGGCAGCGAAAATGAGTCATTTCAGTTCAATCTACCCTTCGAGAAAAAGTCAAAAACGTGTAATGTGCTTCTTTATCTGGCTGTTTATGTGGCAATATCTTACTTTTACTTACAAAAGGTTTCATTTCATAAAGATGGACTTGCGAAAGAAAACAAATTATTTTTGTCCGTGTTGAAAACTGCGCACGAACGCTCGCGCAAGTCGGAAAAAGGAGCGGAGAACTCGGGTCAAACGCTGCTGCCCGACCGCCGCACCTGATGTCACGGCTGTGCGTCGGATGATTTATCTTAATTATCTGAGCTCTTTGACCGAACGTTACTACTTTTTAGGGTTTACAGTCAGTTCATATTGTAAGAGCAACAGATTCATGCAACAAAGACCCGACGCTAATTAACAATGCTAACGTTAAGCTAGCTAAAGTGAAAACGGTACAATGTTTTTCCAAGCTAACAGCATTTAGCTTTAGGGAAGGCCAACAACGACAACAAATCTTACTGTTTGCTCTATAAAACTCTCGGGCTCAGGGTTTTTAGTATTCGTAAACCCTGAGGACCACCGGAATGCACCATTTTTATGTCTAACTCTATGGAAGTAAGCAGTTAAGTCAGATCTGTGGAGAGGCCAACCCACTCACAGTGAGAAGAATGCATGTTTTTCAAGGTGTCTTTGAGCAATACAAATCTGTAAAGAAATAATTAGATGAGTTTAATTTAGGGCTCCAATGATTAATCAGAAATTGTGGAAAATGTATAAATTCAGCGTATTTGGTGAAAACGCTCTTCTGTCCATAAATGTGTCGGCTTCACTTCAGCTTCATCTGGGTCAAATTCAGTAAAACATATTTTCATCGCGTGACTTTTGCGTCCTAAACAACGAATCGAGTAGTCTAGCGATTATTCTTTCGATTCATCAATTCGAATGAAACACATTTAGAATTTAGAAGTCTGCAGCTGGCTATATTGTCTCAATAAAAAAAACCAAATACGTTTTATTGACTGTACTGTTAGATACTGTATTATTGTGACTTTTGATCACGGTTATTGTGACATAATCCTTATGACCGGTCCAGAAAAACGTGTCTGTGCATCATAAACACCTTTATATATAACACTTGAATAATTCATGTAAATAATACTTGACTTAAACCAACTTTTCCACTGGTTTGCACTGCCATTTTTTTTCTGATCTCGCTGTACTGTATATATTGTATTTAAATCCCTTTTATTACACATTTCATTTTGCATGCCCTTATTTGATCTTATTTTAACATAGTATATTCTTTTACTATTATTATTATTATTATTATTGTTATGTATTGGTTTATGTTGCACTTTGACGTCGAACAATTTCCTAGTTTGTGAATTGTACCGACAATGGCAATAAAACTGACTCCTGATTCTGATTTGGATGCAAAACCCTCAATCATACCATGAAACGTGTCTTCAGATTGGAGCTTTTCATTTCGCAAAGCCAATCCAATAGTTTGGCTACATCTCTCTGCTTTGCCGTTCTTCTCAGACAATCATTCCTCATAATGTTGTTGAATAGCTTATCCACCCATTGCTTCTTCTTGTGCTACATTGGGCCAGAAACCGCCTCCTAGATTAGTCAAATCCAGTATGGGAAATGTGGTACGAAATCCAGGCCTGTTAACATTTGCTATTCAAATTAGCTAAATCGATGTCTGATAAATCTGCGCAGCTGCTTTACATTTATATGAATAAAAGGCGACCTCATATCCATAGTATTCCCTCTTAAATGCATGTAAACGCGACGCAGTCATGCAGAAAATTGATTCTTGTAACACTAACGGCGGCGTATGTTTTACTCTATAGGATTTTAAATACTTTTGCACAACTTTCCGTTGTAAGTCATGTTCTAGATTTTCTAATAATTATGTATGTCAGCACGGTATTCCTTTAGCACTTGCCAGCATTTACCTTCTTATTGATTGCTTTGGAAATACATAAAAATTTAGATAATGTTGTGAATGTTGTTTTGAAGCTATGCAAAATTTGAATATTGGGCATGTATCGTTTATAGTACATGCTACAAAATAAAAATGAATAAAGTTATGTAGTAGATTTTGGATATTTACTTCTGTAACTCATTTTACTGACATTTCACATTTCCTGATAATTAAACGTCAACTCATGAAATATTGAGATATTGCCCTCTGCTGGCAGGAGTGGGCAGTGAAGCATTTTGAAAAGACGTATTAGCGGCATGGCTATCATCAACAGAACTAACAGATAGATGCTTTGTGGAGAAGACGCTTTCAGGTCAGTCCCTTGTGGGTTTATTTACTCTCAAAGGTTGTTTCAATGTCATCATAATGCTTTACTACAATTAGTTTTATAGGCGTTTTTAAACTAACCACAACTTTAGCTATAATTTTGATTCGCTAACAGCAGTATCGCATGGCTAACAGCTCAAAATTAGCATAAACCTTTGAATGCAACCAAAAAACAACAACTCCAGGTATATTTTTATGGCACTCGTAACCGTATTACAAGGCCGGTTTAGCATAACAACACGTAGCTCGCCTCTCGTCAACGCTTCACCGCCCCGAACATGACCCTTTGTCGGCGGATCCTTTTAAGCGGACCTGGAAATATTAAACACGACGAGGATTTATTACCGCGCCAACCTGCTATTAGTTTGGGATGCGTGTTGAATGAGGTATTAGGGCCATTGTCCTCTCTCCACAAATGATTTCCATAAACTAGATTGGAGCTTGATTGTATTGGAGCGGGGGGGGGCGGGAGAAACAGGGCGCCGGTGTTGTAAATATGATTGTTTTTGCGGCGATCATGCTTGGATGGGTTGCAGGATTAAGGTATTGGACAAGCTCGCGGCGGGTTAGCGAGGGGTGGTGTCGCCGTTGGTAATCCCACTGTTAGCCAATGACCCGTTTACTTTCTAGATCAGTGGGCCCCCGTTGCTTGTTCTGTCTAGTGCGGCCTGCGGGTTTTAGCCAAGTGAGGTGGGAAGAGCCCAGTAATTACGATGCAGTGCAATTAGGGATGCGCGTTTTAAGTTTTTTTTTCTTGGAGCTCCTCGCGGTTAATAGTCGCTAACCGGTTACATTTTCACTTTTCCTTTTTTGTTGTGGTTTTTTGCCGTGTGAGTGGTTGCACACTAGGGGTGTCATGATAGCAAATGTTAGCGTTAGGATTATTGTGTGAAAAAACGACAAGAAAAACTACAGTGAAATCTTTCATTTTCTTTAATTTCCATTGGATAACGCGATACTTTTACTTAAGAAATCCAACTTTCTTAATGACAAATTAAAGTTAGCGGGACATAACGGCCAGATAAAATAGTACTTTACAATTAGGTGTATTTTAGGTGTATTTTTTGGACTATAAAGAGAATACAAAATTTAGCTTCCAACATTTTCTCAATTTTTCCATTTTAGTTGTTACGATGACATTGTGACCAAAACATCACGATTATCGATTCAGCTCGACATCCCAATTATACACACAACACGAGTGAATGAAAGCCTCTGTAAACGCTGTTTTGACGCCTTGTTCTAGTGATTAATAAATGATAAATGAATAAAAACTCATGTTGTTAAGTTCCTAGATTGTGAATTCTTGTTTCCGTTCATTGACAATGGCAATATACCTTTTCCTGCTTCCGATTCTTGCTTGAACAGGTAAAAGAGCAATAGTTTCCCATCTGAGGCAAAAAGTTTCCTTCACCAACGGGAAATCCAAGTTAAATAAACCATGCATGATTAATATTAGTCCACAAATATTACAGTGTGACTCAGGTTTGCGCAGTCTTTCTCAGATAAACATCATTAATGCGCTTCAATAATCTTTTGTCCCACTCAGAAACGTCACAGTTGCATGAGGGCACTTTGAGTATTACAAGTGTGGATAGAAAACAAGACAAATGTCACCAGTAAACCCCGTAAACCAGGAACAAAATGGCGAAACACCCCTGATCCCAATCGAAACGCATTGTGAGTTGGCGCATTTTCAGGGTTGACAGATTAATCGCGGTCGAATCGAAAACGCATTGTGAGTCAGCGCATTTTCAGGGTTGACAGATTAATCGCAGTCGAATCGAAACCGAGTTGTGAGTCGGCGCTTTTTCAGAGCTGCCAGATTAATCGCGGTCGAATCGAAAACGTCATTTGAACGGACGCACGTCACAAAGGCTGCATATTCTTCCACAAACGACAAAATATCCTGTCCTAGTTGTCATAAAAACTGCTTGCAATGTAAGACATGTGATTCTTTTATTAGTTTCTCAGTTCATGGGTTCTACTCAGTTCAGTTCTATTTCAGTCCCCTTGATGTGTTAAAGAATGTGAACTTTAAACAGAATCCATTTGATGTCATCGCTGTTGCTATCCGCATCGTAAAAGTCACATTTATTCATATTTTCCCCAAGTTGTGCAGCCCTGGCGCAACCTTCAAACGGACAAAGAATGCAATATTTCGATAACAGAATTTTTCTTTCTATGGAAAAACCTTGTTATTTAGGTTGCTACAAACATGTTCTGAAATGCATGTATCTTGTGTGTTAGTTTATCAGTTTCTCGAACGTCACTGCTGCCGGAGTTGTTTACATTGTGCACTTTGAACAGAATCCAATTTGCATAAATTGCATATCTAACCAAAAGCCCTAGATTTAGGGGCGTGTACCAAACATTTATCTCTCCAAATGGAAATGGAAGAAAACGGCGTCTGCTCCATACTGTATTTTGTAAAAGCAACTATTAGTGGAGGGAAAAAAACCTAGCTGGAACTATATCCCCGCGGCATTTCAAAAGCCGACTGCCATTTTCGATCCCAGGCATTTGTTCCAGTGTCACGGTTCAACATGTGTGCGAGAAGGGACAGGGCAACGCATTTGTTTCACTCACGTTTCAAAATGAGCAACACATGGCTCTCATGGGAGTAGCAACAGAAACTCGAAGGGTTGAGTTCACCTTGAGTCGAAGAAGAAAGTCTATTTTATTTCGAAAGTAAAGAAAACGTTCTAGCGTTGATTGGTCATGAGTTACATTAGCTTTACTTTGCTCAAATGGTTCGTATCCCGGCTGCGTAATGAAATGAGGTCTTCGGTTCAATTCCCAAATGACCCTAGGGCCATTCTTTGTGGGCTTTTAATGTGTCCGCGAAATCCTCCGTTGGGTTGAAAGACTGATCGCAATCACGCCCAAGTTGCTCGGTCGAATGGCCACAATTAGCAAATGGTCAAAGGCTGCGGCCAGTCACACGTCACGCGCAATCCTCTGCAAGCAACCGACTACTACTGCGTAAAGGCGGCGAAGTTTAGACACTTCGCAGACACGTTCTTGTATTAGTTTCATCTGTTCAATTGTAAGTTTACGCTCAAATGTTTGTTTTTTTGTTCATCCATCAGAGTTAATAAGCATAATAGGCATTTGGTTGTTGATTATAGTTTAATGAGCAGCTTATTAGTGCGTCTGCAAGCATTTTGTGCATGGTTTATTAACACGCGCATGCTTTTTGTTTATGGCTTATTCACAGTTATAAGGTGTTGTAAGTGCGTGAACAAACAACTAGTGCTTATTATTGCCTTATAAATAGTCTACGAAAAAACCTTATTTTTAAAGCATCACTCATTTTAGTTGGAAAAATAAAACAGAACATCCTTGCCAAGAAAAACCTTAATTTTAATTTTTTTGCTCCTTTTTTATTTTCCTGGTTTGTTTTTTTTGTGATGCATTTTTTGGTGCAAAGGACAAATACTTTCCAATCTCAGGACTTCATTTCGAAACAAAGTGCTTATGTTCCCGCAGTGACGCCTGTCCTGGTTAAGAAATACAATTTAGCACAGCGCAGCGTGAAATGCATCAGGCGCGATGGCACGCGGCCAACTCGCATAGCCAAGGCAGATATGACCAATATTGATCCGTGGCGGGGTGTGAAAATGCCCTGCTGCTCATTTACCGCAGCGTTTATTGGTGGACCGGTGCGACATTTCTGAGCTGAGGGTGCGGGCGGGTGGGACGGTTCAGCAGAAGATCGCGACGCGCTGGCGAAAAAGAATAAAAGGGAGCGGGTCGGAGAGGTCAGGCTGCCGCTGACACCCCGTTTTCTCTGGGTCACAGATGGCGTGCCGGGCGGAATATTTCAGGGTTACTTTGGACGGAGGGGGGAGGGGTGACAAGACATGTGTGACGAAGAAGTGCGTGTGTGCGTGTGTGGGGGTGGGAAATGGGTGGGGGTGTATTGGTAGAAAGTGTGTTAGCAAGTTAGCGTCCGGGACGGTAAGAGGATTTAGAACATGGGGGCGACGAAGAAGTTATTCAGACAGTCTCAGAAGAGAAAGGGGTCTGCCATCTGTTGCTTATTTTGGTTGTCTCGTGCGTCATTGGATACGAGCTCATCAAACATTATTCAGGATCTTATTATGTCGAAATATATTCAAATGATCAGTGATTTAAAGGAAATAGATTATACAAAATTGACTTTTTCGTTTGAAGAGCCTGACAAGTTTGACTACTAATTAAAAAAGAAAAAAAAAAAACATAGTTAATCTCATTATATTCAAGACTTTACTAAATATTGCTTTTATTTTATTGTATTTTAGTCACTGGTTGGACATGAGCAGCAGAGATGACATAATCTAGATGTGATTTCATAACTGTTGCCCAGCAACCAGAGCCCAAATCTGTCTAAATTGCACAATCGTTTTTATTATTAGACTAATACAAATTAATTGCAACACACTTGTTAAATACATATTGAAACTGACAGAAAAACTAAACAAAATTAGCTATATTTTCTGTATTTTAACATTTCATCGTTTTTTCTTTCCCCCCACAAACTGTCACTCGACTGACCGGAATATTTACCACAAATACTGTCCCACCAAACCAAGAAATAATCAGAGAAACAATTTAAACATGTTGCAATGCTGTTCCCTCAGAAATCACTCCGTTTCAATTTCCCCCCCAGATTGTTACGACATACAGTCGATTGGAACGCCAGAACCAGCTGAGTTTTGAAGACCATAAACCATCACCGGACCCACTCAAATTAAGTTCAGTACAAAATAAGGATCAGGGCTTTTCCATGGTTCATCCAAGGCCAATAAAACAACGCGTTATAGATCCACTTGAAATTGCGCATTTTCTGTATAAAATGCGTTTATTTGTCGATGAATGCGCCTCTGCTCCCTTTTGTGCTGCAACATGTGCACATATTACTGCCATTGAACCCCTTTTGCATCTGAATCTTTTCAAATGCAAGGATGTGTGATTTAAGATGTATTCATGTTTAGCTAATATTGATTGGTATTGGTGGAAACTCTCTAAATCAAATCAGTTTGAAATAAGATTGGACATATTAAGTACATTTTTTTTATACCTATTTCCTCTGCTGGTCAGTTGCATGTCTTGAATCGGAAAAAACGAGCATGTTTTTAAGAGAAGTACAAGTAAACTTCAAATTCATTAGTGAAAAGGCAAATTAAAATGTCCAGTCGCTCGTAAAACTCCAGCTAACTCCCTACATACGTTCTTTTTTTTTTTTTTTTTACTATTGTCCACATAAATCATACAAACGACTAAAGATCGCAGCCCTAGATTCTGATATACTCAATGTTCTTACAACATTCTAACTTTCCATGCCTTCAAAGCAACAATTTCAATATCCTTATCTTATCTATCTGATCTAATTAAAGTAAATATTCAACCAGTTCAATCAAAAACATCTTCTGCATGCTGCGTATGTCCGTCGTTGGCCTTAGCTCGTGGTCAGTTGCGCTCCGAAATCCTCTGGTGTGATGTGTCTGGTTTATGTGAGGACATGAACTTGTTTTAGCGGCGCCTGCTCTTGATGTTGGGCCGGCGTGTGCTAACAAATGCATTAATATTAATCAATAGCGCCCGCTGCGGTAACATTACATTGGGGACATTAGTTTGTTGAAACGCAACGCTCCCTCTTTGATCATACACTTTGGACGCACCGCGACTGGGAAGCGGAAGCTAGCAAAGAAGATCTATCAGACATTGGTTCAAGCTTAGTTTGTGCTTGAAATCTGTTTTTGACCCATTTGACGTGGAGGAAACTAAAACATACACAATATGGCTGTTAAGTACGGCGATATCGATATTATTGCAATATTTCGGTGTACTTTTTGACGCAATGATTTCAGTTGTATTAAAGGAGAACTATGTAACATTTTGACCTTATTAAACGTCTTTGTAAGTCCCTCTGATGGTTGAATACGTATTTTCGGGGCATTTGAAGTGTTCGTCATTGCCCCCTGCTGGGTGGAAAACTAGCCTTGCAACAATTGCCGACATCGACCCGAAGACGACTCCCCTGAGAAACCCTGACTCTTTTTTCAATTTGGTAATGTTAAATGTTTTTGTATGTATTTATACTGTCTTATTGCAATAAATACATTTAGGGAAAAAAGAAGAAAAATTAGACTGAATAAGGAAAATTAGGAACCAAACTTTATTTGGTAGGATAGCACATGGGGTAAATATTTATCATGGTTTTACTTCCGTTAAGTTACAGTGTGTGGAGACATTTTTAAAAATAAGAGTTTAAAATGACAGGAAGTAGAGTTCTAAAACAGAATCCCTCTGTGATGTCATCGATGTGCGACGTGCCATTGAAAACAGACAATTTACACTTAACTGACACACTTTCCTGACAAAATAAAGGTGTTATATGGTCAAATCATAACTGTTGTGTCATTTATATGCCTCTTGTTTTCAGTATGGTTGCTAGGAAACAGTTGAGGAATTGCCCCTACCTACGTCATATTTGCTGCCCCATGTCAAACCAGGAAGTACAATTACAAAAATGGTCAAACTGGGGACAAATAGGCAAAAATGTTGAGTAGAATCTTGAACTATAATGGCGTCTAACCTGTCATGTGCCCTTTAACGCTCAAACATGGCTGCTCATAAGATTGCACAACATCGCCAATATCCACGTTTCAGTCTGAGGCGCAGTTCTGTCATATTGAAGGAATACTGCCATTTGTATGCACACTCTTTTGTCTGGACCTGGCACTGCTTATCAAATCAATAACCACCCTCCAATCCAATCGCTCCCCCCCAACTCACCGCCCACCAAACTGGATCGCTTTCACTCATTTCCACTTCACCCTTCCCTCAAATGCAAGAAGGGAGACAAGGGGGGGGTCTCACAAGTCATAGCACCAGAGCAAACACGGGGGGGGAGCCAAATGGAGTCGGGACAGCAGCTGGGCGCGTGTCTGCGGGGGTAGGCAGGGGGTAGGGGCACGTCTTTGGGTGGCATAAATGAGACCTTGACATTATTTAGACATTGGGAGAGCAGAAGGCGCTGACTTTGCATCCACAGCGCCCTCCTGGCTCCGCGAAACGGGGGAGGGGGTCCGGAGAGAGGGCAAATTATAATCTGGTCATACCGTGTTACCATCGATCCGACTGCGGCGGGATGACGGACACGCGCGGTGCCACACTTTCTTTCTAAGTCTGTAATGTACGGAAAGTAGAGACCGATTTCAATAGAAATTCACTTCATTTCTCATCGTCTTTCGCTTCGTTGAAAAAGGTTTCAATGGTAGCGGAGTTTGCAATTTGAAAACAAACACTGGATCGATGAGGGATTTTGGCACAAGTTTGGAAAATGAAATTCCAAAAGTTCTGAATCAGATGACAGTATAATCCTACCTGTATTGCCTACGTATATATCCATCCATATATCCTAGCATGTTTTCCAGAGCAAATCTCAATGGTCATATTTCAAAAGATTGACACCAAAAACATTCTTAAATAAAGTTCACTGCAACAAAGTACAGCGGAGTGTGGTCTGGACGGACTGGAAATGAAAGGGTAAATTGCCATACTTGCGCTGCTCCGCACTGTGCGATACTTTCCTAGTACAATTGTAGTAATATTTCAAAAGAATTAGGCCTAAAATAGTGTTCAGTAATAGTACTTTGCTCGTGTTCGTAGCGCTGGTGCAACAGCTCGCGGATGTTATATGATGTCATACCGTGTTACTTATTGTCTGACTGCGGATGGCTGACAAACACACGGTGACATTATTGTTGTCGTATTTCAAAAATGAAGATGGGAAAAGTGATGAATAACTCTGCGTAGTTCTGAAGAGAGTGGGGTTAAACTAGGCGCCTTTTGTGATGATCTGCGCCTTGTTTGGACGATCGACGAGCGTTGACGGAGGCGGAGCTAAAAGCCCTGCCGTGAAGACCGAACGACAACGTCAAAACGGTCGAGATCGCGTTTTCTGACACCTCGACAACGAGCTCGACGAAATAGCCAAACGGCGATTTTAATGAAGATAGTCGTGAGCATCGAAGCTTTCAAGGCGCTACGTCAGAGCAGGTCGGGGGGGGGGGGGAAGTCGAAGGCGAACCCACCGCGTTCAGCTCAGCATTGATCCACCCCGATCGGGATCTGCGCAGGTCAGCCGCATCCCAAACGCGCCTGATGTCATACCGTTTTACGAGAAATCTGACTGCGGATGGCTGACGACGCTAATGAAGTTGTTGCCATATTTCAAACAATGAAGATGGAAAAGTGATGAATGACTTTGTTTTCTTTCATTTGGCTGCACTGGAGCAAAGGATCATGGTCTACGTAGTTCTGTAGCGAGACGTTATAATGTCATACCGTGTTGCTAATAATCAGACAAACGGCGTGAAATCCTTGTCATAGTTCAAAATAAGATCGATAAAGTGACGACTGACAGTCATTTCTTTCATGTTGGCTGCGCTGAAGCAAAGGATCATGGTCTACGTAGTTCTGGGGGATACGCGGTTTATTTAGTTCGTTAAGAGTGTCAGGAAGTCATTACGTGTCACTAATTATCTGACTGCGGATGGTGGACAGACGTAATTCACTTATCGTTGTCTTATTTCAAGAAATGATGACGGAAAAGTAATGAATGACTTTAATTCCCTTCATTTTGGCTACACTGGAGCAAAGGATCATGGTCTACGTAGTTCTGAACAGAGAAGCTACGACGTCATACCGTGTTGCTAATAATCTGACTGCGCGTGGCTGGCAGACGTCGTGAAATGATTGTCATAGTTCAAAATAAGATTGACACAGTGACGACTGAGAGTAATTACTTTCATGTTGGCTGCGCTGAAGCAAAGGATCATGGTCCATGTACTGTAGTTCTGGGGTGTACGTCGTCACGCAGCGTTACCATGGGACAGACGAGAGGGCCGACGGACACGCGCAGTGCCGCACACGCCACGACTTAAACGCAATGGAGATAAATGCACTAGCAAATCGCATTAAGTTGAGTTACACACTATTATGCCCACGGGGAAATTATTTTGGCCATCGAGCTCATCCATCACGTACTAGCGCATGGTGACAGAGTGGTTAGCGCTAATGCCTCAAAGACATCCCCGCGTGAGGCGAAAGAGACTTGTATTAACCAGTCATGTCCCGGTCACCCTTGCATTTTCTAGTCAAAGTATCATTTAGCATTTTAGATATATTTTTTTGTTTTTGATTAGCATTTAAAGTGCCTCTGACAGGTCGGACGACTCATTGAAGTAAAATGCAGTTTAGATAAATATACTTTGAATTTTGTTAAAAATTATAAAAAATGTATCACAGAATAGCAAATTTTTTAGGTTCATAATTTCACTTCCTGTTTGTAATTGATGACATCATGCTAGGAAATTACGACTTTATTTTGTTTAATTCTTGTTTAGAGAGTCAAAAAAGTTCTTTCTTTTACCGTGAATTCTGCATAAACTTTGACTGGAATGAGTGTCCCTGGTGTGATGTCACTTCCTGTCATTTTCTACAGATTTTTCAAAGTTTTCTCCTCAAATACCTGCTCGATTGGTGTAAAACTATAACTTACATGTACAACAGGTATAAACACACCAAATAAAGTCAACATTAGCAAATCGTAAAAACCTGTCATGCGTCACTTTAAAGTAGCACCGACACACACACACACACACACACCGAACTTTACAATCTTACTGGACAAGATTTCGTAGGATTTGTTGGTATCGAATTTTAAGCCTGTTAAAACTTCAAAAAAATAAGTAGAAATACATATGAAAACATCACACAATTAAAACCCTGTAATGCATTTTCTTACATTTACGTGACTAAACGTGAAAGATGCTAAAACGACTGCTCCTGATCCTCTAAGTAACCGCAGCGTAACACGTTTTAAAAAGGGGTCTCGGCTGCACGTGAAGGGTTAAAACCGCCCAGCGAACGCCGCCCGGCTTGAGGTGGTGAATTGTGAATGAGTGACTTCCATTCCTGCTGGTGTCGCGCGTGGGGCCGCTCGACGGGAGGCATCAGACTGGCGGCGTGGCTTATTGATTCGCTAAACGGGGCCAAAGCAGTCTGCTCGAAGCGGCGGATTTTCCAGCTTCTGACCCTTCAATCCCGGTCGTTTAATGGGACGTTTTATTTCAAAGCCCCCCCCCCCAAAAAAGGACGCCGTTCTTTTAAGAGATTGAGTCCGCTGATCCTTTTGCGGTCTTCCCATTCTCCTCCCTCACCTCCTCCTCTTCGCCGCCCTCGCTCAATCGATGCCCACACCCCCTGCTCATAAATACGGAGCTTTAGATGAGCCAAGTCTGGTCTCCCGGAGCACATTTAAATAAGCCCATTGATCTTTCATTTTGGAGTTAAAGTGACGGGAGCATTTTTACTGTCTCCGCTCGCCTCCTCCTCCTCCTCCCTCTTCCTCCCCTGCCGCTGTCTTCCTTCATAACTCCTCGGCGTGTTTTTGTTTGCGTTTGCGTATAGTTGGCATTTTAAAAGGGTTTTATCGAATGAATGGCGCAGTGGATTACGCCAGAGTTCGGCGCAGACTTAAACAGATGGATGCGATTTGAGGTCTTGTATTCTGCTAAAGTGGGATTTGGAGTTTTTATTGTATATTATAGTTCTCACACCGAAACGTCTACTTTGAGGAATCCTATATATTCAAGCGTAGTCTCATCGCTGTATTCTGTTTGCTGATGTCGGAAGGCGGTGCTCCTCTCTGTTTTTGAAGTTCCTCTACCGTCACTTATATACAGTATCTGCTCTTATTAGGGCTGCAATCAATCATCAACTAATTGTGACTAGAAAACGCAATCGTGGTTGTATATTGATTGTAGGGCTGCAGCTATCGATTATTTTAGTAATCGAGTAATCTATCGATTCTTTTCTTCGATTAATCGAGTAATCGGTTATTTTTTTTGTACATTCAGTAAACCATTTAAACACATATTAAATCATTTTTTAGATAAACGTTAGAGCTCATAGTAATAAACAAATACAAAATAAGGAATTTCTGCTTAAAATAACACATTTATTCTTAATTTCATATAAATTTGTCCCCAAAACAGCAACATTTCACTTCAGTCCAAACTGTTCTGTTTCTATATAAAGAAATATATAAAGGACTTAATTAACTTGTCATAGATTGTAAACAGTTACAGTGGCTCTGTCACATCACTTAAAATAAGACATTTGTTAAACGTTATGTTGGGTGGGACCGGTGGTCCTGGCGTTTTGAGCATTTTGCGTTTTGTCATTTTTGGCTCTGTGTGACTTTGGCTCGCGCGTCTCGGACTTCTGTTCACAACAGATTATTCTAACATAACCGCGGTCCTCCGCTGTTTCCATGTGCATTGGCTGTTTAAAAGTACGACTGTGACTGGGAAGCAGAGTTGTTGAGTGGGGAGCGCGAGGGCGCGTGGTCCGCGGTGGCGTGTCGGGGCTGGGGTGGGCGGAGCTAGATGCGGTGTTTAGAGTTGCAGCTCAGGATTATTATAATAGATCCATGGCTCTTTCACTCATCAAAACTCTTCCCAGTCGCACTCGTGAGTTTAAAAACGCGCCGCTCACTTCCTGTTGCGCCTTCGTCAGAGCGGAACAAGCTCCGTGTGAAACAAAAGCGCCACAAGTCGTTCCGTGCGCCCACAGATTCACGTGTTTTTGATTAAATATGTAAATTAAACGAATCATCGAAGCAATATAATAATAATCGAAGCTTTTTTGTAATCGAATTATTCGATTTATTCGAGGAATCGTTGCAGCTCTAATTGATTGTCGGAATTGTTATCTTGACAATACAAACTGTAAGACGCCAACAAAATGACCTTTTTTAAGAATGTCAAAATGTCAAAAAAATGTCAAAAAAACCCCTTCGTCTTCATCAGGTATACACTTTGTTCATCAATATTCTCTGTCTAGAACGCTTATTTCCACTTTTATTTGGTTAGAAACGTTGCTTGTCCAGTGTACATACCTGGCAACTTGTGAAAACACAAAATACCAAAGCATTTTTTTATATATCTTGAATAAAATGTAATCTCGAGAACCTGTTGAGTTTGTTAGGGAATAGACCGGTTTAGATGGTGTTTGTGTTAAAGAAAGAGGAGCTGGAGAGTCGTAGGTGGCTGACGGTTCTGCTGCTGCGGTTGGATATGGGGCCAAAGGTTGTGGCATTAAAGGGGGACGTAGTCTGCAAAATCAACTTTAATGAGCTTCTTAACCTTGCGGCAACGGCGTCTCCTCATCATCAACGTACCCAAAGTTTTATTTTGATTGATTCTTGCATGTTTGAGTTAACCCTGTTTTTGTTTAGCTCAGAAAAGTCCCGTTTTCACCTACCCCCTATGATCAGTTTGAAAAACAAACACCCCGAACCGTACGCATAGGGTTAACCAAAAAAAATAAAAAATGTTCTGTAGCCGTTCTTTAATCACGAAAACGCGTAAATGACAATCCGCTGCTCGTTACGGTGAAACGTCATTATGAAGAGGCGGGGCTTATCAGTTCTGTCGATGGTCATGAAGCTGTTTTAGATCAATATTGTGGCTTACAGTGAATACAAGGTCAAATGGTGGGCTACTTATGATGAAGTTGAATACTAAATACAAGACAAACCGCGTGGTATGTCGCATTTAAAGGTATAGCCGGCTTTAAATACGGGATTAGGGTCGACAGGGGCCGAAAATCCTCGTCGAAACGAAGCTCAAGTCGGACCATTTGCCGCACAAGGATCCTGCCCGACTGCAGACGATGATACAGTAAGTAGCCCGAGCGCGTGTCATTATTGCTAACCTTGCCGAGGGTAATTGCATTAAAATGGACTTCCACTTCGACAGCTGCTCTACGCCTCCCGCAGTCAAAAAGAATGGACCAATGTCACAACGTTCAGGGAGCGCAGGTGAAACGGGAAAGGTTTTAAATGGCCCAGATTCTTTTGGTGGGATTTGGTTGAAAGTGCGTTGTTGTAATCACCTTGGAACCTCGGAGCTCCAGTGTACAGGACGGAACGGAAATGTCGCGCCAAGTCATCCAAACAAAGCGGGGTGTTTTTGTGTCGTATAGGAATGTCGCGATATCATATTTTAGAGTCACGATTGTTGAGACTGCGACTGAACAACAGTGAAATCTTCCATTTTCTTTACGACTTTACGAAATGTAACTTTCCGAAGGGCAAAATAAAGTTAAATGTGACAAAAAACAACCAGATTATAAAAAGTTCTTTACATTTATGCCTATTTTCTGGACTCTAGATTGTACTAAAAGACTGAATTTAGCTTCAAAAATGGTCACGATTTGTATTTCTACGATGATATTGTGACCTGAATAATCATGATTATGGATTAACCGAATAATCTTGACATTCCCAGTCACATATTGATAGATTTTTTTTCCCTCCAATCTTTATTACATAGTGCACCTTTAATAAGAGATAATGACATCATATTATGTTTTAGTTGAAATAATTTAATCATTTAACACATTATTCTACACATATTTAAGGGATGAATTAAAACCAGTAGTAGCAGTAGTAGTAGTAGTAGTAGTAGTAGTAGTAGTATTGTAGTAGTATAGTAGTAGTAGTAGCAGTAGTAGTAGTAGTAGTATTGTAGTAGTATAGTAGTAGTAGTAGCAGCAGTAGTAGTAGTAGTAGTAGTAGTAGTAGTAGTAGTAGCAGTAGTAGTAGTAGTAGTATTGTAGTAGTATAGTAGTAGTAGCAGTAGTAGTAGTAGTAGTAGTATTGTAGTAGTATAGTAGTAGTAGCAGTAGTAGTAGTAGTAGTAGTAGTAGTAGTAGTATTGTAGTAGAATAGTAGTAGTAATAGTAGCAGATGTTGTAGCACAGTAGCAGTATTATTAGCAGTAGTAGTATCGTAGCAGTACTAGTATTGTAGTAGTAGCAGTAGTAGTTGTGGTAGCAGTAGTAGTATTGTAGCAGTAGCAGTAGTAGCAGCAGTAGTGGCAGTAGTAGTTGTAGTTGCAGTAGTAGTTGTAGTAGCAGTAGTAGTTGTAGTAGCAGTAGTAGTTGTAGTAGCAGTTAGTAGTCGTAGATGTTGTCGCACAGCAGCAGAAGTATTAGCAGTAACAGTAGTAGTATTGTAGCAGTAGCAGCAGTTGTAGATGTCGCACAGTAGCAGTAGTATTAACAGTAACAGTAGTAGTATTGTAGCAGCAGTAGTAGATGTTGTCGCACAGCAGCAGTAGTATTACAGTAACAGTAGTAGTATTGTAGCAGCAGTAGTAGATGTTGTCGCACAGCAGCAGAAGTATTAGCAGTAACAGTAGTAGTATTGTAGCAGTAGCAGCAGTTGTAGATGTCGCACAGTAGCAGTAGTATTAACAGTAACAGTAGTAGTATTGTAGCAGTAGCAGCAGTAGTAGATGTTGTCGCACAGCAGCAGTAGTATTAGCAGTAACAGTAGTAGTATTGTAGCAGTCGCAGCAGTAGTAGATGTCGCACAGTAGCAGTAGTATTAACAGTAACAGTAGTAGTATTGTAGCAGCAGTAGTAGATGTTGTCGCACAGCAGCAGTAGTATTAGCAGTAACAGTAGTAGTATTGTAGCAGTCGCAGCAGTAGTAGATGTCGCACAGTAGCAGTAGTATTAACAGTAACAGTAGTAGTATTGTAGCAGTAGCAGCAGTAGTAGTGTTGTCGCACAGCAGCAGTAGTATTAGCAGTAACAGTAGTAGTATTGTAGCAGTCGCAGCAGTAGTAGATGTTGTCGCACCAGGCAAGCAGTAGTATTAGCAGTAACAGTAGTAGTATTGTAGCAGTCGCAGCAGTAGTAGATGATGTCGCACAGTAGCAGAAGTCATCGCCGCAGTATGAGCCTCTAATTCCCTCCTCACATGTTTCATTTGTCAGAATGTGTGTAGCAGTAGCAGTAGTAGCAGTAGTAGTTGTAGTAGCAGTAGTAGCAGTAGTAGCTGTAGTAGTTGTAGTAGTTGTAATAGCAGTAGCACAGTAGCAGTAGTCATCGCCGCAGTATGAGCCTCTAATTCCCTCCTCACATGTTTCATTTGTGAGAATGTGTCATACTTTCCCCTCAGTTCTTACATTGGCCTGCTGGGGGAGCTCTTCTCATGTGAAACATAGGCTGCAGTGACGGAAGCTCAACACTTTCAAATATGATATAAAACACATACCTTCTGACAGCTCAAATTCATTTAGTACTGACTAGACCTGCTCTGCGCCGCGCTCTGAATACAAATGTGGATATTTTCATACTTTCACACCAATTATAATGTTGTCTTTACAGTATGGAGTATCATAACCTTTAGCTCGTATAAATAATGCTGTGGTATATAAATGTTGTCGACTATTTCTACAATATTGATCTAATTAACTAGTACTCGCGGATGATGACACCATTTATAAACACTATAATTACTGGTTATTATATATATTTTTTTGCCTCGTGATGATTTTTTGTCGATAACTTAATTCAGACAGTATTACATTTTTCACGTACATTATCTCCACCACAACAACAACAACAACAACAACAACAACAACAACTGCTGTGTTATGAATTGTAATATCGCAAGTAAAATCACGTAATAAACAAGTCAAATAAACGACAATTAACCTGATTTAACAGGGTTTTCAGATTGAAATGAACGCCTGTGTCGTTCCCATTCAGCAGTGGGGGTCCTGAGGGGGTCCTGAGTCAGTTGATTGGTTATTTTTGGTTATTTTTTGTGGAACTCCTGCCCTAAACCTCATCTCAAACAAATACATCTGCACATTATTTGTATATTGTCAGCTATTACATTGATATCCAAAATATTCTTAAAGTGACGTATGACATGTTTTTACGATTCTCTAATTTTGACTTTATTTGATGCATTTATACCTTTTGGACATAGAAATGATAGTTTTACACCAATCGGGCAGGTATTTGTGGAGAAAACGTTGAAAAATCTGTAGAAAATGACAGGAAGTGACATCACACCACGTCAAAGTTTATGCAGAATTTACACAAAATAAAAAACTTTTTTTGACGCTCTAAACATGAATTCAACTAAATAAAGTCGCTCTCATGTATTTTTATTTGTCAAATTAAAAAAAATGGTGACATTAGATGAGCTTTGGCCCCGGGTTTGCTGGGTAATTTCCTATTGTGATGTCATCAATTACAAACAGGAAGTGAAATTACAAACCTGATGATATATATATTTTTTTATTTTTAGCAAAACTCAAAATATATTTACCTTAATTGCATTTTAGTTGAATAAGTCGTCCAACCTGTAGGGGGCGCACTTACACAACAATACATCATTTTGTGTGTTTTTTATCCACATACTATGGCATTTTCGTATCGTAGTAACAGTATTTGAATGCCTTTAAAGACGTTAACAACATAAATTAAACGTTAAGTCCCATTACTAAAGCTGACTTGTGCACATTCCCGCCGCTGCTCGACTCTGCGGGCCCCTCTGAATGTTTCTGGCGGCCCCCCTGCGCGCTACCGTAGCAGCTGCTCTCGGGACATGCCGGTCGGGCGTGTTGGGTTACCGGCAGATGCGGGGCGCCGACGGGGAGCTGACGGGGGGCTCCTCTACCCCCCGGCGTGTTTGTGCGGCTCTCATTATGTTGCGCCGATGCAGTTCCAGCACTGAAGTCTAGAGGGCGCGGCAGAGTGGATTACGCGCGGCCGAACGGTCACGTTGAACAGAAAACGTTAAGTCGGTGTAACGCCTTCATTCGTCGAGTTTTCAAAGGTTTTGAAAGATTTAAAAAAAATAAAAAAAGTTTTCTACCACAGTTAAGATATTCTTCTTCTCCTTCTTCTGCTCCTTCTTCTGCTCCTTCTTCTGCTCCTTCTCTATTTTTTTTGGAAAGTTGGACCTGGAAAAACTGACCGAAGAGAAAAGTCTTGCACTAAAGACTTTGAATTATACAAAGGGTCAATCTCCAAATCTGACAATCTGAAAGTTAAGCGTGTTCTTACTTCACTGTCTTCTCCTGCTTTTTCTTCTCCTTCTTCTTCTCCTTCTGCTTCTTCTTCTTCTGCTTTATCTTCTCTTCTTCTCCGGCTTTTTCTCTCTTCCTGTTCTTCTGCTTCTTCTTCTTCTGCTTCTTCTCTCTCTGCTTCTCCTTCTTCTCTCCTTCTTCTTCTGCTTTATCTTCTTCTTCTCCGGCTTTTCTTCTCCTTCTTCTGCTTCTTTTTTCTCTGCTTCTTCTCCTTCTTCTTCTCTCTCCTTCATCTACTTCTCCTTCTGCTTCTTCATCTGATTTGTTCTTCTTCTTCTCGCTTTTCTCCCTGCTTTCTTCTCCTTCTTTCTTCTTGCTTCTTCTTCCTGCGTTCTTCTTCTTCCTTCTGCTTCTTCTCCTTTCTTTTCTTCTGCTTCTTCTTCTTCTTCTTCTCTTCTTTCTAGCTTCTTCTCCTGCTTCTTCTCGTCTCCTTCGTTTCCTTCTTTCTTCTGCTTTCTTCTGCTTCTTCTTCTTGCTTCTTCTGGTTTCTCTGCTTCTTCTCCTTCTTTTGCTTCTTCTGCTTCTTCTCTTCAGCTTCTTCTTTCTCCTTCCTTTTGCTTCTTCTCCTTCTTGCTTCTTCTTCATCAGATTTGTCTTCTTCTGCATCTTCTCCTTGCTTCTTCTTCTCCTTCTTCTGCTTCTTCTCCTTCTGCCTCTTCTTCTTCTGCGTCTGCAGTTGGTATGTCACTTTAACTCAGAAACAAACACATCCTAACATGAACCAAATAAACTGTATTTCTGAAGCACATTTAAAACATCCCGATCTGAGGAGGAACAAGAGGAACGTAACACCAACCGAAATCAATACACGCAACGATGATTTCAGTTTGCGTTATAATTCTTCAGAAAACATGTTTTACCCTCGATTCCCCGTGTGAGAGGTGTAAAAGTGTGTCTAATGACTAAACGAGGGAGAAGTTGATTTGTCGGCGGTGTAAACGAAGGGCCAATTGATACCCAGGTCAGAGCCTCTTACATCTGCTAACTGCTAATGACTGCTCGGATTATTTACACTCTAAACTTCAGCTCGCCTGAACAAGTCACACAAACGTAGAACTGGAACCGCGTGGCTCGGCCGTAACGAGCCCATTTCAAAGGAGTTTTGTTTTATTTCAGTTTCACCACCGGGGTCCGAGGGTCAGGAGCAGAACCCAGAGACACACACAAAGGGGTTCAGGCTTTTATTTAGCCAAGAAAGATTCAAAACAATCATAAAAAGGCCATAAAAGAGGTCAACGCACCACAACACGTTAATGAAGACCCCTGACCTCACAAAGAAACACAGAGACACACAAAGAACACACAAAGTCACAAAGAACGCACAAAGAACGCACAAAACAGACAAAGAACAGACAAAGAAGACAAAGAAAGACAAAGAACAACAAAGACAGAAAAGAACGCACAAAGAACGTCACCAAAGACACACAAGAACACACAACGAACACACAAAGAACGCACAAAGAACACAAAGAAGCGCAAGAACACACAAAGAACACACAAAGAACGCACACAACGCACAAAGAACACACAAGAACGCGCAAAGAACACAGAACCACAAAGAACACACAAAGAACACACAAAGACCCGAAAGAACACACAAGAACACACAAAGAACGCGCAAAGAACACAGAACACACAAAGAACACACAAAGAAACACACAAAGAACACACAAAGAACACACAAAGAACAGACAGAAGAAACGCACAAAGAAACACACAAAGAACACACAAAGAACACACAAAGAACAACACAAAGAACACACAAAGAACGCACAAGAACGCCCAAAGAAAGCACAAAGAAACGCCAACGCACAAGAACGCACAAAGAACGCACAAAGAACGCACAAAGAACGCACAAAGAAACACACAGAGGAAACGTTTAAACAGATCAGACCAGCTGACAAAGGGCCGACAAGACCACTGGTGCTGGGGCTGGAGGCAGCTCCTAAACCAGGACTAAATTGGACTAAACCAGGACTAAGACGGGACGAAACCTGGACTAGACGGGACCTAAACCAGGTCTAGACGGGAACTAAACCAGGACTAGACGGGACTAAACCTGGACTAGACGGGACTAAACCTGGACTAGATAGCGGGACTAACACTAACCTGGACTAGACGGGAACTAAACTGGACTAGACGGGACTAAACCGGACTAGAACAGGCTCAAACCAAGATTCTCCTGATCTAAATGGCAATCGGACTTCACACTTTTGATGAACCTTCATAACTCATGAGCAAAGACTGATTTCTGAATGATCAAATCGTTTAAGAAAGAACGTCTCCGTGTTTCTAAAGTCAGAACATCTTCAGCGGTCCGTTGTTTCCACTGTGGACAGGGCTCGGTATCAAGAACCCGGTCCACTTGAGAACTGGTTCTATTTTAAGAAATCCATCAGATTCGAGGGCTGTGCCAAAATATCAAACCATTGAAATATCCTAATACTAAATTTGGTGTACAGTATCGATATCGTGGGCTGCTGTATCGATATATTGCGATGAGTCATTTTTGGTATGATTTCCTGAATTATTTTGTGAATGCGCTTGTTTAAAGAAAGGAAACATGTGACATTTGGACTGTTTTGATGATTAAAATGTGGTTTTCATTGTGTTAAATGTTCAAATGTATTGGGTTCTTTAAAAAAATAGTGATATATATTGTAGAATATCAAATGGAGCTTCAAATTCTCTTTTAAATTTTCATATGAATCGTTAAGGAATCGATAAAGTAAGTTATCAATGGTATTGGTATTGATAAAATTGTATCTTCCCTAACTGTGTAGGGTAAACCTTACCCTTTCTGCATCAGGTCGTCAATAGCCCTGCTGCCACTGCTAATTTGCCTTTTCAAAATGCTTTACGCCCCCTTATTGCCACTAGAGGGCGCCAGACACCTAATCAATTAAAGACCAACGTATTATATTGTCTTTTAAAAACTGCTTCGGAGAGAATTTGGTATTTCCTGTGTTAAATGAAACCAGCGAGCTACGGCTAAGCTACGGCTAATCTACGGCTAAGCTACGTATAAGCTAAAGCTGACAGTGGCAGCTAGCAAAGACGTTTGAGCAGTGACATGACGGGTGAGTCGGGTGAGGTGTACGGACGTTACAACTCGCTGACGTTTATTTAGGTTTGAGAAGAAGACAAACTCATAAAAATGCAGGAATCTATAAATACATGTTTGCTAATCGAATGAATTGAGCGCCAAAATAGCAAACGAGAACGATTTTTCCTCTAATACGCTTTGATTTTATGGATTTAAACTGAATAAACTGAACATAGAAGATACAAAAACTAGATTATGCCGAGTATGACCGTGCGATTGATTGAATTTGTATCGTAATCGGGCTTCAGTCATTTTTTATTTATTTTTTTATCGTCAATGATCAACTTTTCGGGACTTCCGCAACCAATCCGCTGTCGGTAAAAGCAGAATTCAGAAAACGGAGGAAGAAATCTGACTATTTTTGTGTGTCAAAGGGCGACGATTACAAGTCCGTTCAAGAAGTGTATCATGAAAGTAATTTGCATTGGGTTTTTTAAATAAGAAAATTAAAATTGCGATTGATCATTTGACCCCGCCCGACTGTCAAGCATAAAACAGGATCCAGGAAAGTAGAGCGCGCTGCATAATAATACCTCCATATATGAATTTCTATTTGAAGCGGGGGTATGACAAATTCCTCAGGCGCAGAGGAGTCAGCTCTTAATTAAAGGGGAGGTCAGCCGCGGGACATTGGCTGGACGTGGTCACTTCTCACGTATCCGTTAGGCCCCTAATCAAATACATGCCGTTTCACACGCACGGTACCCAGGATACGCCCGGGCCCCCTGTCTCATCAGTGTCACACAATTACCGCAGATGTGAAATTCACTTAACCGCGTGGTAACGAGGAGAGGGTCAATTAGAGGCTTCGTCTGTGCGATAATCACCCTCCGCTCAACAATGTGATCGCGACTTTTGCACGTCTTTGGTGCGCATTCGCATTGGCTCTGTCATAGGTGGGTGTAATGCGCCATTCGTCCAGGAGGGGTCCACGGTGGAAATAAAGGTTTTAAAGGTAGAAATAAATCCTAACCCTTGGACAGAGATTGGGGAAGTGAAATGTCCCTTCTGTTTACAACGGTCTGCTCAAACCCCGGGCCAAAAGAGAAATCAAGAAAGTCAAACGCTCCTCAGGTACTTGGAATCTGAGAGGTGGAGACTAACGAAGAACAATAGGGCAGAATAATGCTAGGCTAGCAGGTTAACAGCTGTGAGGTGGAGACTAACGAAGAACAATAGGGCAGAATAATGCTAGGCTAGCAGGTTAACAGCTGTGAGGTGGAGACTAGCAGAGAACAATAGGGCTGAATAATACTAGGCTAGCAGGTTAACAGCTGTGAGGTGGAGACTAGCAGAGAACAATAGGGCTGAATAATTACTAGGCTAGCAGGTTAACAGCTGTGAGGTGGAGACTAGCAGAGAACAATAGGGCCAGAATAATATTAGGCTAGCAGGTTAACAGCTGTGAGGTGGAGAGTAACAGGAGAACAAAAGGGCAGAATAATACTAGGCTAGCGGGTTAACAGCTGTGAGGTAGAGAGAATAACAGAGAACAATAGGGCAGAGTAATACCCAGGATAGCGGGTTAACAGCTGTGAGGTTGAGACTAACAGAGAACAATAGGGCAGAATAATACTAGGCTAGCAGGTTAACAGCTGTGAGGTTGAGACATAACGGAGAACAATAGGGCAGAATAATACTAGGCTAGCAGGTTAACAGCTGTGAGGTAGAGAGTAACGGAGAACAATAGGGCAGAATAATACTAGGCTAGCAGGTTAACAGCTGTGAGGTGGAGACTAACATAGAACAATAGGGCAGAATAATACTAGGCTTAATACTAGCCTTAATTTCCGTTCATTCTCGTGGTCTGACATGTGACTGTTCCTCAAGTTTGTGACCGAATTTACGAAAGTAAACATAAAATAAAGTATAATGTGACAAAACAGCCAGATAAAAATAAGTTATTTTCATTTAGGCCTATTTTTTTTAAATGTTTTATACTGAACAAAAAATACTTAATTCTGCTTCAAAAATGGTCACTATAATTATTATTTTTGGTTTTTACGATTATATTGTGACCCGAATAATCACAATTATCGATTTACCGAATAATCTTGACATTCCCAATCCCACGCCAAGAAGTGTTCCTGGTTTGTTTTTGTTTTTCATCCATATATCAGTTTAGTGTTCAAAATACGTGACAATGTATGTACTGTACGTGCGCGTTGCCACAACAACATTATGACATTTATCGCGCTAGCTAACGACGGGAGCCAATTATGGGCAAAGCGCAGCCGTAGTCCATTATTGCCGGGAACTGGATCGTATTTTACCTGAGGGACAAGGACACCACTGCTCTTCTGTCAGTACATTTGCCACGTTTAATAGACCGCACCGTTTGTAGATCACCCAGAATAGCCCACACAAGGTTACATAAGCCAGCTGTTAGCTCCAGGCGCTAGTGTCACAAACTTGAGTCACTTAGCAAACTTTTCTCCCCGAAAAGTAGACGGGCGAAATAGGAAACCCTGCACGACTGCCTCTGTCTCTGTTTCTTAAAATCTTCTTAAACCTCTTCTTACTTACTTTTTTCCCCTTCCTTCCTTGTCTTTCTTCCTTCCCTCATTCTTTTTTCTCTGTCTCTTTTACTTTCAATCTCTTAATTTTTTTTTTATCTTCCCTTCCTCATCCCTTCCTTCCTTCTCTCTCTTTTCCTACCTCCCATCCCTCCCTGTCTTCTTTCCTTCTATCCCTCTTTTCCTACCTTCCTTCATTCCTCCTTCCCTTTCCTTATTTCCTTCTATTTCTCTTTTCCGCCCTTCCCTTTTTTCTTTTCATCCAACCTCTTGTTTCTTCCCTTCTTCCCTACTCTACTTTCCTCCCTTCCTCCCTTCCTCCCTTCTTCCTACTCTACTCTCCTTCCTTCCTTCCTCCCTTCTACTCTACTCTCCTTCCTTCTCTCCCCTTCCTTCCTTCCTCCCTCTCTCCCTCTTCCTTCCTTCCCTTCCTGTCTCCCTTCTTCCCTACTCTACTCTCCTTCCTTCCTGTCTCCCTTCTTCCCTACTCTACTCTCCTTCCCTTCCTGTCTCCCTTCTCCTCTACTCTACTCTTCCTTCCTTCCTGTCCTCCCTTCTTCCCTACTCTACTTTCCTCCCTTCCTGTCTCCCTTCTTCCCTACTCTACTCTCCTCCCTTCCTGTCTCCCTTCTTCCTTCCTACTCTCCTTCTTCCTTCCTCCCTGTCCTCCCTTCTTCCCTACTCTACTCTCTCTTCTCCCTGTCTCCTTCTTCCTTCCTACTCTCTCTCCTCCCTTCTTCCCTACTCTACTCTCCTTCCTCCCTGTCTCCCTTCTTCTCCTACTCTCTTCCCTACCTTCTCTACTCTCCTTCCTTCATGTCTCCCTTCTTCCCTACTCTACTCTCCTCCCTTCCTGTCGCCCTTCTTCCCTACTCTACTTTCTTCCCTTCCTGTCGGCCTGTCTTCTTCCCTTTCCTCTTTTGCTTCCTCTCTTCTTCCCTCCGTCCCTCCGTCCCTCCCGTGCCCACCACTCCTCCCCCTCCTCCCCCTCTCTCCCCCCTCCATCTCGTCTCCTTACTGTGAGGGAAGCCTCCGGTGTGGTGCCCTGTCTGTCGGACACTTCTCCGGAGTCTGCGTGTTCGGTGATAGATGTCAGGTTAGCCTCCCCCTAGCGCCTCACCTCCTCCCCTCCGTTTCACTTCCTTATTTTCTTCCTGTCACCGGGCAACAGATGCACTCCCTCACTCACTCTTGTTGCCCCGCACTTACCGTAGCTCCGGCCTTCTCTCCGTGTGACAGCCGTCTGAGCGTTCTTGTTCGAAATGGCAGAGTATTTCGGTAGACGCTCCGGTGCTGGCCCTTTCTATCACGGCTAAGTGCTTCGGTCGCTAGCCGGACAGCCGCTATAGAGAACGGTAATGGGGGATAATCACTCTCGCGGGCGGCAGGAGGGCTTGTTGTGTGGATGGGGGAGAGAGGGAAGGAGGGCGCAGGGCGGTAGCAGGTGGGAAGTCGGCGCGCGGGGTCCAGAGCGCCGCGGTGATCGATGAGGTTGGAGGGAAGCAGTGTAAATAGGCGGGTTTGCCAGATTTACTTTGCGGAAGGTGGATGACAATAGCTGGGGGGAAAGTGCAGTTTACAAGTCATGTTTATTTCCTTTTTTGTATTTTTAACTTGGGATGACCATTTAACTTAAAGGCTACTTAAAACTCGATCACAATTTCAGTTTTGATCACAATTCATACGCTTTAATATCTTTGTAATTAGCTTCTTTTAAAAGTGCAGGCTCGATGAGGTCTGTCAGTCACTCCAGAGTATTGCAAACGCTGACAATAGTAGATGTGGGCGGGGGGGAAAAAAATGTGTGTCTTTTGTGCGTAGAGCGGCGTTTGGGAAAAGAAACTGTGAAGTACGATTCAGCATTTCTACGAGAATCGCATATCGTCGTCGGAATGAGAGCTCGATTTGATTTTAATCGCCACGCTGCCCAGCCCCACTTTTAGCGAAGTTATTACGTTATCGAGATCATCTGTCAGTCATTTCTAAACGCCAATGATCAGCTGATAATAATCATATTTTCAATGATCAGCTAGGGTCTTTTTAATGGAGAGATCGAAGCCAATCCTCTGTCAGTAAAAGCATGTGGTTTGGAGGAGAGTTCAGAGTTTGGAGGAAGAAATTGAGACTTTTTTTAAATGTCAAAGTGGCTGTAACTGTAGAGTAGTACGTAGTAGTAGTAGTGGTAGTAGTAGCAGTAATAATAGTAGTAGTAATGTGTTCTGCCCTGGCACAGATATATTGTAAAAGCAGCTCTTGGGGTAAAAATGCGACCACTTTTTCCTGCCTGCCTCTAATTATAAAACGTTTTATCGTTTGAGAACCTTAGCTTATTAGCGTTAGCTTTTATTAGCTTAACTTTTTATAAAGATTTGTGCTTTTTGGGCGTTGTCCCTGATGAAATAAATGAATTCAAATCAAAATATAACTAAAATATTCACTTAGTATCTCTTCTCTAGGGCTGTACGGTTTTAGCCGCTTTGGTGATGAATCGTTTGGTGGAGACTCGGTCAACCAAATGTTTTAGTAGCCAACTGAATATTTGAATAAGATGAGTAAGAATTTAAATCCAGAATGGCAAAGTTGAGCATGGAGTGATCAGAGTTTTGGGATTCTTCTGACTTACGAAGATACTGTTTACTACTACTTCTGTGCATACAAAGTTGTTTTTGTGAAAGACCCTGAAGACGTTTGTGCTCTTGCCGCGCCACGTCCCGTTAAAGTCGACTAATCGAGGCCCAGGTCATGTCTTTAGTCGACCAAGAATGTCTTAGAATTCTTCGTCTTAGCGTTCTTTGTGGCATATACTCCGTTTGGCCGGTGTAGTTAGTTCCAAAAGGATGTACGTCTACATGTCAGCGAAGAGTCATCAGTTCAGATCGTAACTCGTTTTTCTGCGTGCTGCTTGTTACCTTTTGGACTCTCCGCCATCTCCGTCGATCCTCTCTGCCGGATCCACACCGATTAACGCTGCTGCCGCTTCACGCCCCGAGGTCTACACGTGTTCACTGCTGGTTTTGAACAATTTCCTTTTTACTTTTTTAACACATTTTTTTTAGAAAACTTCTCCTCCAAAACATCCTCCTTCAGAGATCGGCAACGCGCCCGCGAGACACGACGAGCTCTGCGCTTTGCCGCTCCTAACCTCTTTTGCTTTCAGATCGCTGTTTTCCCTCCTCATCGCACCATCAGGGACATCAAAATCCTTGCCGCAGGACACACATGTGGAGGGCACTCTGGAGTTTGTTATGTAAGATACAAGGAGGAGGCTTGATCGACCCAATGGGGCTCAAACACAAAGGACTACACAGGCGCTTTTCAAAACAACTTGGCTGAAAGCATTCCAATAAAGCGAAATATCACGAAACATTACGCGGCTTTCACAGCGCTGACGGCACCACACTGGGCCAGACGTATTCGCGCGCACACACAATATATACCTATAATTCTTCCATAAAGAGTGTCGATCTCGGGGAGTTCGCGCTCATCATAAAAGGTGCGGGATGTTTTTTGAAGGGCGAGACTAAAGGTCCGCGGCGGGACCGAAATGACCGGGGGAATAGGGGGGGGGAGGCATCAATTTGAAAGTTTTCTGTGCACTGCTTGCTTAAATAAACGGAAAGTACAAAAGTATATGCGGTGAAGTAATGTGTCGCCAAATGATAAAAGTTGGATTTATGTCGAGGACTGAAAGCTGAATACGTTTTCTTTTTGTTGTTTGTTGACATTTTAAAAAATAGTTTTTTTCTGTTTTAGACATGTGTGTGTTTTTTTTTTTACTGAAAACAACAACACATTATGGCATTATTCCTCCGTTGTGCCGTTAAAACGGCTTCAAATCTGAATTGTTTTCTAAAACCCCCAAGGCAAAAATGAAATTGGAAATTTACTCCGAAATGGGCGGGACCCGTCGAGCTCCGTTGCATCGCTGCTTGTCTGGCGACGGACCCTCTACCGGAAAAGCTACGTAGTGCGCCTTTAAGTAAACATTTGATGAGTGCGTGTGGGGGTCAGTCCTCCAGGTGGGTTCCATAGCAGAAGAAAATTGGATTCTGTCAACTGCACAAACGTTTTTTTAAGAGTGAAGGCGTATCGAGCGGAGAAAAGACCTATTGCGCTTTCGTCTGCGCTTACGGCCCTAAATCTACGGCACCCCGGATCGTCGTCATGATTACAGTTTCGGACCTAGATATCGATCCGGAAAACCATTCAGCTCGCTTCTGGGGGGAAAGCCGCAGCGCTGGCTTTCGTCGCCTTTTTGGAGCGCTAGCGATCCGCGGCCAAACGGCTAAAGTGGCGCTACGATTCCGGATGCCACGTGCGCGTCACCGTTTGGCCAAAAATGAAATGACAGGATGAAGCAGTGGACGTGTCCGCAGGAGAATACTTAAATGAATCACTCTAAAGACAACTTCGAGTGATTTAGTGAGGAGTATAATTTGTCTAAAAGCTCCTAAAAAAGTCGATTTCGCGCAATAAATCTCCATTAAAACTTTGTCCAGTTGACAGCATTAGTTTTTTTCTTTTTTTAAAATATATTTTGTGGCTAGATTTTACTTAATAAAATCCCAAAAGTGTGACATTTTTTTAAAATATTTTTTTTCAATATATTTTTATACATTTTTATCAGATTTTTTAGCTCATATATTATACTTATATTGATAAATGTAATGATAGAAAAACAAATGTGTAGATTGGGTACTTTCACTGAATTACAATATCTCGTTTTCCTATTTGCATATTGTCATGGCGGGCGTTTCAAAACAAACCCAACATTATTATCATGCTTCATAAGTCCCCCAACACATTTATGAAAACGAACAGAAACTTTTGAGTTCCTACAACATCTACCAAATACATTCCCCCACAGTGCATAAAGTATATGTGGGTGCTACTTTGGCCCATCATTAGCGCTCCGTTCTTGCAGCAGAAAAATGAGCGCGCTGATGACCTCACAAAGGCAGCGCGTCTCCCCCAGGGCTCCGAGCCAAACTCATAAATGAAATCTGAATTCATAATTTTGCTCTCTCCAACAAGAGGCTGATTAAGTGCGCGGGCTGGAGTGGCAGAACATGACTTTGAGCCGCTCTCATTTAGTAAGACCGGAGGCACTCGCTCGGCCCAGTGACTGGCGGGGAGGACAAGACAAATTAGAGCTGCAAAACCAGTGGATAGTTTCTATAGTTCGAGGCGACACCGTCCACAATGAGAGTGCAGGTTTTTCAATGTACTTGTGAGCCATATAAACATTGGTGATTGAATAAATGAGAGCTAGAACGATCGATATTTTAGCCTTTAATGACCAGCAAAGATCAGTAAAAACACTACACATAGCTTGGTTTGAGCGCTTGAACTACACTGCTCTCTTATCCAGTTTTGGCAGGTTTGTGGATGAGTTTGTAGTGAAATTCAAATGACGTAATTGGGGAAATAATGATCCAAATCGGCGCTACATTAAGTATGACGTAAAAAATATCGGCAAGCTTATGGACCATTTCTACACAATCGGAGTCAGCAAGGGGTCATGAAGAAATGTTCCTCTGTAGAACTTTAAATCGTCACTCTATCATCATCTGCAATATCTGTAAGTTTCGAAACGTTTTTGGAGTCAAGCTGAAGCCCTCACAGATTTGGAAAACTGGGGGTTTGAATCTATCTATCGACGTTTCGCATTCAGATCGGACCTGTGACATGGGCTTGTCTGTGCCGTCGCTTGTCCCCATGGCGACAGATTTAACGCCGTTGTGTGGACGAGCGCTCGGTGGACCCTCAACCAGAAACGTCCAACCGCGTCGTTGTGTTGGTTGCGTTGCGTTCGTCGCGTTGCGTTTGTCGCGTTGCGTTTCGTCGTTCGTCGCGTCGCGTTCGTCGCGTTGCGTTCGGCGCGTTGCGTTCGGCGCGTTCGGCGGCGTTGCGTTCGTCGCGTTCGCGCGTCGTTGCGTTCGGCGCGTTGCATTCGTCGCGTTCGGCGCGTTGCGTTCGCGCGTTGCGTTCGGCGCGTTGCATTCGTCGCGTTGTGTTTTTGGGGGAATTCTCGCGGCGAAATCTGACCATTGACCACGCCCCTGAGGCACTTTGCGAGGCCAAACGACTGCCGCGAGGGAACGGCGTCCGCGACATTAGGAGAATTCTTCTTTCTTGTTTTGGAAAAGCGTGGTAGAAAATACAACGGGACGCTCAAATTGGTTGGACTTTTGTTTGCTCGAAAGTGCAAACGTTTCACTGGGAAAAGTGGTATTAACAAAGACCTGCGGCAAAACCAAACAAATACAAGACGGAAAAGACAGACGAGGACGGAACGGGATTACGTTTTTTTTCTTGAATTCGTTATATCTTTTTCAACATGGCTAGAATACAGATGATAGAAATGGATTCTAGCCGTTTTAAATGTAGTTTGTGAAGGCTCGGTGACGGTTCCACGCTCCCATCAGCCAGGCCCAGGGCAGCCGTGACTACGAACGGCTTCGCAATACCCTTGGAGTAGGAAATGGGGAGGGAGTGCATCTATATGAACAGCTTGAGAGGCATAGCTGGTTGTAATTGGCTAAACGGGATAGTGTCGTCGTAATACCAAATGTTCAAACGAGAGATGTCAAGTATTTCTTGTTCAATATAAATCCCCAAAATAGAATAAATGTAAAATAACTTTATTTTGTCTGGCTGTTTTTTGTCAAATTTAACTCAAATTTAACATTTTATTTCGTCTTTCAGAAAGTTCGGTTCGGTAAAGTCGGTCACAAACCTGAGAAACGGTCAGAGAATGAAAATGAAAGATTTCTCTGTTGTTTCGTCACAGTCTCGATAATCATGAGTAATCGTTAAATCATGATGTTTTTTCTCACGATAATCGTAACACTAACGTTCGATATCGTGACGTCCAATTTTAATAAGCAAAAGAAAAGGCCAATGTTGATTTTGATTTAAAAGCATTTATTTAATAGAATGATATGAAATAATGCTTTATCTAAAGAACACATGATGCATTGTTTGTGTTGTTATTGCGTGCTCTTGTGTACTTCAGCTTTTGGACCACGTGTTTTAGAAGTAAATATAACGTAGTTACTGTAACGGAGGCTGGAGTTCAGTGAGACAGAAGACGTTGATCCACGTTTTTGAATTTTCAATCAATTTAAAGTGTGAAGAGATGGAACTGTGTCTCCTCCAGCGGCGCAACGAGGATTTACGTTTATCCTGTTCACACAACTGGGTAAAACCACTGATGATTGACAGAATTATCATTAGCTCACAGGGACGTCACGATGTCAAATTCGTGATTATTACTGAGCAAAAAACGTATATACTATTTAGAGATTGAACTAAAAATGCAGAATTTTGCTTTGAAAATGGTCACGCTGATTATTTTTTGGTTCGTACGATGTTATTGTGTCCCTATTAGCTCATGAAACCCTAAAACCAACACCTAACCATGATTAAAACCCTTAAACCCCTTTACACGCCCAATTATGCACCCCTAAACGTTTTACAAATGTTGAGTAAAACACTGTAAAACACTGTAAACCACATTAACACACACACACACACACAAACACACAAACACTCTTAAACACCAATATCGCACTTGTAATCCATTTGTTTCCCTTTTCCCTCCAGGACAGACGGCTTCAATTAAAGTGGAAGATCTCAAATGTTGTGGGTTTTTTTAAAGTGCCAATTAATGCTTAAAGTGCCGCGCGCAATTAAAGTGCCAAATGTAATTCAAAGTGCAAATAGTGAAAAGTGTCAAGTGGGCGCTTTGTCAAGCGGGCGCTTTTGTTACAGCTACTGAAAGACGCACGTTATTTTCAATGAGTCACGACTGGTGTTAGCGCTCCATCTACTGGGAGCGGCGGGAATTACAGAGGGGATATAAACAAACCAAGTGTACCCCGGTATGATCATGTGAGCACGCTGTTGAAATGACAAATCTAGATGTTTGTTTTATGTCTTTTTTTATGTTTACTCGCCCCTGTATAAAGAAATGCAATATAAAAAATGTAATAAATTATAGCTGTGACGGCAGAAATGCTCAGAACAAGTGCGGTGTTGATTTGGACTTCAAAACAGCACAAAAGAGCTCCGGAGCTTTACATGATGTCACAAATTTGAAACTGAGCGTGTTATGGGGAAAGGTCAGAGGGGAAAGGACCTCGTAAACAGGGTTCGTCAAGTAAACACGAATGACGCCAAATACAACTCCAGGTACGTTTTTGAAGAGGAAACAATGATACAGCATGATTAAAAGCTCAAAAAAGCACAAATCCACTTTCAATACCAGTTTTGATATCTATTAGTGTACGGGTTTGAACGTGTTTGACAACTCGGCGTAATCCCTCATTCGTGGAGGAGTGTTCCGTCGCAGAAAACCATTTTTGACAACCTCGACGTGCTATGAGTAAAATTCAAACCATTAAAAATATATCCTTGAGTGTTGCAAAATGAAAAAAAAAAGCATTTTAATTTGAAAGATGAAGAAGACAGTGCTCATTACGTACATTCTATGCTTAAGTGTTTATTATTATGATTTTTTTTATTTTTTTTTATGATTTTTGTTTTGTTTTTCACATCATACATTAAGTTAAAAGACAAAAAAAAAAGAAGAAGAAATGAGATCAATACTGCATGTAAGTTTTTTAATGAGTAGTTCTTTTTGCTTCAGACAGAATGGCATGAAAGGAGCATCAATTACACTGGGTTTTATGGGCGTTAATAGCAGCTGTATCTTTGAACTGCGAGATAAGCTTTGCAAACACGGTATTTTTCCAGATTTGGACTGAAGAAAGATGATGAATAGAAAACGTCCCTGGTTAATGTGTTTATGAATACTTATGTAAATATGTTTTTTGGGTTTCGCCAGGCCTCGCACATTAATCAAATCGACTCCAAGGCTAAAGTCGCGCCGAATTTCGCAAAGACGTCCAAAAATTGATTCGGAGCGCGTTGAAAGTATAACAATAGCCATTTGTTTTTTCAAGGTGAATTCGAACTACTTTTTTAAAAATGTTTTGCGACCTTTGTGTTTTCCTGCTTTACACGTTTTACTGAAGAAAAGTCCCCCTGACGACGACGGCGGAGTGACGCGCGTTTGGAAACCGCGGAAGGATTCTTTCCACACATTTTGTCACGTCACGGCTACAAATTTTATTGAATTTTCGCTTGAGAGAAAAGTTGTAAAAGAGCTCCAGAAAGCGGCGCGCAATTGCGAAGTGAAAGGAAAATGATACGTGATTTCCGTGAAGTGCCAAATTATTCAGCCTCGTTTCGCGCCGAGTGCAACCAATTTCTGTCAGAAGTTGCCTGATGATTGCTGAAGGTTTGAACGTCGACCTGGCGGTCCGGTAGAATCCACCTGGGTAGGGCTGTGCAAGCGATCGAGTTACGATTATTACGCCCGCCGATTACAAAAAATGTGTAATCGAGAGGTTATATAACGGCTGTAACGTCGTTATTTGCCCGGTGGCAGCGGGTTCGCGGCGGCAGGACGGGCCAGAGCGTTCCACGTCAGTATCTGAGGCTTTTATTTAGTTCCCATTTGAGTTTTCTGGAAAGTCGGTCAATGAACGCGTCAGCGCGAGCCCCCGACGCCTGCGTTAGCTTCGTTCAAAAGCTCCTGGAGTTCTCTGTTTTTTAAATGTTACTGGTTTGAAAGGCAGATTTAGTGCAAGCTCCTAAGCTAACTCCACGCAGAAAACAGACAAGTTTGTCCAGGAGCTAATAGCATGACGCGATGCTAACGTGCAACTGCTTTAAACTTGTCACTGTCACACAAATGAAAAACCCAACGTCACAATAGCTGCAGTCACAGACACATGGAACGTCTTGAACCAGAGGTCAACAGGTCAAGTTAGTCCGGTAAATAAAACCACATTTAATTCAAATAATGAGTAACTTTGTGATTTTTATGTTTGCTATAATCGAGCAGCTTTGGCGTCATCACAAATGCTTACGCGAGTACACGCATTTTGCCCTGTTCAATGTTTCATTTGCGTCCGAGCTTACATACTTGCAGTACACAATTCTGCACCAGAGTGGCAGTTTTGATGATTAAAATGGGAGTGTTTCATCATGAGTTTGTGCCGGTCGAGATTTTAATCAAGACAAATTTTAAATTGTTTTGAGTTCTTTTTAAAAAAAATAGTGCTATATCGTGGAATATCATGAGCGATATATCGATTATCGCGTGTATTGCAAAATCGTGATGTTATCGTATCGTGAACAGGGACGTCACGATATCGAATGTCAGCGTTACGATTATTGCGAGAAAATACCCCGATTTAACGATTATTCACGATTATTGAGACTGCGACCAAACTGTTAAATCTTTTTGATTTTCTTTCATTCTTGTGGTCTGACATGTGACTGTTCCTCAAGTTGAAGTACGACATATACTTTCTGAAAGTCAAAATAAAGTTAAATGTGGCATAAACCGGCAGATTAAAAAAAGTTCTTTACATTTAAGTCTATTTTTTGGACTCTAGATTGAACTAAAAGACTTAATTTAGCTTTAGAAATGGTCACGATTATTACTTTTTGGTTCCTACGATGATATTGTGTCCTGGATTATCACGATTATCGATTAAGCGTATAATCTCGACATCCCGAATCGTGAATCGTGTATCGTGTATGGCATCGAGTGTGATTCCCAGATGATGATGTCATATTTCCACCTGATTTGACGGTAAAGCTCCGCCTTCGCCAGACGATGTTGTCGTGGCGCGTCTTTAGCGCTTCCGTAGCAGTGGTCAACCTGATGGTCACGACAGGTTTGACTGACCAAGACCGGCAGTAATCAGTCGCAGAAGACCAGGGGAATATTCTTCTTCTTCTTCTTCTTCTTCTTCTTCTTCTGTTACTTTTAATGGCGGTTGGCAGCCAATTGGAAAGGTGTATTTACCGCCACCTACTGGATTGAGTGTGGACAGGAGATCTTTTTCTTTTTCTTCTTTTTCTTCGTCACATTACCGCCACCTTCCGTAGTTGTACGTCTTCAAAGTATGTGTTTTACGCTATATACCGCATTTACTATCCCAATGCATTGTGGTCCATTTTGACCCGTTTAGTAATGAAACTTATCATGTCGTTTGTCAGCAGGTGGAGAATGAAAAATGAAATAAAGGAATGCAAAATTAACCACAAACATATAAGAATATAACAATTTATTTAAATTTTTTCTCATATTTTTGCAGCTTCTTTCTTATTATAAACTTGACTCTAATCTTAATTTTTGGCATGTCTTTCTCAACTATTATTTTGATATTAATTTCGAAATAATATTGCTCACCTCCACACTATTTATTTTAACGTATACAAAATGAAGTACTACGGCCAAGGTATCCACAAGTAGAGAAATCCATAATATTGGCGCTCCGAGTCGCTGTTTCGGGACGTTCCACTGATGTTTAGAAGTATGTGCTGATGTGACACGCTCGCGGCTAAAGAGCGCCGGCCTCCTTTTGATGTCCTGAAGGTAAAAGCGAAGGAGGGGCCGGCGGGAGAGCAGAGGTTTAAGTCGCGGCTCTGATCCCAAACACGGGAGTCCGGAGGAGGGGGGGGGCAGCCGTTTGAGGAGGCGCGAGCAGAGCGGGAGCAGAAAAGTGTGTGGCTCCATGTGACGAGGCAAAAGCAAAGAGCTGTGACGGGGCAGCGGGGTTTGGGGTACCTCAATTGACGGACTGCACGATTTCACGTAAGACCACGTCATCGGCCGAGAATGGAATGACTCGTTTCCATTTGTGTTACTGCGGCATAAAGTCGCTCACATTATGGTTTAATCTTCCACACACATCTGAAAAACACAAAGCTGTTTGCTGCTCGTGGCTAATGCTATTGTTGACTCCCAGAGCAGCTTAAACACAGGCTGTAGAAAAGTGTAAAAACACAAACGCATGTGTTACATTCTCAATGCATCCGCTGCAGTGGAAGCAGAACTTTGGTAAACTTGACTACATTAACTATAACATGGATTTGTGTATTCTGCACAGTCAGCCATGTGCTCTCAGGATGTGTTAGCGGTTAGCGCTCCAGCGCTCCCAAAGAGCTTCACAGTGCTTCATCAAGTCACTCCACACTCGGTGGTAAACTACTACTGTAGCCACAGCTGCCCTGGGGCACACCGACAGAAGAGAGGCTGCCAATCTCCCCTCCGACCACCACCACTCACTCACGCTCACTCATACTAGGCCATGTGGGTGAAGTGTCTTGCTAAAGGACACAACAGTTCGAATAGACTGAGTGATGTATTCACAGTGTAATGGAACTGAGCAAAGGTTTTCCCTCTGTGAGTGAGTCTAAAAGTGACAAACGTTTCATGATTTGAACATTTACGTCTCATGCAGCTCTGACTCTGAAATGAGTCCTCCACGACATCGGCCCTCGGCGAAAGCAGTCTGGAGAAGGTGCAACGTCGTGACACATCTTTGAACCTTATTGGCCAAAGCGTCACGACAGCGGAACAAGCCAAAAGAGCCAACCGTTGTTAAATCCAGTCAGACTTCTCCTCAAATCCTATTCAAAACGTGGGTGGTCCCGTCCCTTTTTCTAAGCTCGGGTCCTCTGCCAGACCCCTGGGAGCTTGAGGGTTCTTCAGTAGCTTTGCTGTTCCTAGTACTGCACTTTTCAGGAACTGAGACGTCTGATGTTTTTCCTGGTATCTGTTGTAGCCCCTCCTCCGGTGTTGTAGCCCCTCCTCCAGTTTGGGGGTCACTCCTCCAGTTCGGGGGTCACGGCTCTCCTCTGCTGTTTATCCACCACCACAATGTCCGGTTGGTTTGCCATTACCATTCTGTCAGTCAGTATCTGGAGGTCCCACAGGATCTTGGCTCGGACATTCTCTTCCACCTTTGGGGGTGTTTCCCACTTGGACCTTGGGGTCTCCAGTCCTCACTCCGCACAGATGTTCCTCTACGCGATGCCAGACATTTGGTTATGTACACGTTCCCCGAAGCCCCTCTAATTATTATCATCTGTTCTTTGAAAATAGCAGATTTTGTGCATTCGTTTTTGTTTTGCCCTTCACGTCCAGACTACCTTTTACTGTGTACTTCTACTTGAGTGATATTTTGAAGTGAAGGTACTCACACTTGGGCTACTCTGCCTTTATCCACATCACAATACCACTGTCGGACCGGCCTCTCGCACTATTTTCCGCTTTGGAAAGACATATTTTCCCTGTTCAAACATTGCTAGTAGATTTTCCGTGGGTGTCAATAAAAGCACACTTACACTTGGCAACGCGAGCGGCGCGGCATACATTTATTTATCCCCGCGCGCTGGAGGAACCCCGGAGAGCCCAAACACACCATTTGTTTCAGGGGGGAAATGGTAGAAAATGTTTAAGATGGCAGCGCGCGGCGGGAGTTGAGAATCTGGTCCGGCCGTGCCGTAAATTGGCGGTGTTTTCCGGACGTGGCAGAAGGCAGCAGTTGTGCGTTTGGGGCCCACGCGTTCTCTTCCCAGTCACAACCGATCCTTTTTTTGTCTGCCCGTCGTTATGTTTTCGTTGGTTTTGTTAGTATCGAGTTTTTTTTTTTTTTTTTTTTTTTTCTGTCGGCTGTTGCTGGTGGCGTTGTGCTTCTAGAAAAAAAAGGAGTAGCGACGAGCGGCGGAAAGCAACAGTTTGTTTTGGTTTTTTTACGAGGCGAGCAATACAAATGGCGAGAAAATAGCGACGGTCGATTTGACAGGAATCTAGCGTGTTTTTTTTTCGTTAGCTAACAAAAACTGCGCGGAATGATGACTCAAATGGAATTGCACTTGAATTAGCGAATTAGCAGATCACTAAGTGTTACTGTGTATATTGTGCCTGTGAATAAGCATAAGCTTAGCATTAAAAGTGATAACGCATGAAGTATCTGTAAGCTTAGCGTTTACCGTTCTTGTAAATTAAGCATTCTTTTATACTCTCACTTCACGATGCTGCAGCTTTTCATCCCAAGCTTGATTCATTTCAGTCCCGCGGTTTCAAACATCCTTTTCTCAACAACATAATGTCAATTTTGAAACGTTTTAGGACGGTTTCAACTCGGTTCTGTTTACGCGCGCTTCCCTTGCGGATACTTCGCGGCGCGATCAAGAAGTCCCCTTGTTTTGGTGGAGACCGGCGAAAACGCATATCGCTTCTTCCTGTTTTGTTTAAGCAGCTCGCGCACATCGTTTGAGTTGAGCATTACTGTTGAGTTATAGATTGAACAAGAGACAGAATTATCATTATGGTGAGTGGCCTCAGAGCGATGACGCCAATGCTTTTAGTGGAAATCAGTTTCGTCTTAATGCAGTCGCTCCGAACCACACATCTCCTCCTCTCGCGGAGAATGAGTGCACTAGCGTTCATCTCATTAGCTCACACGCACTAGCAGCATGACATAAAAAATGTGTCTCACCAGTTTGTCTGTGGAGAAATGAATGGGAAATGAATGCAAATGAAGTGAAATTGGTTACGAGCAAAAGACAGACGAGATGTTTGAATACTGGTAGATCCGCTGATTCCATTAAATAATGGTGGCATTCTGCGGATGTCTTAATGGGCGACCTCAGGTGATCTCGCCCATGACCTTCTAAACATGAGCAATTGGCTAATTGCAGCTAAGTACTCTTGACCAAATCCTGCTCACTTGTTTTAAAGGATGGAGGCGTGTTCTCGTTGGTCTTCACACCAAAGTGATCTGCTTTCCCCAGGAACCTTCAAACATGAGCAATAGGCCTCCAGTTAGTTAGACTGTATGTACAGTTGACCGAAACCAGGCCAAGAGCTGCACTGGGCCCGGGCCGCCCCGCGTGCTGCAGCCAGGCCCCCAGCCGGGACCCCGCGTGCTGCAGCCGGGACCCCGCGTGCTGCAGCCGGGGCCCCGCGTGCCGCAGCCGGGACCCCGCGTGCTGCATTGTATTTGCCCTTTGCTTAATGTTGCACAGACTGCACGGAGTGACGTGACTCACTCGTTGCTACTGCCATCTTGAGGAGGGAAGCAGCTTGCGGCTCTGGGGGCAGGGCCAATAACTAGTCTCAAAAGAGAGGATTGTTCCTCTGTAACATCCCCAAAGACCCCGTTTGTCCACAAATGTACTGTATGACTGTGGTCAGGAGGGACCAGTGGTCTTCCCTCCAGACTGAGGCTGAGCGGTTTGTTTCAGGTCGTTAGCAGATGGCTAATGTTAGTTTACACATTATTGCCTGGCTATGCTAATTAACGTTAGCCTACTTTCAGACAGTTTTAATGAGCCTAATTTAAACTGTTCTGGGGGGATATTTTAGGATCAGACACAAAGTCCGTGCTCTTGAACGCGTTGAGGGCGTGTCTGGTGCAGGGGGCGTGTCCGGTGCAGAGGGCTTGTGGACGAGGAAGCTTTGGTGTAAATGTCTGCAAAAGTTTGTTGCGGCAAATTGTTGCTGCTTTTAAGTGTGAGCGACTCGCCGCTGTAGATCAGTCAAGTACCAACCCCCCTTTCATTTTCAGTTTTATGTGCTGTTTTTAATGACTACCAAACGGGCTGTGGGACGTCTTCAACATGGCAACAAATAAGTCACATGACTAAAACCCATGAACGTGTACTTTATACTGATTTGACCACGCTGGTGTATTTTGGTATTCCTCACGATGTTTTTGAAGCATTGAAATTGACTATGTTGTACAAAGAAATGAATGCGGTTTTCACTTCTTAAAAAAGGGAAGAAGTATTGGCCGCTGGGAAAAGGTATTTTTAAAATGTTATTCTGATATCAAAAAACATATCATTTTGCTTTTCATTAGACCTGTGCTAAAATGTGTGAAGATGTTTGGTTTTTTTAGGTTGCTCAAAGGAAAATGATTTGCAAAACAGACTGGAATATAACATCTTATTTTTTCCAATTTTCTCCCGACTTTGTGTGGTTTCTAGCATACCAGCTTGATATTCTATTTGAATAAATCTTCTACAATATATTTCCCACCTCTAATTGTGTTTGCGTTAAACCATGACTCCAAATCTGACCTGATCCTTTTAAATTAGTCTTCAAAACCTCACTGAATACACTTATTAACCTGCATTAACCTTTTACAAATTCTCTACAAACTTTGAATAAATACAGCTCAACACTTAAGCAGTTAACGCGTATCTCACTTCATGAAGATGCTAATAAATCTGTACTTTCTTTTTTAAAAACTTGCTTTTATGAGACAAAACACCTTAAAAGCGAGTCCACACACCTTCACCAGACTTTTGAGTGCACAGATAAATCGATAATAATTATACATTATTTACCTGCTTAGTTATGATTTCACTCACTTACAATAATTACACCTTAATTATCCTTAATAAACCATGAACAAACGCTTTAATTCACAATAAACAAATAGTTAAATCGGATTTAGGCTTAGTAACTACTTAACGAATGCCCTGACTCCTAATGAAGTAGTTAATATGCCTGAATCATTCTTAATAAATGATTAAAGTTTTTGTTCCTGCTTTAGTAAGTCTGATTAAGTGTTTCAGAGTTTTGTCCCGACTAATCAAATCACACAATTGTACTCATTAAATTTGCTAACCCGAAATGCTGTGGTTTGTCCCCGCTATTGGACTTTTATGTTTCTGTGTCTTCTTATCTTGTATATGAGTAAAATAATAATAATAATAATAAACTATTATTGTTATCATTGCTGCTACTACTACTACTACTACTACTACTACTGCTACTGCTACTACTACTACTACTACTACTACTACTGCTACTACTACTACTACAACAACAACTACCACTAATAATAATGTATTTTATTTGAAGGCACCTTTCTGGGCACTCAATGACTCAAACAATATACAAACAATTAAAAACACACAATCATAATAATAATAATGATAATAATAATAATAATAATAATAATAATTTTAAAATTATTATTATTATAAAAAGTATTATTGTCATCGTTGCTACTAGTACTACTAACACTAATAATAATAATAATAATAACAATATTAATAATAGTGCATTTTATTTGAAGGCACCTTTCTGGGCACTCAACGACTCAAACAATGTACAAACAATTAAAAACACACAATCATAATAATAATAATGATAATAATTTATTTTTTTTAAAGTATTATTGTTATCGTTGCTACTACTACTACTACTACTGCTACTAATAATAATAACAATAGTAATAATAATGCATTTTATTTGAAGGCACCTTTCTGGGCACTCAACGACTCAAACAATGTACAAACAATTAAAAACACACTCACTACCAATCCACATCGCAGCATTAACGACACTACACAAACATGGCGAGCTAGCCAAAATCAGGAAAAGTAACTTGGGATACATTTGGTCCAATAAGAAAAAAAAAAAAAAGAAAGCGCAAAGTCAGAAATGCAATTACTGTTCTGAAAGAAGAAGTTCCACGTTTCATAGTCGTAAAATAATATTTCAAATGATTATGATTTTTTTCATTCGTAGCGACTGAAATAATTATCGTGTTTGAAAAGGGATTCGAAGTTTTGCCCCTCTCCTGATTTAACTCAGCCAGATTTTGCCACCGGAGCGAGAAATTGAAATTGGTTGAAGGGTCTTGCCCGTCGACACAAAACGCTGTGGAGGTTTGCACGCGGCGGCGGCGCGGCAGGCGGGAGAAGAGCAGGTGCAGAGGAGACATCGAGCAGAGCCTCATTGCGCAATCACTGATGTTGCTGGAGATACTTAGCAGAATAAATGTGGACTCTGCGTATCACAACCCATATGTCCGGAAGTGGACCGAGGAAGAAGGAGGAGATGAAGGTGGGGAGGAGGAGAGGAGAAGGAGAAGGAGGAGATGAAGGTGGAGGAGGAGGGGAGGCGGAGGGAGGGAGGAGGAGGAGAATGGAGGTGGAGGAGGAGGAGGAGGAGAAAGGAGGAAGGAGGAGAAATGAAGGTGGAGGGAGGAGGAGAGGAGGAGGAGGGAGAGAGAGAGATGAAGGTGAGAGGAGGAGGAGGAGAAGGAAAGGAGGAGATGAAGGTGGAGGAAGGAGGAGGGGAGATGAAGGTGAGGAGAGGAGGAGGAGGAGATGAAGTGGAGAGGAGGAGAAGGAAGAGAGGAGGAAGTGAAGGTGGAGGAGAGGAGGAGAAGGAGAAGGAGGAGATGAAGGTGGAGGAGGAGGAGGAGAGGAGAAGGAGAAGGAGAAGGAGGAGAAGGAGAAGGAGGAGTAGGAGGAGGAGGAGGAAGAAGGGAGGAGAAGGAGGTGGAGGAGGAGGAGAAGGAGAGTGAAGGTGGAGAGAGAAGAAGGAGAAGGAGGAGGAGGAGAGAAGGAAGGAGGGAGAGGAGGGAGGAGAGGAGGAGGAGAAGGAGGAGATAGGAGGAGGGCGGGAGGAGAGATGGAGAAAGAAAGTGAGGAAGGAGGAGGAGGAGGAGGAGGAAGAAGGTGAAGGAGAGAAGAGGAGAAGAAGGTGGTGGAGGAGGAGGAGGAGGAGAAGAAAGTGGAGGAGGGAGGAGAAGAAGCGATGGAGATGAAGGTGAAGGAGGAGAAGAAGGAATGAAGGGGGAGGAGGAGAAGAAGGAGGAGGAGGAGAGAAGGAGGAGGAGAGGGGGAGGAGGGAGGAGGAGGAGAGGAGGAGGAGTAGGAGGAGGCGGAGGAAGAGGAGAGAAAGTGGAGGAGAGAGGAGGAGGAAAAGAAGGTGGAGGGAGGAGAAGAAGGAGGAGAAGAAGTGGTGGAGGGGAGAGAAGGATGTGGGAGAGAAAAGATGGAGGAGAGGAGAAGAGGTGGACGGATGGAGAAGAACGGAGGCGTGATGCGGGGTGAGGGAGGAAAAAGGCGCGCAGAAGGAGGAGGCGGTGGAGAGGAGTAAGAGGAAAGGAAAGAGGGCGAGTGGAGCCGGGGGTAAGAGGAGGAGGAGAAGAAGTTGGAGGAGGAGAAGAAGGAGGAGGAGGAGGAGGAGGAGGAGGAGAAAGTACTGCAGCAGGTGGAAATAAATACTCTGCCAAGACCAAAGCACTATATGAGCTCACATTACCTGAAGTCAGAATATATCTCTTGATCATGAAGTACTTTTGGATAGTGTGGATTTGGAACGTCACAATTGGAATATGAGAATTGTCCATGATAATTCACGCCGTGGAGCACCACTCATTCATCTGCGGCTTCATGAAATCAAACTGTCTGAAGGATGAAGTAAAGTTGATAGAATAAACACATTTTGAGTGTGAATTGAATTTAAATAACCTATTTGCGCTTTTCGAATGGTGACGGTAATTAGCATTTTAATTTACTTTGTTTGCGCGTGTATATAGCTCGTAAGTCGCAAATTATCTTCAAACGATGTGTTTTAGTAATCAGCTCATGTTGTTAATTAATCAGAAACAGAATCAGAAAAAAGATTCAGTGAAATTAAACAAGATTCACAAACTAGGAACTTTCTTCGGTGAAAAGGTGCAACATGAAACAACAACAGAATATATATAACATAAAAAAAAAAAAATTAAAAAAATAATAATAATAATAATAAGGAATGAATACAAAAATTTAATTAACTAAATAAGATACCAAATAAATTTATACTAAATACTTGATATATACACACCATTTACAAATTAATGTTTTATTAGGCCTAATACTTAATACTTAATGTACTTGTATCTGTAGACTGTATCTCACCAAACAACTGCATATTCAACTTTTGTCAACTATTCCTGTTTGTGTATTGTCTGTTAACAAAGTCGTGCTCCATGCTACGCTTAGTCCCGTTGTGGAAGGGAGACGGACGTGACAAAGGGGGTTCAGCGCGGTAGCTGCTGTGACTTGTGACGCTGTTGTAACCGGTGACACTTTTAAAACGACGCCCGCGGCTTTTGTATTTAGAGGCACCGCGAACGTAACTTTACTTTAGCATTAGCTCACGACAAACAAGCCCCTGCTCTGGCAGTCTGTCCTGTTCATTTATTTGTTGAGGAGCGTTTGAAAAGTCCCTGGAGAAGCGCGGTGTCTTTTCCTTCACTCTGTCCGTCGTGGTTATTAGCGACGCTTCAGCACCAGCGGGGGAGGGGCCTAATAGGCGTTTTTGCTGCGGTGCTTCATGGCAGTTGTGGTTCAAATGGGTTCTGTGTGTTTTATTGGCGGGCATTTGTCATATATAAATTAGAAAAATCAGCTCGGCGGCCAACATAAATCCTCCCGCGGGCTGGATTTAGCCCGTGGGCCGTGAGTTTGGCATGTCTGGCGTATGTCTTTTTTAGTTGAATGCAAATCGTATCGAAATCTGACAATACGCCACCTATTATTTTTGTCATCTCATTTGTTTTTAGCGCGTTTTAAATACAGGGTAGATACTTTCACAACCGTTTAACACGTTTCGTTTTTTTATCGCCGCGTGCAGGTTAAAACGCTTGTCAATTTGAAACCCGTCATTTCAGAAAGGACCACGAATTCGATCATTTTCAGTCACTTTCTAATTGCAGAGCTCTACGTTTAACAATGCATCCTCAAACTCACTGTTGCCTTGAAGCACTGTCAGCACTAAGCTCGTTCTAAAAAAAAAACACTTAGCTCGTTCTAAAAAAAAAAAAAAAAGAAAAAACATAAAAAGCACATTCATGAGAAAATGACAATCGGTAACATAGTGGTTCGCTACTTTTCCCTCGAATTTAAGACCGCATTAGACTGTTTTCTCCCATCTCGCCGCTTTAAATAAATTACCATGTAGATTAATCCCATTTCAGGTTGGTTATAGAGGTTAGCGCCGCATTGGCCTTGCCTTGATTTTCATTCGGGCCGTATTAAGCACAAGGACATCACGCTGAAACAGACACAACCCATTTCTCAGTCCTCAGAAGCGCCGGATTAGACGGCTCAGACGCTGATTAGACGCACCTAAACTCCGGAGGGAGAGATGGATGGACGGAGGGGGTCCGAGCGCTGTAAGAATGTGGGGATTATTCTCAAAACAGGAGATTCCTAACTGCCGCTAAGTACGTGTGGACCTGGGACCACATTTGAGCAAGAATCTCGATCGTATGTTTGAAGGAAGAGAAATCTGTTGTAAATGTATTCAAAATCCTCAGTAGATATTATTACATCCCGTCAAAGCTCCATGAAGGGGTTTTAGCTGAGATGATCTGTGCTGGAAATGTCACAATGCCACAGGAACTTCATGCACTGTCCTCTGGGGGCAGCACTCACCGGTGAATGTTTCAGACGTTCAAAGAAGGTGAGACATGGGGGCGGCGCAAGAGGAAAAGGCGTGTCCTCAGGCAAGACACCCACATTGCCTGGTACGGATCAGGTGTGTGACTGAATGGTTGGTGGTGGTGGGAGAGGCCAATGGCACAGATTGGCAGCCTCGCTTCTGTCCGTCTGCCCCAGGGCAGCTGTGGCTACAATATAAGTATTGAGTGAATGAATAACAATGTGAAGCATCTTTGGGTGTCCTGAAAAGTGGTATATAAGTGGTGTGTATTTTTATGTATTATAATTATGAATGAGTAGTATTTGAATGGAAAAAAAAGACGGTGATATAATCGAGATAATTGACAATAAACTACTATATTATCATTAATAATCCTTTATTCATACACATTAGCCTGTTGAGACTGAATGTCTCATGTTGAAGAGGGACATTTGACCATAAATTAATTACATTTGGTTTATCACAGGTAGGCCTGGTTACCATGTGACCTCCTCAAATCACTCAGCCTGTGTTTACTGTGGAAGAAGAGGAGCCAATCCTAAAAGTGTAGTTTGGAGGAAGAAATGTGTTTATAATGTGTCACTTTTCTACCTTCAAGGGACGCAAAGCACTTTACATCAAGGAACCAGTCCCCCATTCACACATTCACACACCAGTGTGCACAGACACTGGGGGCGAGGTGGGTTAAGTGTCTTGTCCAAGGACACAAAGGTAGTGTTCACTTAAGGGAGCTGAAACCACACCTCTGGGTCAGTGGATCTGACCGCTCAACCTGCAGTGTTTATGTCGAGAGCGGGATTCGAACCACCAACCTTCGGCTCAGAAGACAGAGTGAAATATTTGCTTTCAAAAAGACTATAAAATAGAATATGTTGATGGGTTTATATGAAGTATGTACACTTTCTTTTACTAAAATAATAGCAGCTATTAGCAAGACACGCTTTGTATTGACAGCAATCCGTGCATCAGAAAAGGTTTGCCGAAGCTGTATGAAATGTAAACGCACCTCCTGGTTTAAAAAAAACACAAAAAAACAAATAAAAGGACAATCCCGTAATGACATCAGCGGTTGAAACTGAGCTTTTTTTTTTAGCACTTGACAAACAAAAAAATGCAACATTTCTCGACTTGACATGAATGAAACAACTGAAGCTGTGTTTACTGACAAGAAGAGAAGGACATAGCATAATAACACACACACACACACACACACACACACACAAATCTGCTTAGCATACTGACCCTTTAACTGGAAAGGAAAGCCCAGGCAAACGTTTTTTCTTCATACTTTTTGCACCCTTGTTTGTGGCTAAATGCGCTAAAATATTCTTAGCCTACATCAATGTGTAATAACCTCTTTTTGTGTAGGCAGGCTTTTCGCACGTAACGCTGAAATATATATTGTGCTTTTCATGAATCCTCTCACTTTCCTGAAAGCCTCGACACTGACTTGGACTTTGGCGTCTTCGTTTCGCTGAAGCGGCGCTGCGGACGTGCCCAAAAGCGCTTGTTACTTGCGATGCCGCGCGGCCACAACAATCCTGGCGCCGCCCACGCACATCCAAACAGCCCGCGGTCAGCGATGGGATATCTCGGACTATTTTGGTTCCGCGTTAGCAATGACACGTACAGCCGTTCTGCTTTTAGTTTCCTTTATTTTTTTTATTTTTTTTTCACCCCCCTGGCTTCCTCAAAAGTTTGTCTTTTGAGTGAGAATCTAAGTGACTTCTTCTTCTTCTTTTTTTCTTGAATAAGCACTTTGGGAGTCTGTGTGGGTTTGCGGGACGGTGGCAAAGTGGTTTCGACTCAAACTAAGAAGATTTCGGGTTCAATCCCAGGACAATGTTGAGCTTTCCTCTTTGGAGTTTTCATGTTTTTCATTCCCCCCCCGTCCGTTTGTGTGTGCGTGTGTGTGCTTTCCGTGGATACTTTAACCAATGAATTTGCATCAGGCGCCACAAAGGCTCGGGTCATATTGCAGATGCTTTATAAAGTTATGCCAAAGTTTGGTGGTTGTGCTGTAAGCGAATCCGTTAAAGGGCCATGTTGTTCGCTCATCAGAAACATACCGTAGCTGTTGGTTTCCTCATTCGCGCTTGTCTCGTTTTATCCTGTTTTCGAGGTCTTCTTCCTCTGATCCGCGCCCGGCACTCAAAAAAACCCCCACACATTTTCCAGATTTGTGTCGTCATTGGTTGAGCTCGGAGGACTTCAAGCGCTTATCGTGACGTCCACAAAACCATCGCCGGACTCGTTCTGCGCATTTCTGCCTCACATTCGTTACAACCGCGCGCTTGCGTTAGCATGTCGGGGCAGCCTGCTTAGCGCTAGCATTTGTTTATTCCCCCCCGCCGTGGTAATACTCTTTTTTAGTAGATGGAGCGCTAACGCCAATCCTGATGGCACAAGCTAATCGTAGGTTTGTTTCTTTTTTTTTTTGCCGTAGTATGTGGCATGCAAAAAAAACTGAAAGTGCTGTACTGCTATAAGAAAGTATTAGAAAGTATTAGCAAACAATGAAGTCAGTTTTAAGCGTGTAAATATCTCGTGCACAGGTTCACTTTCCGCTTCCTCCGAAACCACCTTTCTTCCTTCCTGCGTGGATTTACTGACCTGAAAAAGAACAGAAACGTCTTAATGTATAATTCCTTCTCTACCAAAAAAAAGAAAAAAGAAAGACATTTTTATTTTAACTTGCCGACTTGAGAGAGATCTTTTCTCACAAGCGCCACGGGGGGAAAGAGAAACTCCACAGAGATGTCTTATGTATTCCTTTTGCCTGAAAACTCTTCAAGTATTTCCAGTGGCTCTTCAAAAAATGCACCGATTTACATACAAGTGGAAATTATTCTTATCATTTGTTGTTTTTATTCAGAAGCAGGTCACGCGGATCATCGAATTGGGAAGATGCGAACGTAAACCAGGCCATAGCCATTCATCAATCTTTCCAGCAGTGAATAAATAAATAAAACATTGGGCACTCGTGTGCTAAATAACACCATGAATTACATAGTGTTGTTTTGCATGTCGTTAAAGTTGAAGATTCTGCTCCGAACACATTTGTGAGCTCCAGACAGCAAACAATCAAGTTTCAATCTATATATTCTTTTTGTAACTCTTGAACACCAGAACCGCTGCCGTACTTTAGCTTTACCTGCCTAATGTTGGCACGTGTGTTGGTTCCTGTGCCTCTGACGGTAACGCTACAAGATCGATGGCCGAGGGAGCTCTGTGTGGGGGGGGAAGAGCTGCTCCGCCAACCACAGTTCAACGACTACGAGAGCGTACATGGACTTTAGGTGTTGAACGTGGAAAAGAACGAAGATGGCCCTAAATGTCTAAATAACCGAACATAACTTACTGTGTTTTAACATCTGCAGAACATCCAGCTTACTTTTCGGAGGTAACGCCACGTCAGCAACCTCCAATAAGACTCAGTTGTGACTCGACTGGAATTACTTTTTTCTTAAATGACACATAATTTGCCAGGAAATGTCTTAAAAGAGAGAAAAAGTAGAGTTTTCAGCCACGCCGGAGCCATTATGACACGCTGACTCTGTGGAGCCGATTATAATCATTTGATATAATTTGCAACAAATTCATCCACTACCACATTTGACTAAAAACTGCAGCGTCGTCACATTCTGTGCAGCGCCATCTTATCTTATCTTATGCATGCATATTCTTTAGCTGGTTTAGCTCAAAGACAACATTGGCCTTTGCTTGAGATTTATTGCCGAAAGCAGATGCATTCTAAAGTGCAAATATCAGCCAACTGATGTATCATTCCATGTCGACCAAAACCCTCAACAACTGCCAAAGTCGTGGGCAAGCCAGCACTAACCGGGCGCCATTAGCTTAAAAACTGCAGAGAGCCTTTTGTTGGCTTGTCGTCATTGACCATAGAGCTTTTGTGGTTGTCTGATCTCCTGGATGTTTTCTGTCCTTTGCTGCAGAACATGAACCTGAACCTGCTGCAAAACCGTTATGACCCAAACCCGGCCTGATTCAATACGTTGGAATCTCTTACCTGTATGAAACTTTAATGAAATAGCTTAGCATCCGAGAGTTTTGTGCTTTCATGCATCACTGCCAGGCCTGTGTGAGCCCGCCGCGATTAGAATGGCCTGGAGTACTTAATTTGCGTAATTAATTGCTATTGAGGAAAACACATTCATCAGTCTACAATGACTCTCAGGGCTTCTTCACATACTATTTAATTACTGCGGTTGAGTTGAGCGATCGCAGGGGTCCAGACAGGCCGGCAGGGGGGTACGGCGGAGGTTGGGGCTCAGGATCGCGGGTTAGGCCACGGAGCTGAGTCGTAATAGTGTGTTTGATGGTGTTGCTGGTATGTGTGAAAACTCTCCCTCTCTTTGTGAGAGAGGAAGAGCCATTTTAGGCCGTCAGAAAAAACTATGCCGGTAACACTTGATCTTTTCAAGTCTTAAGGTGTTTGTTTATGGACCTCTTATGGACCGTCAAAGCCAGCCGAGGTTCCGGATACTTTTCCTTTTTGCAAACGTTCAGCCATGTGGTACCGATGACTGTAACGCGGTTGTTTTCAGTCAAAAGTCACAATAAGATGACATTGGTCAAAAGTGTTTGTATTCGTCAAGTAATTATATCATTGCGTTGATTTGTATTGCGCTAAATCCCGTTGACCTCGTTAATATTGCGTTGATCCGTATTGGACTGATTTGTCGTATTGCACATATCCGTATATTGCACTGATTCATATTCTATTTTTAACTCGGTGGATATGTTTTACTCACACGTGATCACTAGGGCTGTTGAACTGTAGTGATTTAAAAGTTTTCCATGATGACCAAAATTTGTATTCGTCGACCAACTGCAGCTTATCAGAGTGTATATGAGACAACAGTGACTCATGAAGGGTGCATTTGCCTTCCAACATACAATTGTCCTTGCTCTTTGCACGGCTGTTATTCAGTGACTGCTGTTTTGGGAACTTTCGCCGGTTTCGCGCCACTGTCCCCTTTGGTCGGCTAATCCATTGGCATGTGTCTTTAGCCGCGGTTCACATTTCAAGTAAGGCAACGTCGGTCCTGTTCTTCTTGTTCTTCTCATGGGTGAGCGTCGTCCACCAACCATTCGCCGTTCAAATCGCTCAAGACCTCCAGAAGCGTCCCCTGGCAAGGCGCTGCAGTTGCCCACAGAACCGTGGATGGCCCTTGCATTGAAAGGTCATTTAAAAAAAGGGGACAAATGTCTTAACATCTACCTTGACACGCCGAAGTAATGATGTAATAAGTGGCTTGTGTTTCCAAGTGCCCCCAGTCGGACCTGATCAATAGAGGGAAAAATAGTACTTTTAATTTATACTGTTCCTTTCATATTAGCAAAAACACTCAGATGATTAGTCGAGCTTCAACTACTTGTAATTTACTACGTGCTCTTTGGCCCACAGTTGGAAAAGCAAAGTGCACTTTTTAATTAGAGCCCTCAGATCGTTTAGTGAGGAGGGCGGAAGGGGGAGTGGGCCAGGGGGAGGGCGCTTTAATCTCACACTTGGTTTCACCCGTAGCTTCTGCTTTTATACTTCCTTTTTAAGACATAAATCACTGCTCGTCCCGGAGACGCGCTCTAAAAGCAAGCATTTCGCGGAGGTTAGAAACATTTAGTTTGCCTGATGACGGGGGTGGAGGAGCTGACCTGTCATTGACAAATCAAAACAGGCAACAGACGCTGAACCTTAATGAAAGCCCGGCGTCATTTCAACCTCCAAAGTACACTTAAGTTATTGTCCTCGAAAGACATTGAAGCAAGCGTTCGAGAATATCAAGTTCTTTGTCGTTTGGATGGACTGAATGACTAGCCAAAAACTGACCTGTGAACCGCCGAACGTATTCGAGAATTTATTTCGCAGCGTTGAGGTCTAAACGAGTGGTTCTCAAACAGTTCCCGTTCACTATTGTCTCATTTAGTCTACGGAATCTATTTTTCCATACTTTGGATGATTGCGTGGTTAGATCTACCGTCAAAGTGGTGCAGTCTTTGTTGATTGACCCCCTCTAGTGATTGACCCTCGATTAGACCTGGAAAAGTCCTTTTTTCCTAGACTTGTTATAGACCTCGTTTAGATCTGATGGTGCTCTGGAAGCCAAAAGCGTTTCTTTGATGGTGCTTGTCAATCGAGCTGCAGTTGGGGATGTCGCGATATCAGTTTTTAAGAGTTGCGATTATTGAGAAAGAACGCCACGATTGCTGAGACCGTGACCAAACTACAGGGAAATCTTTCATTTTCGTTCATTCCCATTGTCTAACATGCTACTGTTCTCCAAGTTTGTGAGAGAACTCCATGAAATTTAACCTTCTAAATGTGACAAAAAAGTACTTTACAATCAGATTTATGTTTTAACCATAGATCGTCCCCTTAAATTAGTATTAAATAGTCACAATGATCCATTTTCTGTTCTCACGAGTTTTTTGTTGCTGCACATTGAGACTTTTTACAAACATTTCCAACTAAATCAAGATGGAAAAAGGCCTACTGAAGCCTACAGATTCAAGCTGATCTTTCAAAGTGAATGAAGCACGATTGAGGCGTCGCGGTTCGACTCTCGAACGTCCCAAGAATAGGCTAAATGGCTATGGACGTCGCTGAACGTCTCCCAGCTCTTCGGTCGCCCCCTAATCGGTACTTTGACCCCGACCCCCCTGCAGACTGGAGCAAGAGCCGGTCTGACAGGTTTTCGGGGCAAAGACGAATTGAGCCTGCTTGTTTTTCCGAGTTCTCTGCGCAGGTTGGCACTTCGGTTACAAATAGGTCTCTATAGCTTGTCGCGACTGAAACCGTTGCAACCTCAAATGAAGACAGGGAATGAGAATCGAAATAAAATATATATCTATACGTATGAATTGCATTATAATTATTTCTTATACTGCTAACGTTTAAAAGGAGCACTTACGGAGATGTGTAAACAGCGTAGTCTAGGTGCGGCCGTCTCTGGTATATCTTCTCGTGACAATGCGACGAACACAAAGCAGAGGCCTTGAGGCTGTGAAATTCAATGGCTGAACCCGTTCTCGTTTTCCATTGTATGCGGCGGTTGCTCAACACGTACGTCAAGCCAAGATATTTATTTTCTTTTCTACTAAATCCCGTCATTGTATCTTCATTATTGTAAACTAAATAATGGGATGTAAATGCAGTAAAATGACCTTGGATTTCAACCGTTGATGCGGGGTTCGTTGAATAAATATATACTGTTCTAAGACGTTTGCAACCGCAGTTACTCGTGAGAATAGAGTCGACACATAAAAGACTGAATTTGAATCATAATCATACTTAAAGGCGCGCTATGTGACTTTTCTGGTGAATGGTCTGCCACTTGCTTGTCTCCATGGAGTTGTTCTGACTTTGCCTGCGCGTGTTCCGAACATATTTCTCTTTTTCAGATGAGAAACGCCTTGAAAGATTGTGGTGTCCAGGCATAGCAACGACACGTCCAAGCGGACAAGACATTTTTATTCAAACGCAATCTCAAATCACAATAGTTTGAGTCAAGCAGATAATATAACTGATGATACAAACAGGAGATTTTATACGTGGATATAAATGAAGGGAGGATAAACTGAGAGCAAGCAGGAGTGCCACAAACCGACATGTAGTTAACGAAAATGTATGTAATTTCAGTCATAGTTTTAGTCTTTATTATATTACTTTTTATGTACTTTCTTTTGTACTTTTAGTCAGCACACATATGACATTGACAACCACTGACCTCGTACCCCACACCGGAAAAGTTACACAGTGCACACGTAAAAGGCCTCGAGTGCGGACGGACTGGGAGGAGCCGAGCCTCCTCCGATGCTGCTCCCTCAGCTCGGAACTCCTTTCAATCAGAAGTGAGGTTATGCGAACTGGATTTTCAAAACAAAAAGCAGGAATCCTACAAAAGTTGTCTGTGATTTTAAATGTAAATTATGTTTTTTTTTCTTTTTTGTAATTTTATATGATTTGTGTGCTGCTACTTTTTCACTTTGCCCCAGGTCACCTTTGATAAAGGGGTCTCAATCTATAATAAAGGTGAATAAAAATAGACATTTCAGCTGTTACAACTATATGTCATTTATGTGCAATAGACTCAACATCCACCCCAACAGTTTTATTTTATTTTATATTTTATTTGATCTCTTATTTCATTATTCCTGCCTTGCCACTTTACTCACTTACCCTGCATGGACGGGCAATTTTAAACCAGTCGTAAAATTGAAGCCTCGTACCCGCCTGCAGCGAATTAATCCAAACAATTTTATTACATTCACTAGACCGTAATGAGCGTTGGTCCATAGAGTTTGTGTGTGCGTTTAATACAGTGCACTTTACTGGTTCAGCAATGAGCTAATCCTCCAGCTAGGTACTCCACAAAACTGCCTTACTGTCTGGATCCTGGTTGTTGTGCGTGTTGTGACCCGCCGCTATAAAACAGGTTGACCAAATGAAGGGTGGGTCAAAGTTACACCTTAAGTCTTCTTAATCAATGTCGCACTATTTTTAATTGGCGCGTTTTACATACTGAAAAAATAGATGACGTGGAATGGGTGATATGACAATTATTATAATTTTTTAATAATAATACGATATTTTTTAAAACATTTTTGTAATATTTAATTACATTTGAGTTTATTTTTTATTTTCTTATTTTTAATTATTTTTAATGAGGCCTGCATTTTATTTTTGTCTTGCTATATGATGAAATTATCGATCAACCAACAAACCTACAAATGCCCAAAGTTATTTCGGTCCAGTCCTTCAATTCCACTTTTTTGTAATTGCCTTTGTTTGCGGCGCTCAAAAGTACGCCCTACAGGTATCCATCTATCATCTCCATCGCCGGTGTTCTACATTCTGTCTGTATCTTAAGGTGCGCTCACACGTGCACAAAGACCATATTAAGATTAGGACAAAAAGGCCAGGGCTAAACCAGAACTAAAACATGAGCAAATCTAAGTCTACTTCTGAATTAAACTCGGCTCAAACTGGGACCAAACACAACGCTTTTCTCTCGCATGCTCTAGTATGTATTTTTGCTTTTTATGCTTTTTTTCCCTCCCACATACATCTTTAGTTTGGTTTTTCTGAGCGTTTCTTTGAATCTGAATCTGGTTTGACCCAAAGAAACGAAGCGTACTTAACCGAAAACGCATCAGAGTATGAACACGCCCATAAACGTGTAGACTAGATTGTCGATTGTTTATGTTTCAATCTGATTAAATTTGAAACCCCACCCAAATTCTGCAAAATGGCCTTTGTAAATTGGACACGCTAAGAAACCAACGTTGAAAAATATGTAAATGAACTGTATCATAACCTTTATATGGGATAAACAAATGTGCATCCTCCATTTCCCATCCAAATGAACGCATCCAGAACCCCAGCAGAACCCCTCCCACGCTAACACGACCATGATACAAGCTAATCATGTTTACGTTCGTAAGTAATTAGCCACGCTCATTTCGTGCGTTTTTTTTTTTTTTCCAAACCCGCGGGCAAAGAGCCTGGCAGTCAATACTCCCCCTAATTTGCCATGCGCATCAATTTGTGTTTATGTTTTTCGAAAAGAGCAGGGGAAATTAATCAAGGGGAATTCAGCCAGCGCAACCAAAACAATCAGCTTTTTTCACATTAATGATACAACCCAATCGCAGGTCTTGATTTAAGACGCGGAAATGTTTTCAGTCTATTTTGGATGTGCCGCTTTTTCAAAAATGAGCACCGTGAAGTTACGAAGGTTCGGAAAAAATATGTGCATTGAATTATTGCAATGATTAATCAGCTAGAAAAATGAATCAGAGTTGTGTTTTGATCCAAATAATCGTTATATTCAGACTGTAAAACACTTACAAAAAGACCGTTTATATCAAATGATTGAATCAGAATGTCAAGAAAAGAAGAAACAGTTTCTCATTTTCATCAAAATCACACTTTATTAGTTAATATTCTGTATCAAGAAGCCTCCCGTCACCATGATTCACCCTTGATTTGGTTGATAATGTATTTCAAAAGCCTCGATGTTCAATAAACACAATCGTTTTGACGTCATCAAAACCGAACAACCACTGAAAACTCGTCGACTTCTAAACTCGTCGACTTCTAAACTCGTCGACTTCTAAACTCGTTTGCCGCGCCGTTCATTGACACCCTCATATGTCTCTGATTTCGAACCCGATGGCCGGACTCAAACCATTGACATACATTCACCCTCGAACGCACCCCAACGCATTAAGCTCCATTCTCATCAGCAGTTTGTTCGCGGGGAAAAACTGCTGAAACGGCGGATTGGGCTGTGATTGCGTCGAGCGTGTTGAGCGCAGGTGGCCGGAAAAGTCATTCGCAAACATGCAAACCCACCGCAGTGCAAATGATCTCCGCACCTGATGCACGGGACCGCCTGCATACGTACCCACAGAGGGCGCCCCCTTTATGGGGAATGGCATGATAGATTTGAGCGAGCCAATATCAGACGCTTTGGTCGTGTTTGTCTGTGATCTACATGAAGGTTGACATTTGGAGCGGCGGATCACGCACACACTGTCACGGCAACTGTGGCCTGGGCACGCATATAAAAACGAGAGGGGGGCGCGCACGCTGCCCGGTACTGACGTAAACAGTCTATTCCGTTCAATTTAACGAGGCACCGAAATCAAAAAGGTGAATTTTGACATTTTTAGAGCATGTTAGCGAACGGTTGTTATAACGGTGTAATTGACGTGTATTAATGCTGCGTTCGTGTGCTTTTATCTGAGAATGTTTGCATCTTTATGTCCGTAATAAAACTGTCCATTCTTGAACAGTGTTGAAAAGAGCTAACGAGCAAGATTTGTTGTTGTTAACCTCAAAAGCTGAACGATAGACCATGTTTACTTTAGCTAGCTCGTTTATAAGGAGTAATTAACAGTAGTTGGGACAAATTGCTTGCTCTTATGACAACTGACAGTAAATGTCAAACAGATGAAATGTTTCTGATGAACTGATGTCAGCAGCTTTTGTTCGAGTCGATTCCCGACTCGTGCAAGAGTTCATGTTCACTTTTCAACTCAGAATTCCCCCCCTCTTGAACGCAGCGTACGACACAACATATAACTTGCTGGTCCAATTCACTAATTTAAGTAGAAATCTTTATTACATGATCATTAGCTTTTATGCTAATATTAGCGCTAATTGCTAACTTTTTTAAAAAATATTTTTATTTTTTTATATATAATTTGTTTGTACAGGGAAAAAAATAAGTGAGAGAAGCTCTCCTTTTCATTGATACCCTGTCAAATACAAAATAAAACAAAGAAACACATATATCCAATAAAACAATCAATACATTTAACAAATACCTAAAAACAAAATAGGATAAAATCATGTAAAACACGGCCAGTGGTTCTGAGGGTCTCTCACCAGTGCTTTGAATTCATTAAAATGCATAAAATCATTGAATGTAAAATGTTTTTGTAGTTTGTTCCACAGGCCAGAGGCAAAGTTACTCCAAGCCTTTTCCCGGCTCTGCATTGAGTCTGTGAGACATGAATGGATGAATACTTGCTCTGGTGTTGAGCTGAGCCTTAGAGCTGAGCCTTAGAGCTGAACCTTAGAGCTGAGCCTTAGAGCTGAGCCTTAGAGCTGAGCCTTAGAGCTGAACCTTAGAGCTGAGCCTTAGAGCTGAGCCTTAGAGCTGGCCTTTAGAGTGAAAGCCTCAGAGTTGAACCTCAGAGTTGAACCTTAGAGCTGACCTTAGAGCTGAGCCTTAGAGCTGAGCCTTAGAGGCTGAAACCTTAGAGCTGAGCCTTAGAGCTGGCCTTAGAGCTGAACCTTAGAGCTGAACCTTGAGCTGAGCCTTTGAGCTGAGCCTTAGAGCTGATCATTAGAGCTGACCTTAGAGCTGAGCCTCAGAGCTGAGCCTCAGAGCTGAGCCTTAGAGCTGAACCTCAGAGCTGAGCCTTAGAGCTGAGCCCTTAGAGCTGAGCTTAGAGCTGAATGATAAGCCGAGTTCAGAGGTTTAAAGACTGTTGCTGTAGAATCATATATATATATATATATATATATATATATATATATATATATATATATATATCGCCATAGTCACTCGTGTGTCTTTTGGAGAACAGCATACATTTAGTTTGACTTGAATTAATGACCAATCTTACGTTAACACAGTTGTGTCGGAGTGAAAATCCCCTTGAGTCCGTTGTGCCGCAGAAGGCGGCGAGCGGACAGAAGCACATCAGCTGCGTACAAGTGGATGCTACTGTGTTTTAGATTATGTCCAATTGGGTTTATACAAATTGGAAATAGTAGTGGTCCAAGGAGGGACCCTTGGGGGACACTTTATTAAGATACAGCTTGAGCTCAATTTGTGAGGTAATCAGCAAACCACGTTTTTGCATTTGTATCGACCCCAACAACATCCAGAAGATCCAAGAGAATACAATGATCGACAGAATCCAAGGCTTGTGACAAATCAACAAAACCCTGAACTCTAACCCGTTCTATCGCTGCTGTGATAGTTCTGTGCCCTGGTCTAAAACTGGACCGGTAACTATAAAGAAAGCACGCACCTTTCTTTTGCTTTGCACGATAGTTTTGACATTATTCAAATCATTTTTCAACAAAAGCACTTTTCCGCAGTAATGGGATTTTCTCAGTTTGCATTGTGAGATTAAAAACATGACTTAAAACGATTTACTTTTAGTGGAGCTGACAGCAAAAGTCACCGAGGTTCGAGGGTGTCGGCTCCAGTGGACTTTTTTGGGATTTATAGAAAGCAACATATTTAATACTTCATACTGTGTAAAGGCCTAAGGGAAAATACTTGATCTCCAGTCCTTATGCTCATGTATTTGGGCAACAGCAACAGACGGAGCAGCAGCATCAAGGATATTCCCAGAGTCAGCAAAGTGCTCGTTAAACGCGTCACAAATATCTTTTCTCGTTGTCAGACTGATTGAATTTTTAATCTCGTAATACGGTACAAAGGGAGCAGAGTTATGCAATTAGGTTTTTAGCGTCGGCCACCATTTTGCCCTGTGATCCCGTGAAAGTCGTAAGTGGTAAAATGCTTCGGGCTAAACGTTGCTACACGTGGTTTTTAACAAGGCGTCGGTGTTACTCGCGTGCGGTCGAGCTAACGCTAACTCAACGCTAACTCAACGCTAACTGAGCCGTTTTGGAAGGGTCCGTTAGCAGTGAGAATGTTGTCGTTTTGGCGTTGGCACAGTTCGCCGCGCTCCCAAAAGCTTTCCAGTCCTAAGTTTGAATGGTTCGGGCGTCGGCACGGTGTGAGTAGGAATTGGGGCGGGGTTAAGTCATCACGTTTTAACTGGATCGTGATCCAATTGTCAATAAAAAGGAGCAGAGTTCAAACTTTGGAGGAAAACACTGGACTATTTTTGTGTTAAATTGCTGTCTTGGGTCTGTGTCAGAAATTAATATTGAAATTGTTTTTTATTTGTTTTTAATGAGATAAAATACTTTGAAAAAAATTTAAAAGTTATTATTCTTTTTTTTTTTTTTTTTTTGCCATATTGCAAAAGTCTTTTTATTAATTTAAATATCTATTGTCGTTACACATATTTTAACAATATTTTTTTTACCGTTTACATTTTTTTTTAAATATTATATTGCCTTTATTATTATGTACATTAGCATTGCGCTAGAGCTAGAGTTTGTTGCCTGATGTACGGAATGAACATTTAAAAATCTGCCTCGTTTGCCTGTCTTCACGGTTTAATATTTTGGCACAATACCGAGGATCAATACTGCGGATCAATACTTTGATACCACTCACAATACTCGGTGTGCGTCATGCATATGAATGGGGCCGCACTGCTGCATGAGCCTGGCACAGGATGCACGGCATATTCATTTCAGCATCTTTTACGGGCGGGAGCTTAAACGTGGGGAAAACCAATCCCGATATGTGCCGAGCCAAGCGACATGCAAAGGCTGGGTTAATCAGTTGATCCTTTGTCTTAATTATAATTATAATTAAACAACAGTTCGCAAAGTTCATCTTAAACTGAATTAAGAGCATACATTATTAGGCGTTGCCGGTGCAGTGCTGCGCAGCTTTCACAGTCACATGTTTTCTATTGTCATGCCGTTAGAACACGTGGGGAAAATGGTCATAATTGATGAAATAAAGAGTTGAGCAGTTAATCAAACTTTAATATCGAGATGTGGTTTGGAGCAGAGTTCAGACTTTAGAGGTCGAAATGTTCAAATGTTTTGTGCTCAATGGCAGTGATTAAAAGCATGTTTGTATTCAGTGAATTGACATTGATAAGATATTTGTATTCGTTTTTTTAATAGCACAAAATATAATGATATAAAAAATTGTGGTTTGTACTTAGACCGCTGGGACAACAGGTGCCACAGTGGGGCGCTAGAGGAAATGTTATTGTGTTTATAGGCAAGACACTTCACCCACAATGCCTAGTAAAGTGCTTTAAGGTGGAAAAGCTACATAAATACACAGTAATAATAATAATAATAATAACAATAATAATAATAATAATAATAATAACAATAATAATAACAATAACAATAATAATAATAATAATAATAATAATAATAATAATCAATATGAGGATGAAAATGGTGATTCTTTTGGTCGTATTGCCCAGCCCTAGATTAAAAATACATGTATAAACTTCATATCGTGGAAAGCTGTGTGTTAATAAACAGTAAATGCCTCGTCAGGATTGGTGTTATTTCTCCATCTACTGGCAGAACAGCTAACTTGAAATTAAGACCTCCAGCTCTTGACCCATCAGTCTAGGAAATTTGAAACTGGGTGTTTTCTGAGGCTCAAGTATGAATGAATGAGCCAAATCACACTCCAGTTATGTTTTTGGTGAGAGAACGCAAACATAATTGCATAATATGTGTCCTTTTAATGCCATACTTCTTCTACGGATTACTTCAAGTCAAAGCAATAATATCTCCATGGAGACAAGCAGATGGCAGAAAAGTTCCAACGTGCACCTTTTAAACACTGTATTGCGCTTCGAGAAAGTCAAAATTAGTAGCTTCAAGTTGAAGCAAAGCGTTTATTCTTTTAAAACAACAAAACAGACTCAAAACAAATCCCAAATTACAACGCTATATTTATGATCGTTATGGAAGCAACTTCAAATTGCCGCGCGGGGATATTGCTATCGCTAACGTTACCGCTTCGCCCTCATTGTAGCTTGTATTTTTAATTTTTTTTTCTTTTTTTGTTTTTTTTGCGGCTCCTCTGTGTTATGGCGAGCACGCTTCTCCGCGGCCCCCGTCTCCAGCTGTGGGGCTTATTGCGGCGCGCTAATTGGCCGTATAGAGCGCGCCGAGTGTACGTGCGAGCATTCGAAATAGGCTGAATCGCTGTTCGATGGCGCTCTCATCCCCATTAGCGGCGTATTCAGCGAGAGAGGCACTTTATAATGGGAGATGAGGGATTTAAGCAGGTGCCACGCTGGAGAGGGCCAGACTCGTGTCACCGGAATGCCACACTGCGGAACTTAAGGCGCTTTGGCCGGGGCTGGTCGACTTGTTTAAGAGCTAATAACGATGGGAAGAATGAGAGGGGAATGGTTCGCCCTCTTACCGGATGTTTTGTCAGTTCAAATCTTGCTCGCTGCAGATACATACAGCAGTAATGTAGCTGGGAGAGTTTTTAAAAGTATATATATATTATTTAACATGTTTTTTTTTTTCTGCATCACTGAGACTTGAGGAACTAATTTGTCATTATTTGTTATTATTTATATTTGTTGCGTGCTGGGTGGGAGAAAGGGGTGCTTTTTGTAGCGTATTAAAGGAGTAGTATGATGTTTTATGTAGTATGCAGTAGGACATGTAGGTTATGACTATCAAGATAAAGATCACCTCTATTTGTGCCACAATGGGGACATTCCAGTGTTGCAACAAAGGGTACAGAAGCAGATTAGGCACAGTATAATAATAAAAACAGATAACTCTTATAATCTTAATAATAATAATAATAATAATAATAATAATAATAATAATAATAATAACAATAATACTTATTTACAGCTGTCATATGGACAGAAAATATTGCACAGGGATGATTGACATTATGTCACAGTATTGCACAGGAGTATAACAGTATCGCACAGGAGTATAACAGTATTACAGGAGTATAACAGTATTGCACAGGAGTATAACAGTATTGCACAGGAGTATAACAATATTGCACAGGAGTATAACAGTATTACACAGGAGTATAACAGTATGACAGGAGGTATAACAGTATTGCACAGGAGTATAACAGTATTGCACAGGAGTATAACAGTATTACAGGAGTATAACAGTATTACAGGAGTATAACAGTATTGCACAGGAGTATAACAGTATTACAGGAGTATAACAGTATTGCACAGGAGTATAACAGTATTACACAGGAGTATAACAGTATTACAGGAGTATAACAGTATTACAGGAGTATAACAGTATTGCACAGGATTATGAAGCTGAATGACACGTTCAGGACTAACAGTGTTTGTTGTAAAGTCTGACAGCAGCAGAAGGAAAGACCTGTGAAACCTCTCCTTCATCAGTCTGTCACTGAAGCTGCTCTCCAGAGCGGACAGAGTGTCCTGCAGGGGGCGACACTTATAGCCCAGCATAGTTTAGGCAGGACCCTTCTGTCCCCCACCTCCTGCACCGAGTCCAGAGCACAGCCCAGGACGGAGCTGGACTTCTTGATGACTTCGTCCTGCTTCTTCCTCTCCCTCTGTGCGATATTGTTGATTTACGGTAGCAAATGTTCAATATCACAGTGAGAATAAAATACTATAAATCTGAACGCTTTGGACGTTTGTCTTTGGGATTATTCAACAGCCGTTTTCCCCTCTAACGAATGTGTTATGTTGTTTTAAATGTCGGTAAGACAAATAAATAAAGACGTGTTTTAAATTAGATTCAAAAACATGGATGTTTGTGTCTCGTCAGTGGCTTATTGGACAGTAAGAACGGATGTCTGACTTAGATGAGGAGTGATATGACCTGAAACGGCTCTGCCTTTGTTACCTGATGGCACAGTTCAGAGTTGTTGTACCCCTATTGTTCTCTGGTGGTCTCTCCCTGCAAAGTCTAGACTTGTCACGTTGTGGCGTCGTGCTAGCCTCCCCTAGCTACTAAGTGCCAAATCATCCTTTGGCTGGCTTGCTCTCTGCCATGGTTTGAGTATAGTGTTGTAAACAGGAGGTAGATTATGTTTTATGCCGCCGTTTCTGTTCAAAGAGATTCTCCTGGACAAAAAGTGCCGCCTTTACACCTCTTTCAAGGCCACCGGAGAACAATAGGAGGTAGAACAAGAGCAGTTTAAGGCTATAACTCCTCCTTTAAGGCAGAACTAATCTAACTCAGCAGTAAATATTATAGTTTCTCAGACCAGTACCTTCAGATTGAAAATGACTACTGGTTGGCAGTCGGAACATCCTGGTGACGACCTTTGAAACTCTACCATATATTCAAACATCCTTTTTAAATGAGATTCTTTTATAGTTTGTAATGATTAAGTATTTCTTTTGCATGTATATTACAAGATTTAAAGCACAGACCGGCATCTCCTCGAGACAATATGAGCCGTAAACGTCCGTCGCTACGTTTCACTGCACTCATCATTCTTTATACAAGCTCCCGATGCCCTCCCAATCTGAAATATTACATCAGAACAATAGGTTTTTCACCTGAGGCCTGATTCGAGGCATTTATTTCACTTTATCTTTGACAAGGCATTTCTCAGCCCTGAGTCTGAACTTGCTGAAGTTAGTTTACAGCTCCAGCAGCAGCAGCAGCAGCAGCCATGTGTGAGGCCGGGTAATATTATGGGATTTCACAGCCCAAAAGCAGTTGACAGGAGCAGATCTGGACAGGGGCCGTCCCGGGGGTGAGTGAGAGCTGAACCGGGGCCCATGCAGGGGGTTTGGGAGGTCTTAAGGGGGAGACTTTCTTTATCTACGATGCAGTCAGCTTGGCACTCCAGGCAGCGCCACACAGAGTAAGCGGAGAATATGTGATGTACTGAAATGATGGCGGCTCGACTCTTGTGACAAATACTTGATATACCGTCGACTTATTGTTAACGGAGTCTTATTACGCACAAACAACTTTCATTTGCTATTGACCTTGTTACAACGGTGTTTCCGCATGAGTCGTGATCTCAGAGTTGTATTTCGGTTGGTTCCTGCATGTTTGAGTTAATCTTGTGTTTTCACCTACCCCCTAATCCCGCCCACATCCTTGTAACGCAGTGGGATTATTTTGAAAAATGAAGACTCCGAGGGACAAATGTGGAGTTTGAAAATGTCACTTTCACAAACCAAAACATGTCAATGACGAGCCGCTGACATGTGACTATGAAGAGGCGGGGCTTATCAGTTATCAACAGGAAGTCAATGGAGCTATTTCTATAACTGAGATTGTCCAGATGACTACCTTTTTGAAACGTTTTCTGATGGAAAAAAACGATGGATCAGTCCTGGACGAATGAGGGATTCAACCCACAACTAGTCCCGCCCCAAAACACTGTCAGTCACGCACATCCACACACTTTCTACATCTACAGTTCATGATGCGGCATCCATACGAAAGAAGTAACATTTGAAAGTGACAGTGTTGCTGGCGTGGCTCCATCTCTGCGCCGCTCCACGAAGGCGAGGAGAGGCTGTCATCAAGCGCACAGACCGACACGCATGAACACACTTTTGGTTTGCGTTGCCGTGTGGAGGTGCAGCTAATGCGCCAGAGCACCATTCATCGCATTGCATGCAATAGACAAGCGTTTTTGTTTTCTCACCTCGCCTGGTTTTTAATGTGTCGTCACAAAGGATGGGACAAAATCTCACGCCACAAGATCTTTTGAGCAAAAATTGCCTCAAGAAAAGGATATTTTTTTCCCGTTCAATTCAATTTGTGTTTACATTTGGGTTGGACAAAAATACGCTGTACAGTTCCACATGTTGAGAAGCTCTAGTTCTAAACTGTCAGCGGTGTGAAACATGCAGCCCCACAGACGTAATCCGGCCAACACATTTCTCATTTATGTTCATTCATTTCCGATAGATATATAGTGTTTTGTTCTGCTAGGACTACTAGTCCCACAGTCTGTTGCAGCAGCCGCCCCTCACCCGCGCTGCTCAGTGCTGCCATGCTGCTGGAGCGAGTCCACGCGCGCAAAACTTTACAGATTTGACTTGCGCAGAGGTCTGAGCGGGGAAAGAGTCGCGTGGCTTTGGGAAACACGTGGGAGAAAGAAAGGAGACTTTTAGGTGTTGCGTTATGTTCGGCCCGCGACCGAGCCTGAGCGTCAAAATTCTGCTAAATTTAAAAAAGAGTTTAAAAAAAACATTAAAAACTGTGAAGCCGAAATTGTGAAGTTAAACGCACAGTTGATTATGAATTCGGTCAAAATCCCATCTCGTTTCGTTCTGGTTTATCCAACCCAACCTAAAGGTACACTATGTATGCTAGTCTCCATGGAGGTTATGGCTTTGGCTGGAATGTTCCTCAGTGTGGCTTTAAACTTGTCCATCTGTGGAAGAATGACCATTTTTCTTGTCATTTTTGAGCAAAAACACCTGCAATGAATACATAAATCCAAGATAGATACGTTTAATGTCATACTGTATGGAATTCCAGGCAAAGCGATAACATCTCCATGGAGACAAGAATGCGGTTGACCTCCCACTTCAAGAAAGTTCCACAGTGCACTTTTAAACGCTATTATACCTATTATTATTATTATCATCATGATTATTATGATTATTATGATTATTATTATGATTGTTATGATTATTGTTATGATTATTATGATTATTATTCGCATTTTTATCATTAGTATTATGATTATGATTATTATTATTATTATGGGTATTATCATTAGCATTATTATTATACCGCTGCACGAGCAGATAAAGAAATGGACTGAATAATGGACTAAAGGTGTTGAATTATTGCAGGCGCGTTTCTGGGCAAAGACATAAATTTGACAAATGTAAATCTCGTCATTCGACCACCTTTGCCAACTTTTAATGTTTTTTTTTCCTCGCTGTTCGCAGTTCAGCACCATTTCCTGTCACCGTTTTTTAATGAAGCAGATAAAATCATTTTCAAAGTCAGAGGAGATTTCCGTGGACAGTGATGGCCCGCATCCATTTACGCTGTCATACTTTGAAATACACTTCTGTGAACTGCACTCGGATGCAGTTGAATGGGATTGGGCCAAAAAAAAGACAAGAAAAAACATATATATATCATTAATCTTGGCTGTGGTAATATACTTATATGTTTTCCACATACACTGGGAAACAAATGGCACGTTTGAATAACCCTCCATGTTTTATTACATGTTTTTTTTTTTGGCTTTCTGATTGGATATTTTATAACCGAAACACAAAATAATGTAAATAAACCAACTTTGTAACGCTTAATAAATTGTTATCAGTGAAAAAAATATTGGCTTTGAACATTTTTAGCTCATTTCTAACGACACACATTCCAAAGTACTACAAAACAAAACAAAAAAGTCAGTTTGAGATACTGCAAAGGACTTTCAAATTGAAGTTAATTGGTGATCAGGATGTGGAGTTGTCACAATACGAAAGGTTCAAAATGAACTGTTTTGAGGTTCCGTCTGTGTTAGAACATCGTCCCGTCATCAAAAACGTACGTGGAGTTGTGTTCAGCTTGATTCACGCTTGTTTCAGTCACGCTGTTTACGAGGTCATCTCCCGCTGAGCCTCAGAAAAACAACCATATTCAATTCCCCTCAAATTGTAACGTCATAATCAGTCAAAGTTGCGTTTTTTAAGTCCATAAATCATCACCGGACGTTTAGCATGTCGGGGCAGGTTGCTTAGTGGCTAGCTTCTTCCCCCGACATGATAATTCCCTTCTGATGCAAGTAGATAACACCAAATACTGATGTGGGAACGCCAGACTGATAGAAAGTCACTTGCGGTTCGACAATACACACATCAATTCCAGTTCCAAAGCAGGAGTTCTCAAGAGCATCTTCAAAAGGACAGCGGCGGTACACACAGCGCGTTAAGTGCCCCCTTTAAACATGCTGGAGCAACAGTGAGGGTCATATAGAGGTCATTGTTGTCAGCCCAAAGGTGAGTATCGACAGGCCTTTGCGTCTCCGCCTGCCTCACTCTCGTTATAACTACGTAGCGTTTGGACTGGCGGCTCCACAAAGGGGCTCGTTTAAAGTGCCGCGCTACAGAAGGTGAAATACTGCGAACATCTCGTCTCCCCTGAGCAGAACTGCTGAGAAACCGTCAAACTAAAACGAACACAAAGGCTAGCTCAGGTTTACTTTTTTTTTCTTTTCAATCGTAAATCACAGCCGTACTTAAAGGTAGCGGCGTGTAGCATTTCTAGTGGCGGGGGGGGGGTCCGCCAACTGCACAACTCCACAGTATGGCTTGACACTTCTATCTTACATTTATTCAATTACACAGACGCTTTTAAACGACTCATTCTTTTCGCGAGCGGGATTACGTCTCCACAGACCCGACCTGTTACTCGGCCCGGCGGTGTCATCCGTTGCGAAAGAAATGTTCATTACACCGTGTGGAACCTTCCAGACAAAGCGGACCCCAACCAAAAGTTAGCGCACTTTTTAGCTAAACCTGAATTACTCCTCAAAGTCAACATGGTTTTATTTCATTTGTACGCGGTTGTGTACGTTTAATTTCACTTTTAGTTCCACGGTGAAGTATTTATATTGTAGTAGCATATTAGTATATTGTAGTATTGTAGTAGTAGATATACTCCTTTGCTTTGGCATCTCACGCTTTAGAACTGAAAATAATGTACGTATTGGAAAGCATTTATTATTAGATCTCCATGACGTCACGATGCTGGCATTTTTTTGAAACTGAGGGTTTTCTTGAGACTCAGCGAGAGATGACCTCATAAACAGGAGCGCTAAAACTAGCTTGGGCGACGCTAAACACGACTCCAGGTGTATTTTAGGTAGATAAATGAACATTATTGTGTCAGATAAACCTCAGACAAAAGTGAAGGTTGTTGTTGGCGCCCACAGACCACCTTAGGGTCCCGTTTTAACATCACAACGCCGAGTCGAACCAGCCCTCCTCCTCCATCTAACGCGAGCCGCTCCAAAAAGGACGTTATCAGATGAACGGGCCGCGTATCTCCCCGCCGCAGCCCACACGATCAAGCCCACGCTCGCTCCAGTTCATCCACGTGTTTGCGAGGGTCCCGCAGCGACTGGCTTTTCCTCAGCGGGGTTTTCAACACAGTTAAATAATAAAAAGGCACCGACAGGTGAGGCGCGCGACATTGTTTTGTGTTCTTAGCTTCATCATGTTGGTTGATTTATTTGTATTTTTTGTTAATAAGTCGATGAGCCGCACCGATGCCACTAACGAGACGACGTAAACCGCTGGGTGAAGTCTGCGACGCGAACGCAGCGCGGAATTGAACGCGCGCGCCTAAGCCGCGGCGGCCATTTTGGTTGTTTTTGACCGTGGAACCGGCTAATTAGCGCTGACCTTTTACGCCGCGAGCTTTAATCCTCGTCGAGTTCGGCGTTTGAGGATTTTTCCAGTCGCAATCTCCAATGGTTTATCGTGGGGTGTTTAAGCGCGGGTAATTAGATTTGTTTTTTTATTTCCCTCTGTTTGCAGTTGTGCCGGGAGTGCGACGCCCCAGGCAGGACAGCGAGACCAGCCAACGGCCGCTGACCGGCCCGGAGACAGGTGAGTCTGAAGGGAAGCAATGATGAGGGTGGGTTTAAAGGGGTCATAGCACATGCTGACGGACTGTGTTTAGCAGCATTTATTTATGACACATACTGGTGGAAAACACACACACACACACACACAGCTGCTCCCCTGGTTCTGCTGCTCCTCTGGTTCTGCTGTTCCTTTGGTTCTGCTGCTCCTCTGGTTCTGCTGCTCCTCTGGTTCTCTTTCTCCTCTGGTTCTACTGCTCCTCTGGTTCTGCTGCTCCTCTGGTTCTGCTGCTCCTCTGGTTCTGCTGCTCCTCTGGTTTTCCTCCTCTGGTCCTGTTGCTCCTCTGGATTCTGCTGCTCCTCTGCTTCTGCTGCTCCTCTGTTCTCTTCTCCTCTGGTTCTAGCTGCTCCTCTGGTCTGCTGCTCCTCTGTTGTTCTGCTGCTCCTCTGTTCTGCTGCTCTCTGGTTCTGTCGTCCTCTGGTCTCTCTCTTCTCCTCTGGTGTGCTCTCTGGTTCTCCTCCTTTCTTGTTCTGCTGCTCTCTGGTTCTCTCATCTCCTCTCGTGGTTCTGATCTGTTCATAAACTGACCACGCAGACCACACATGACATTGTACTACAGATATTTGAGTATTTGACCATGCTCTCCAGGCTGAGTGGACTGTGTTGGTGAAGTGATTGCAGAGCGTTGTCGCATTAGCCAGTGACCAGAATGGTAAATACATATTATTTATTTGTTAAAAAGTATCGCACAGCAGTAAAGCATGAAAGTATTTTTGCCCTACAGCACCAGCCCGTAAATCCATGTTTTTCTCAGCGGCCAATGGGATCACTGGGCCGTATGCTGTGCCCAGCCCCCTCCCCTTGTATTGTAATGAGGGATCCACCCATACCAGGTAGCCCCCTCCCCCTGTATTGTAATGAGGGATCCACCCATACCAGGTAGCCCCCTCCCCCTGTATTGTAATGAGGGATCCACCCATACCAGGTGTGGGTAGTTCAGTGTAGACCGTCGACTAACACTACATTAAGCCTAGAAAAAACCTTTGATTATTGTAACACACCAGTTTGCTCATATTGTTATGTTTTTTCCATTGTTTGCTAATTTGTGAAACGGATTGTAAATTTAACAGAAATGACCCTTTGATGAGGGTTACTTTTTTTTTTTCTTTTAGACCATAGAGCTACAGTATACTTCCTGTAACATTACATTGCTGCTTTTCTTCTAATTCGCTTTGAAAAATGCATTAAATGGAATGGGTTTTATTGAAAAAAGGAGCATTTTAATCAGTAATATCAGGTGATCATATGTCATCAGAAATGTTTTTTAAACCTCTTGATTTGCTGCTCAGTTGTGAATAGACTGTCAAAAAAATCACTTTGAAACTTACACTGCAAGTTTATATACTTTGTCTTATCACTTCTTTTCTATTATTCACTTTTTTTTGTGGGTTTTCTTATTATAGACGCCATTCAATCTGTGGCGGTTGACAGGTCATTTATGAGAGCAGGAGAAGGCTACACTCTCCTGCACACGCACACACTTGTGACAGAGCCCACGCACACACAGATCCATCATCAGCTTTCTGTAATGGATGGCTGGGGTCAGAAAGACCGCTGACCCATCGATGACCCGTCTTGACACCAATAAGACGTATGGCCTGTCAATTGGTTTTGTGTGCGCCGGACACAGGGTATGATTCTCGAGCGCACGGAGCAGCAGCTGCGGCGGAAAAGCCAAGTTAGATCACGCTTTAGTACAAAATAGTTTTATACTTATCAAAAGTTGCTAAAAAAGAGTGATTAAAATACATGAAAAGAATATAAACGTGACTTGTAATCTTCCAAACATAGATAAACAAAGTGATATTTTGGAACTTGTGTGTTTGGTTTTACAGTCCATAAAAAACGTTTCCATTCCCAGAAAACACACAAATCTAATATCCAATTATTTTTATTTTTATTTTTATCTTTTTCTGAGGCTCAGAGAGAAAGAACCTTGTACACAGGCTTAATGAATAATGAATGAATGGGCAGCACGGTGGCATATTGGTTAGCGTTCTTGCTTCAACACAAGACGGCCCCCCTGGGTTTGATTCCTGATGCTGATTCCAGTGTAAATCTCGGTGGGACTTTCCTGGTTAAATAAAGTCATTGAAGTGAATGAAACTGAATAGAAATCCAAGTACTGAATGTTTTTGAATCATGTTGAAACGCGGTTGGAAGCTAAAAAATAAATATAAATTAAAAAAGGCAGTTTTAAATCTAATTATATCACCATCTTTTTTAAATGTATTGTTATATTGGCCACGCCTAAGCACGTTTGTATGTGACTAACAGTCCCAACATGGCCGCCGTGCTGGACATTCACTCTGGAGTTGTATATTGTGACTTCACTTGCGGAGGAGGAGGAGGCGGAGGCTGAGGAGGGTGAGGAGGAGGAAGAGGAGGAGGAGGGGGAGGTGGAGGAGGAGGAGGAGGGGGAGAAGGTTGAGGAGGAGGAGGTGGAGGAGGGGAGGAGGAGGAATAGGGGGTGAGTGAGGTGGAGGGAGGGAGGAGGAATAGAGGAAGGAGGCGGAGATGAGGAGGAGAAGTTGAGGAGGAGGTGGAGGAGGAGGAGGTGGAGGAGGAGGAGGGGGAAGGCTGAAGAGGCCTGAGAAGGAAGGAACACCACGTCAACGATTTGTACCGGACCACCCAGCGTATAGCTCTCTAGCTTTTCACTTAGTTCCCTTCAAATTTACAAATAGTGTCGGGGGGTCCGAGTGAACAACCAGTTCATTAAGAGGGGGTTACCAAGAGGGGGCGGCTTGTGCACGGTTTGCTTTTTAGTGAGTTATAAAAAGAATGAATTTAGAGGAGATGAGAATCAGGCGCAACGGGGGCCGGTGGGGGCTGCGGGGGGGTGGGGGTCGGGATGGGAGATGAATCACTTACCCGAGGGAGGAACCGTGCGGGGCTGTCACTCCATCGCGAAAGAGGAAGGGAAAACGAGGGCACAAGGGGGTGGGACGCAGCAGAGCAGGTTATGTGACTATAAACACTGTGAGGAAAAGTGTCTTTTGGACCGAACCTGGATAAGCAGAAAGCGGTCAGGGTCTGACCTCCTGGACCGAACCAGGTCGACCCGACAAAGACGAGACTGACATTGAAGGAAAATATTGACGACACGCGCAGGTTAACCCCGACACGGACTGACTTGTATCGAAACCAAGATAAAAAATAAAAAAAAAAAAACAAAAAAAAAACCATAACTTGGAAAAAAAAACAAAAATACGAATCACACGCAGGTCTGACCCTGAGACAGACTGAAAAAAAAACGCAGGTCTGTACCCGCGCGGACTGAAACCAAGTTCTGACCCCACGAACTTCAGGTAGTCGACCGACGGTCAAACCCGTGCGGACCGAACCAGGTCTGACCCCTACAAGACATGACCAGTCTGAACTCACAGAACCAGTGGACTGAAACCAGGTCTGACCCCGACAGACCGAACCAGTCTGACCCGATTTCCCTGACAGACTGAACCAGGTCTGACCCACCGCACCCGCCCGACGATACAAATACTTGGTTATTGTGCTACTTCTGCTTCTGCACTGTTGCTTTGCGGCACTGGATTCTTAAATATTGTCACATGTAGTGCAACCTAGCTGTCGTTTCTGCCACGGTTCTCCGCGACGCATCCTGGAGCCAACATGTGCTTTGACACGGGCACATTCCTGAAGCATTCGATCCTCCATTTTTCATCCCGTGCCCTCGGCGCTGAGGTCTGTCCAGAATAACTGCGGAAACGTTGGCATTCCGAGCGGCGCGTGCAGGCGCGTGCAGGCGCGTGCGGGCCGCGTGCGGGCGCGTGCGGGCGCGTGCGGCGCGTGCGTGCGCGTGCGGCGTGTGCGGCGTGGTGCGGGCAGGCGCGTGGAGGCGCGTGCAGGCGCGTGCAGGCGCGTGCAGGCGGCGGCCGGCTGGGCGGTGCGGGCGTCGGGCCGGTGCCGTGCGGGCGCGTGCGCGTGCGGGCGTGTGCGGGCGTGTTGCGGGCAGGCGCGTGGGCTGCGTGCAGGCGCGTGCAGGCGCGTGCGGGCGTGTTGCGGCGTGTGCGGCGTGTGCGGGCAGGCGGTGGAGCGCGTGCATGGCGCTGTGCAGGCGTGTGCGGGCATGTGCGGGCGCGTGCGGGCGCGTGCGGGCGCGTGCAGGCGCGTGCAGGCGCGTGCAGGCGTGTGCGGGCGTGTGCGTTGTTTACGTGGCGCTGTGAATCATCCTGCTTATTCTGCTTGTTCCTCATTAGAACCGGGCTCTGTTGGACGCCCCGCTGCCGGCGCTACTGTATGTTGTGCGTACATGTTTCACAATGTCGCGTTCGGAGTTTCACATGCGCTCTCTTTGTTTGGCGGGGGCATTTGTGTGTGTGCGGGTGCATTTGTGTGTGTGCGGGTGCATTTGTGTGCGTGTGTGCGTGTGTGTGCGTGTGTGTAAATGTAAACATAAGCATTTGGCCTGAAGCTGTTTTTGACGTTGTCAAATTAATCCGCAAATAATGTTTCTAAGAGAAGAAGGAGCTGTTTATCTCGACTGTAAACACGGCGCGATTTATATTTCATGAAATGTGTGTTATTTGGGGATTTTAACCCACTTTCAGGCGCACGTTCCTCGGTTTGTCGTGTTCTAAAGCCGCATCAGGGCGGACGCGTTGAAATCTCTCCCAACTCCCTCGAACCTTTTAGCGCGTCGTCAATGCGCACACGACACTGACGCATGGTTCACATTTTACGGCGTGGACCTTTGCCCTGGACGGGCGGATAAGGCTCATGCAGAGTAGCTCCAATAGCTATTCTCGTTTATGTTTCCTGTCACGCTCGACTTCTGAACACACTTTCACTCTTATCTCAGGACAAATGTGATGCAAAATAGACTTTTTTTTAAGCTTTTAACCAGGCTGTCACACTGTTCTCTCGTCGTAAACACACCTGGAGTTTTTTTAAGCTTCATTTACGCTAGTTTAATCCTCTTCTCCGCTCCTACTCAGTTTTTCTGCAATGTCAAAAGGTGAACGAAGTAACATTTTGACCTTATTAAACGTCTTCGTGAGTCCCTGTGATGGTCAAATGTATTTTTGGGGCGTTTGGAGTGCCCGACGTCGCCCCCTGCTGTCTGTGGGCGGAAAACGAGCCAACTCTCCTGAGAAACCCTGGCCCTTTCTTCATATTTGACCATGTGAAACGGTTTTGTGCGTGAATCTACTGTCTTATTATTACTAAGAAAGAGAGACATTTTTACAATGTATTTCCACATTGGAGCTGCAGGGGGAGCTCTATCGCCATGGTTACTTACTTCTGCTTAAAATCCATGAATCACCTCCAGCATTTCCACTTTAGCATGTCAGGGGCAAGCTAGCTTTTGTTTATTTCCCCATGCTCATGCCCTCTGCTGCCAATAGATGCCGTGCTAACACCAAATCCTGATGACGGATCACCTCAAAGACATAAATGAATGTATGCTTTCAGTAGATACATTATTTCATGTTCTAAAAGTAAAGATAAAGGCCAATAACAAAACAAATCTATCTTTCTCGCGTCACTTCTTCATCTGTGCTTGTTATTAAACCCGGTCTTTTGAGCTCACCGCTGCCCCCTGGCCCTGGCAAAGTCCCATCGCCAGCCGTTGTGCCACGCCGTAGATTATTATTTTCCAGAGCTCCAGATCATATTGCCTTATCTTTGGCAAGAAACACCGCCTCCGCTTCATCCGAAGATTTATGTTCCCGCGTCGCGAAAACGCCTTTATTTATTCGTTGGAAAGCGCATAAATCATAAAGCTTCCCATAAAGCCAACGGTTGCTTGTTAACAGGCCACATGTTTACGGGGCATTTGTAGATCTAGTTTGCAATGTCTTCTGAGTGGGAGACTTTGGGTGCTAAGGATGATAAAAATAAAAAAAACATGTACAGGGAATGAAATCGTTTTTATTTTTTATGAGAATGTTTTTTCACCGTCAATAATTGTGAAAAATGATGACGTTTGCCTCGTTCTGTAGAAGTGTTTAACAAACCAGGGCACAGGACTTTTAAGAGCGTTCCGCCACGTTAGAAGTGTTTTCCAGAACCACGTCTGATCATCCCGTCGTCTTTGAGTCCGGGTGGGCGCGTTCGACAAGCGGATTGGCCGATCAGGGACTCACATGGTCCGACTGTATCAAAGCAAATGTGGCTGTTTGCGTGGAGAGAATAAAAACATAAAAAAAAAAAAAAAAAAAAAAACATCACGAGGGACTGGAAAAACATTGTGAGAAGTTTGATTTTGTTCTACATTAAATAAATTAAATAAAAATAAACACATCGGATTGCACGTTTCTGTTTGAGTTTGGCTCGTGGCGCGTGACCCCAACACTCGCCCACTGCTCTGAACTTAGTTTTTGCGTTGCATTTTCCTTCTGCATCTGTGATTCAGCGGCGCCCTCTGCAGCCTGCTTCGGCACAAATGGAAGAGAAAGCCCACCGCCCGCCACAGGGTCCGGCAGAGCAGCGACCAAACCGCCAAAGAGCCGAGAGGAAATCATCGCCACCGTTTTCAACCCGGAAGTTCTTTCATGAAGTCATTTTAGATCAATATTGCAATGTCACAAGATACACACACACACACACACACACAAAGTCACATGCGCTAATGCTTCGTCGGACCGCCTTTAGCTTCGATCACAGCAGGAATTCAATAGGCTTCTGCAGTTTGAATCATTTTTTCACCCATCGATCTCGTGTTGATGATGGAGAGAGTGGCCACTGCACGAAGCCTTCTCCAGCTCAGACACTCTCACTGGGCGCCAGATCTGCCGTGGATTCTGCTTCTGCTTTAGATGTTTTTCTCTGCGCGACGCCGACCATTTGACCCTTCTCGAACATCTCGTCCATGACCGCGGGATTCGTCTTTCCACGCGGTTGTTTCAGGAATGAGAAGCCGCTCACCGCGTCAAAAACAGAATCAAATAAAAGCATGTGTTTTTTTTGTTTTTGACGTTTTTATTGGATTGAAAAACTGTGAGTGGGCTTGCATTGCCACAAACCTGACTCGTACTTGGCCTGGCGAAGCTTGTTTCCATGGAAATGCTGCTCCTTTAGCTATAATATTCCACAGTATGGCATAAAATGTACCTGCCCGCACAGAGAATGTTCCAAAGTGCGGTTTTAACTTTCTATTTCCGTGGAGTCATGCAGGAGACATGCCACATCCACAAAGTTACGCACTGTTGCTTTTATCTGAACGAGGAGGAGAATCTACAACACCATTTTCATACATTTTTTTAACTGATTGATCCATTTTGTGTTTGTTCTTTTTGTCGAATCCTGTGAAAAATCAATCCCTGACGCGCGGCAAAACTACGCTGACATCGCATCCATGACCGCGGGATTCGTCTCTCCGTTTCAGAAATTGGACGCCGCTCACTTTAGATACCGCGTCGCAGCTGAACCATCGTCACCAGCAGGAGGCTCGTACCTACTGGCGACTTCATCCCTTAAAGACGCACTTTGGTTCACGGCGTCAAAGTTCATGCGCACAATATGGTAACCACGGAAACGATGCTTCAGCGTGCACAAAACCAGTCACAGATTATGAACTCCAAGTGCAAAGTGTTAGTGCCTCGCCTAGAACTCATAATCGACGGTTGCGGTGGTGTTTGAAGGAGGAAGAGGAGGAGGAGGAGTGTGGGTGCTGAGGAGGGACACGCTGCTCGAGGGGGACGTTTGACATGAGGACACCGGGACGCTCAAGGAGACATGTGTCCTGTGGAGTCTGCGGTCTGTCAGGGACCATCACAGCTCCTGTCGGCAAACGCACTGTGACAGGGTTTACTGGGGAGGGGACGCCTGCTCCTGTCAGCTCCTTGTCTGCTCCTCCTCTGCTCCTGTCTGCTCCTGCCTGCTCCTGCCTGCTCCTGTCTGCTTCTGCTCAGCTGCCTGCTGCTCTGCCTGCTCCTGCTTCCTGTCTGCTCCTGTCTGCGCTCCTGCCTGCCCTGCCTGCTCCTGCCTGCTCCTGCCTGCTGCCTCCTGCTCTGCCTCCTGTCTGCTCCTTGTCTGCTCCTGTCTGCTCCTCTGCTCCTGTCTGCTCCTGTCTGCTCCTGCCTGCTCCTGCTGCTCCTGCCTGCTCCTGCCTGCTCCTGCCTGCTCCTGCCTGCTCCTGCCTGCTCCTGCCTGCTCCTGTCTGCTCCTGCCTGCTCCTGCCTGCTTCCTGCTCTGCTCCTGCCTGCTCCTGCCTGCTCCTGCCTGCTCTGCCTGCTCCTGTCTGCTCCTGTCTGCTCCTGTCTGCTCCTGCCTGCTCCTGTCTGCTCTGTCTGCCTGCTCCTGCCTGCTCCTGCTGCTCCTGCCTGCTCCTGCCTGCTCCTGCCTGCTCCTGCCTGCTCCTGTCTGCTCCTGTCTGCCTCCTGCCTGCTCCTGTCTGCTGCTCCTGTCTGCTCCTGTCTGCTCCTGTCTGCTCCTGTCTGCTCCTGCTGCTCCTGCCTGCTCCTGTCTGCTCCTGTCTGCTCCTGCCTGCTCCTGTCTGCTCCTGCCTGCTCCTCTGCTCCTGTCTGCTCCTGTCTGCTCCTGTCTGCTCTCACTTAAATGCTTTACACTTTTACTTTGTGTTTATCTTTGCGGAGAGAACATTGAACCATATTTTTATTTTTTCTGAAACTTTATCTCTTAGAAACATCTGGATTTTAGCCATGTCACATTTGCTTTTGGATTACGCTTTCAGATTATCTGTACGACACACAATAATTACAGAAGTGAAGAAGAAAAACGTACTTTTTTAGAACAGATTTTAACCTTTAAGTCAACGTATTTGTATTTATTGAATTAAGTACAGGTCAATGCAAAAAAAATAATATAATCATATTTTATTATAATATAATAATAATAATAATAATAATAATAATAATAATAATAATAATAATAATAATAATAATAAAATAAAATAATAATATAATAAAATAAATAAAATGTATAAAATGAATAGTAATAATAATAACAACAACAATTAAAATATATATATATATATATATATATATATATACACACACACACACACACACACACACACAGACACACTGGTAAATATGCAGGGTTAGAGCTGAAGACACAACCTGTGCAATTCATAAAAACATGACAAAAGGACCAGATACAAAACACTGCCACACATGGACATCTCCCACACACTGTAAAACACAGGCAGGAATACACAAACACATACACTACATACACAGGGGTCTCTATATGCAAATACCGGGGTGGTCCTCAGCTCATGTGCAGAAGTGCAGCTTATGTCGAACACCAAACATAAACCGTATATTTCAAGTCGATTCAATCCAAACATCTAAATAAAGAATATCTTTAAATGGTAAAAGAGGTATGACTTTATAGTTGCCTTCCTCTCTCCTCACACATGATAAAACACACTTCCTCCAGGTATAAGCGCGCGCAGAAATAGAGTGAGCGATGGTCTGGTAGCCGTGGTAATAGCTCCCCGCTGCTTTCAATGTGTAAGTTGTTAATAGCCGGAGTCAGCGGAATCCTCCCACGCGGCTCCGCATTATAAACGTGTGGGGCGGTTGTCAAGCAGCGAGGCCACGCCAGGGGTTTGTTATGCTTTGGGAAATATTATGACCGATGTCACTGGCTGCGTACAAAAACCACGCAGTCAGCCATTTTGTGTCATAGATCTAGAGTAGTTTCTAAGTGTGTAGTAACCTGGGATGAAAGCAGGCTGAAGCGTGTCGTTGAGCTTTTGTCTCGCCTCCTTTTTATTTTTTACATTTCGTATTTGTCACACAGTTGTTTTGCTGATGAAGTCAGACCAAAAAAACCACACGCAAAAAACAGCAATCATTGTGGTTTTATGGTTGATTAGAGCGAGACCCTGCAGGTGAACAGGTGTAATCCCTCATTCATCCAGGAGCGTTCCATTGTAGTGCTGTGTAGGGCACATTGCACGGCTGTTAGGGTAACAAAGAAGATTAGTTTCAGACTTAAAACACATGGATCGATCTTCATGTCTCGAGAGGGGCAAATGCATTTTTGAAGTCACAATGTGCCATTTAAATCTTGTCGATGAAATAAAATATCAAAACATCTTTAGGTTTGGGGTCTCTGGTGTTGTTGTTTCCAGGGCGACAACAAGAGGACCAAAACTCTTAGTGAGGGCTCCACCTACTGCCCGTCTTCTGGAGATGCTTCTGTATGAGCGAGGAATGTTCCACGGTAAAGTCTCTTGTGTCCCTGAAAAACATGCCGTCTCACTGTGAGCGGGGGGGAGCCCTTAGGCGATGCCCCCCGATGACAAGGGGGCAAAAATGCACCCAGCGTGTAAACTGTTCGTCACTCGCAATTTTACCTGTTTTGGAAATTGGTTTAGAGCTCACGAAGACAAATGTAAATGTGCTGCCAACAAACCACTGCATTCCATTACATTTCATTTCAATACGACGCCCTGCCCACGACGCCTCTCCACAGATCCGGCGCCTCATTTATAAAGCGTGACTGGATTCATGGGAAAACGGACACACTGGAGTTTCGATCGGTCCGAACGGCCGGAAACCGAGCCCGAGCACGATTCCGTCCCAACCGGCCCCGCCCACAGCATTCCCTTCGTTATCGTGTAACGGCGAGCTTGCTCTTAAGGGCCCAGCGTGTCCAAAACAGATGAAATAAGACCCTGATCTGTGCCCGACCCTGGCGCGGGCACTCAGGGGGAGTTTGGCTGGAGTTTTCCCTGACAGAATCAGAGCGTTGCCGTGCGCTCTGTCGCTCGCCTTCGCTGCAGCAGAAGCAGTTGTCAGATCCACGTAGTGTCTCTGCGTTCAGCCTGTCAGGGAGGGCATCTGAGTCTCTCTGCGCCCGCCCTTTGACCTTCGACCACAGCGCATGCTAACACGTTCAAAAAGAGCGCGTTAACTACAGTTTATCTGCAAAAAGTGTCTAAATGTCGTTAAGTGGACGCTGCTGAAATACACTCATTTTAAGAGTCACAATCACAAAATCCGACATTATAAAACTGTATTTTATTCCGAACATTATTAAACCGCTCTCTCAAGAAAACAAAAAAAACAAAACTTAAACGCCGCACTTTTAGAAATCATTTTCTTTGAACTCTTTTTGTGCGCACTCTTACTTACGCAATCCTTTATAAATGAGGCCGCTGACCTGTAACTTGTTTCCGTGGAGACAGACAAAGCAGACAAGTAGGTGGCTGCCAGAAAAGTTCAATTTAATACAAAACCAAAAAAAAGACTAAAAAAATAGCATTAAAATGTATCGACCAAAAGTAGACATTTTGATGAATCTGTTTGAAATTCGCGTAATTGCGATTGAAATTAGCTTTTTGTGGTGTTATATTTTGCCAAAGTTTCGCACCCAATTCGTCATTATTATGTGAAAATAAACAAACAGACAGACCAGGAAAATAAACTTGTTTTCCTGTTGTTTCATCATGAACTTATTAACGGCACAACGTTGACGCAAGTCTTTGGAAATGGCTGACGCGTCGAGGACATTTTCTGACTAATTGACAGTTACAAAAAAAAAAAAAAAAAAAAACATTGTTCATTTCCTCAGTAATTGTGTTTCTGCGGAAAGAATTTGGACCCGGATGCTTGCCACGGTGAAGGCGCATGCACTTCCTCACTTTTCTGGTGGCAGGGGCGCTACCGAGTCTCTAGATCGTATTGTTTTAGCTTTTATATTCCACACTACGACTTTAAATTGACTTTTGTGCTTTTTTGTTCCATCACCAAAAACAAACTTGGAGTTGCTTTTAGCTTCATTCACTCTTTAAAAAAAAAAAAAAGAAAAAAAAAGGAAAAAAATCCTGTTTACGAGGTCGTCTTCCCTCAGCATTCACAAATCACTCCGTTTGAAATTTCCCTGGACAATGAAAAAAAAATCCAAACTTCTCCTGCTCTGTTTTTAGGTCCGTGAACCATCGTCAGGGACTCGTTCTGTGCTCAGATCGCGTTCACGACGTACAGTACGCGTTCACGTCGCCACCTAAGGGCTTCGTTTATGTTTGTTTTCATCCTTCATTTTCAACAAACCTCCGTGGAAACATAGATGCGGTTTGTAAAGTGTGTTTTTTGTAGACATGAATTGGAATATGAGAATTCTAATGCAATTAAACCCACAAGAATGCATAATATGCTCACTTTAAATGTCTATATCTCCATAGAGACAGGCACTAGACCAAGTTACTAGTCAGATCCGTGTCGAGGCAAGCCCGCTCTCAGTAAAAAAGCATGTTTTTTAAGGCGTATAAAGTGAATATTTAAGATAGATGATAGTAATGTCATGTAGTGGAACATTCCCTGGAGACGAGCGACTGGCGCGCCATCAAAGTTACGCATTACCTTTAAATGCGCGCTCTCCATCACCTTTAAGGCCACACGTAACGGCTGCGAATGGCACGGCTCAAAGGCTTAAACGGCACATTATTATCCCATTGACCCCGAACGAGGAGGAAAAACAGCTCATCTTCTGGAGTCTTCAAAGGCGTCGCGATGAGACGAGTGATGGCGGCTCGTCGTGCCGCGCGGGCGCCGCCGTCGCCGCCGTAGTCCAGGTCACGGATGTCGCGGCGCAGTGGAAGGTCATGGCCGCTCGGTGTGTGCTTTTGGCTAAAACGCTTTTCCGTTTTAGTCAAGATTGAACAGAATGCTTTGACTTTTTGTCCACATTTCTAAACCCACGTAGAGTCACTTTACAGACAGAGACAGATACGTTTGACGCCATAATCGGGAATATTATAGCCAAAGGAATGACATTTCCATGGAAACAGGACGAGTCCGGTTTGTGAAGATGCAGGTTTTTAAGAACCTGCATCTTCAGTGCAATAAAAACAGTTTTTCAGTGCAATAACCAATAACCAAAATGGGGAAAAAAACATAAAAAAGAACTTAATTTTATTTGATTTACTTTTTTTGCTAAATGTTGCGTACTGGGGCTTTTAAAGTTGTTCCCACTCGTTAATTTAGATTTTCTATTTTATATAAAGAACAATTTCAAACAATAAGAACTAGAAAAAACAAAGCATATATACAGATAATCTATGTAATATCACAACTAATGTTCTAAAGGTATCCATCTATTATAGCAGGAGTTGTATGTCCCACATACATGGCTTCACATTGAAAATACTTAAATTGTAATTCAGTTCAGGTTATGTTACAGATTCAGGACTGGTTTTTTTTGAGGGGGTGTAGTACGCAGCTGTCGGCGAGCACAACGGCTGATCTAATGGTCGTTCCAAGCTGCAGGTTAGCGTACGGAGAAGGGATGAGGTGAAGCAGGTGGAGGGGATGAGGTGAGAAGGAGGAGGAGGACGAGGAAGAGGAGGAGAGAGAGAGCCACTGGTGCAAGGGAAGCGGGTTATGAAATAGATAGACAGAGTGAGGGATGGTGAGGAGAGACCGATGGTGGGGAAGGTGTGACCCGCTCTCCCTCTAATGACCAGGAGAGGGGCACAGGGCGGAGGAACACATTCAGAACACAAGTCGCACCCAATACACTGGTGACAAATTAGACAGCTATGGTTTTAGAGTCATTAAATCTAAAAAAAAAACTAGAACTATGTATTTGGGCCTCATTTGACATAAACTGGACTCAATGGGACTCGAATCTTGGACCTTGTGTGCCTTAACCTTGCTTTTTATTTTTCACCTGGATGCACTATTCTTCTTTCAACAGTAATCTCAAATAATGGTCCCGCCCTTTTTTAAAAATCGTTTTATATTCAATTAAAAAAGAAGAAAAATAGGAAATAAACCGTTCAAGAAGCACTGTATCGACCCTTCGAGGTGCGTCGCGGCCGTTAGCGTGTTTGCTAATTTTGCCGCTAATCGAAATGTACCAGGCTTTAGTGCACGAACCAAAAACGAATGGTTTTTGTGTTGGCTGCACTGAAATTGTGCAAAGGAATGTGATGAATGTAGTTCAGGGGTTTATTGAGGTCATTTTTGTGACTTTCTGCATTCTTTGGACTCGTTTTCATCTAAAGACTCACTTTTTCAAACGAGCATTTTAGCTCAAATTTGTCGTCACATTGTTATATATTTTACTATGTTTTGAATCGTATCTGTTACTACATTATATGTCTGTGAAAAGAGCTATACAAATAAAGTTAACTTACTTATTTACTTCAATAACCCCCAACCCAAGGCTTGCACAATAGGGTAAGCCTCTACGTACTCTTCTGATTAACTATCCCAGTTTCAATGAGACACATATTATGCATAATTGACATTTAAATATGTTTTAGCATCGTTTCCTCATCAAAAACATAGCTGGAGTTGTATTTAGCTTTGTTCACGCTTGATTCATTCATCCTGTTTACGAGGTCCTCTAAATCTAAGTCTAAAAAATTAAGTAAAAATAGTCAAATTCCCCAGATTTGTGACATCATAGGTAGAAGCTGTAAAGTCTCTTGGGCTCTTTTGTAGTCCATAACTCATCAGCAGACCCGTTCTGAGCAGCTCTGGCATCAACTGCGCGCTTACATTAGCATGCTACGGCAAGCTAGCTTTTGTTTTCGGCCTTGTTTTGTGTGTGTGGCTTTTTTTTACCCCACGGTTTACGCCCTCTGCTGCTTGTAGCTCAAGAGCCAACACCAAATCCAGATGAGGGAACGTCTGACCTGCGGAAAGTAATGCGTACTTGCAAAACAAACGCACTTTATTTTAAGTCGTCCATCATGAGACGCCAAAGCAACGGCACTCAAGAGCGCGCCTAAAGGCCAATAACGGTACAAATAATGCAGGATATGGATGGTACTGGCTGACTGATGTTTCAAATAAAGAGCAAATTCTTTATGGATATTGGAAGTCGTGTATTATAACGTTCAAGGAGACAGCTCTGCGCGGAACGCCGATATCTTTTATTGTTTTTACCGAATCACTTCCGAACATAAACAACCCCAAACGTCGCCGCTAATGACACGTAACTGAAATAAAGTTTGCTTTTGGAAAAAAATAAACTTGAGACACGCGAGAATGATGCGCCGGTCGTTTCCGCACGAATTGCTCTGGAAAACGTCCCGACGCGAAAGTGGCGAGATCCCTCACGGAGCCGGCTGCGTTTCCGACAGCTCGCGCGGCTCCTTCTGCAGAGGCGCGAGCTCATGAAAAATCACCAGCGCCATCCATCACCCAGCGCTGCGCCCGTCCCGCTCGCACAACAACAACGGTTCCGGGTGTGTGAGTGTGTGTGTGTGTGTGTGTGGGTGTGTGTGGGGGAGGGGGGTTGGAAGTGCTCGGATGTATTCGGACCGCTTTGATAGAGGGTCATAGTACTTCGTTACGTTTGTACATATATCGTGTTGTTTTTTCTTCTAATTAAGACGACGTTTGGTGTCAAATATTTATCATAGTTTTTTTTTTGCGGTTTGAGAAGAAAAATGTACAATTAAAAGTTGTAAATGTTGTAAAAAAAGTGCTGAAACAAACCTTTTATGACAGTTTAAACCATATTCTAACTAAAATAAAGGTGTCGTCAGGTGTTATTATTTGTCAAATCACAACTATCGTATGATTTTGAATGGACTTGTTTACAGTCCGGTTGCTAAGTGTCATATTTGCGTTTTTGTGTCAAACCAGGAAGTGACGTTATAAAATCTTCAATATAATCATGTTCCTTTCGTTGTTCTGAGAAGTGACTTTAACGGACGCACTTTTCTGGATCATTCAAAGAAATAAAGGCGTTAAACGGTGTCTGTTCTGTAATTGATATGGACTTTGGCTCTTTTACGGTCTGGTTGCTAGGTAACAGTTGTGGACTCACCTCTGCCATCACAAAGAAATGGATGACACGAACCTCACCACGACTTGGGCCACATTATTATGATTTTATTATTATGATTTATTTATTTATTTGATTATGATTTTATTATTATGATTTATTTATTTATTTGATTATGATTTTATTATTATGATTTATTTATTTATTTTATTATGATTTTATTATTATGATTTATTTATTTATTTTATTATGATTTTATTATGATGATTTTTTTTTTATATTATTACGATTATTATTATTTTTTATTTTATTTTTACTGCTCTCTGGTCTTGTTTTTTTGTTTAAATCCCCCCCAAAAAATTAAATAAAATCAAACTTGCTGTGAGCGGGCTTGCCTCTCCGCAAATCTGACCTGGTCTTGTGGCGCCTGCTCGTCTCCATGGAGATCGACATGATTACTGCCATCCTGCGCAGGTTCTTTATCTGCGTTCTTCTCGGTTGAAGTGAAATTTGATCGCGATGATTTCTGATTCATACGAGCACTTGATGAATGATTTATTTATTTTATTGACCTCTTTTTTAAGGGCTCAAAATGGTGTCGCACGATCAAAACGCACAAAACGCACAAAACGCACAAACAGACGAGCAGGCTGTTCCGATCCCCCCAAAACAATGACGTTTCCGGAGCTTTTTTCCCATTACTTGTTAAAATGCCCCTCGTTATTTTAAAGTACGGGTGCGTATTGGCGCCCGCGTGTGATAATGCGGAGGGCGGCTGTTTACCGGACACCGCACACGGCTCCTCGCCCGCGCTAATGAGGCCGAAAGTGTGAACCGCGCTCAGTAAACACACATCTGAACCGACGCGCTCCGGCCGGACGGCGTAAACACGTCTCCTGCAGCTCCGGCTGTGGCGGCGCCCGAGCGTGTGCGCGGTGACAAGAGCGCGCATCATTAGGATGTGGGCAACGGCCGACTTTTGAGAAGGTAAACGAGCCGTGACCGCCCGGCGAAGGCGACGGGAGGGGTTTTAAAGCTAGAGCAACGTTTCGTATTTACCTTTTTAAGCTTGAGACTTTCTTATGTAATGTTTACTCGTCAAAAACATGCTGTGATTGGTCTTCTGCTCTTGCGCATTGAGTAATCTCGCTTAACGCACTCTCAAATGGTCCAAAATGGTATTGTTCTTGTTTAAAATCGACACTGTTTAAACCTAAAGCGTGCGCTTGAGAACCTTTTACCGTTTGCTTCTGCACGTCCTGTTTTAGAACTGAAAACATGACGAACTTGCCAAAGCAAAGAAAACATCATCACGTTCGTTCAGAAGAGTTCCCGAGGCTGGGATCTGGTGTTAACGTGCCTTCTAACCCCTCCCCCTCTTAACCCCTCCCCTAACCCCTAACCCTAAACCCCTAACCCTAACCCTCCCCCTAACCCTCCCCCTAACCCCTCACCCTAACCCTAACCCTCACCCTAACCCCTCCCCCTAACCCCTCACCCTAACCCCCTAAGCCCTCCCCTAACCCCCTAACCCTAAACCCTCCCCTAACCCCTCACCCTAACCCCTCACCCTAACCCCTCACCCTAACCCCTAACCCAGGGCTATTCAACCTAAAGCCCGGGGGCCAAATCAGGCCCGCCAAGCAATTTAATCTGGCCCACGACACATCCTCCAAATGTTGAAAAACTAAATAAAAAATCTTGTTTACTGTTTTAATTCTGGGTTTGGTCTTGGGTTTAGTCCTTGTTTGATTCTGGGTTAGTCCTGGTCCAGACCTGGCTGGTTCTAGTCTAGTCCTAACTAAATTCTGGTCCAGTTCTGCGACGGTGAGCAATGTTGGTGAAGTATTTTGTATGTTATTTCTCACAAAAATAGTCATTTTATTATATGAACTGAACGCATTGAAACTGTGCGACCCAAAATGTTGTTACAGCGGCGTGTTGTGCACTTCCGGCCCACAGACCACCAAAAATCTGGCCCTCGGGAAAATAAAGTTGCCCTAACCCCTAACCTACAAACAAAAGCTAGCCGTATGAGCAGCTCGACCGGCATGCTGATGTGGGAATGCGGTTGCAGTGAACGCGATTTGATTCAATTCTAACTCTGACGTCACAAACTGGGGCAAATTGAAATGGGGTGAGTTCTGAGGCTCGGAGCAAGAGGAACACGTGAACAGGATTTAAGTATGGTTTTTGTTGAGGGAAGAGTTTCAGCGCGGCTCAAAGTCCGAACACTGATTTTATATCAGTACTTTCTGCTAAACCAGTCTTGTGTTGAGTTTTTACTGTTATTTCAGTCCAAAACCCCCTTGTATCATCTGTCAATCTTTCTTTTAGGTCACCCGGTTTACGGCACGCGTGAGCCATGTTGCATAAATCACAGACAGAAACCAAGTCGCGAAAACTGACACTCCGGCAGATGTGTGAGCGCGGGGGGGAGGAGGATGAGGGGGGATAAGTGCGGACCATCCCCAGCCGAGCGTGTAGCCGGGGGTTGGCCGAGCTCCAGGCCCGTACACAGGTCTCCATGGCAGCTCCAGATGCCGCGCTCACTCTGCTCTGACTGCACTGCCCGAGGGCTGGTGCTTCAGCTGACAGTCTGCGCTCCGTCAGGGGGGAAGGGGGGGCTGATCCGGAGAGGGCACCCGCAGACCCCCACGCCACCGGCCCCCCTCTGTCTCCTCCGAACACCGACACACGCTCAGATACGTGAGGGGAGACGTGGTTCTGCTGGAGGAGCGCGCTGTGGAGGAGAAGGCGTAAACCTGGCTCACGTCAAGGCGCTCGCCAAAAGCCATCGGGTCGTTAAAAAAAGAATACTTCACACTGATTGGTCGAAGCGTCACAAACAGCGGGAGGAGCAGAACAGTCTAAACCGTGTTCAGTCCAGTGTTCAGAAAAGCACAGTCGTCGACAAGTGAATTTTGGAGAATAAAGTGTACATTATGGAAGAGCGTAACACAATAACCGAAAAACACTGTCCCAGAACAATAAGTCGATACAGCAGGTTGAAAAGTGCTGTTTACAGAGGTCATGACGTGAAACACAGTGTAAAACACAAGTGGCAGAGGAAATCGGTACGAAATCTAAAGTAAATACAATACAACGACTCAATAAGCCACAAGAAACATTAAGTATCGTGTGTGAACTTTTACTCTTTCACTTACAGAGCTGTGCATCAGACTCTGGCGTCTACATTAAAAGCTTTTCTCGCTTCCACTTTGGCTCCTCGGACTCTCTGGAGCAAAACCAGCTAAAATTGCCCTGGAAATATATGGCGGTGCTAAATGTCTGTCTCCCTCTCGCTTTCCTTTCCCGGTGCTGCCCCGGTTATTGCTCTGCGCCGGGTTTTGGACATCTCATAGGTGAGCGGAATCTTTATTACAGTTGAATCACTTAAAACGTGCTCATTTTAAGACAAAAGTGTGACAGTTTTGTGCGTGTGTGTGTGTGTGTCTCCATTATCATATTTGCGTCGCGCTCGCCGCTTTTCCCTCGACCTTTGAAGTGTTGTAACGTATAAAGCGGCGTGACATTGAGCAGAGGTTCTTGTACGGACCCCCTGTGTGTAGGAGGAGTCTTAAATGTCAGCCCTCGCCCCGAGTTCACCCGGCGGGCGCGCGCTCGGATGCGGCGGCGAGCCTCTCGTTCAGCCGACTGTCGCGGGGGCGCGCGCCGATAGGCTGACCCTGATCGCAAAACGCGTCTCGGCCTAATTAATATGTCAATCTTGCGCACGCTTGCCCCCCTAAAAACCACAAAACCATGTGCAATACACTAAAAAGACAATAAAGTGCACATGTTATGCAGTATTTTGGCTTTCAAACGTGCTTTTCAGTACGTTTGCTTTCGAATTGCACGTTTTAAAATGTATACAAATGTTCGTCAGGCGTTCCCTCGTCAGTATTTGGTGTTGGCACTCTTTCTACTGGCAGCAGAGGGAATTACCACGAGCTAGCGTCCGCACGACTAGGCTAATGTACGACGACAGCAAGAAATGCTCCTAACGGGCCTGGTTTATGACGTGTGAAGACCTCTAGAGGGCCCCGACGGCTCAAATCTGGGGAATTTTGAAACCGGTGGTTTTTGTGAGGCTCAAGCTAAACACAAGTCCAGGCGTGTTTGCGATGAAGGAACACTGTTATGACCCGGGTAAAAGCTCCAAAAAGTACATTTTGCGTAATATGTTTCAAAACGTTCCATGTTTAAACCAATATTAAAGAGTTGAACTTTGTAATAAGCAAAAACATCAGGGAAGGAGAGGAGCGGCTGAAGCGGCCCGTAGTTCTGCTGCTGGAGTGGAAATGGGGCGTTACGTTTGGCTTAAAAGCGGCGTCGTAAAAGCTAATGGTGGCAGCCTGCGGTCGGTCGGTGTTCCTTGATTCCGTTCATTTGCACTAAAAGGGTCTTTTGTAACACATCTCATTTGTACAATATCGAGAGGGCGTGTCCTTAAACAATAAAATCTATAATTAACCTTTTGAAACTCTTTTATGCGACTGGATCCACCAACAATTACTTTGTGCCTGGAGAAGCAGCATTTTGGCTAATTTCTTCTGCATATTTTTCACATTGCTCGTGATCGGTCGATTAGGGCGGGGCCGGGCGTGGCTGTGCCTACTCTCCGACTCATTACCGCTCGCCCTTCCCGTCCCGTCTTCCATATCACACCGATTCTATCCCTCCTCCGTCTCGGCAGCCGCAGAAATTACGAGTCCCCTTGCGAAGGCGCATCATCAATCCCATGATTCATAGCGGCACGCCGATGTAATGGCAGCGGCGCTGATTGAACGCGCGGCCCCGGATCTGTGCGCTCAGTTTGGGGGGCGCGCGCGGGTGAGGGATGGCTGCGCGGAGGGAAAATGGGGTATTACATTTTTACAAAAAGCAAAACAAATCCAGTGTTTGACCTGCACCTCCGCCGGGCCCCCGCACACCCACACGGCGAGTTGTTTGTCTGACCTCTGCTGGCCGGGTTTTGGCAGTTTATTGCTCCATTAGCGCTAAATGCAGGGCTAGCAGTTGAGTGTGTTTTTATGGATATGCTGGTAATGGCTGAAACAATTAGAGAAATGGAACGGCACAATGGAATAATGACACGAACTTATTGTCACGAGTTTCCAAACATTTGGTTTACATAAAGACTAAACGAGCTGTACCTGATTTTCCGTATTAAAGTATTCAAATGTTATGCAGAATCGACATTTCTGAAGCTTTTTAGCCGTATTACGATTGTTTTCTCCTTCTCATTAAACCTCTCGACGTCGTATTCAGAGTGAGTCATGCGCGTTTGAGTGATCTTTGTTCCCCTGTGGACGAGACGCCGTGACTTACGTACAATTTGGTTTTCTTATGGGTGATCATGGCAACATTGCGTAGCCATTTTCTGCTTGTTATTAGCGAACTGCGGCTTTTCTGAAGGGCAAATCAAATTAACAGTTTTAGATCAATATTGCAATTTAAGGTGTCCACAATACAACACAATGATCCGTGGGTGTCGTAAATTAGAGCTATTTACTCGCAGAAAATAGTTCCTCTTTAAAAACATGAAAAACACATTTGAAGCGGCTCATTTGCCCAATGCATCCTAATTGTTCCATATCCAGCGAGTTTATATGAGCACTTTTGACGACTTTCAGAGGCCAGAGCGAGTTTTACATCACGGTAAAGCTAATAACAGCTAGCATGCTAACGGCGCACGTTCTAAATTGCGCTATAATTAGATGCAGACAGCATGGCGTGGGCTCATTTTCACCCTAAAGCCGAGTTGACAGTTTACATTCAAGGTGTATGTGGACGCGCAACCTTCCAACCAGCGTTTTTGCAGTGCGAATCCTGCGTTTGAGCGTCGGCCGCGGCGTGACGCGGGCGTTTGAGCGTCGGCCGCTCTGGACGCAGAAAAGTTGGACAAAGCTGAACCTTTGTGCTGCAGACGCAGCGCAGCAACCAATCAGAGATTAAGCTTCAGTGACGTACGTACGCGCTACCCGGAAGACAGTGACGTACGTACGCACTCCCGCGTGTTTTATTTATTTATTCATTTTAAAACAAATAACCAAATAAACTCAGAACAAAACAAACAACCAGAAAGTGTAAATAACACAAATAGACATCAAATAAACATAAATACAAACAAAATGACGGCACATTTATATTAAAATAACAGTTACATGTCGAATTTGTCCATTTCCAAATTAATTTTCCGTTTGTTTAATGTCTGTCACGAGCACAGTGCTCCGTCTTGGGCTTCATATTAACGGGCACATGTTGTATTCACTTTTTTGAACTTGAACCATGTTTCCACTCGTTCCCTGATCAAAAACATAACTGGAGTTTTATTTAGCCAACCACAAGTCTTCTCCCTCTGAGCCTCAGAAAACACTCAGTTCCAACATCCCAGTGATGTGATGTCAAAGGCAGAGGCTCAATATAGAGAGAGTCTAGTTCAGGCCGTTTAGCGCGCCGTCAATACGCGCCGCGGTGGTCTTTTTCTCCTCCCTCCCTGGCGTATGTGGACCGTTCTTCTTATTGAGTGCTTCGTGACATTTGGCAAATTGCCGTGTCATTCAGAAAAAAAGCGATCAGTAAAAAATTGCTGCGTCAAAGTGAACTGAGTAGTAATTATAGTGACAGAGATGCGTACAGGCAAACCTTTTCATTCAGTAACTTTGTGTTTTCTTTTTTTAAAATTTAAATGCGTTTCTTTTTTAAATTAAAGAACATATAAAACAAACAGAGAAAGAAGAGCAGAAGAGAAATGAAAGCAGCCGACATTCGACAAATAATGGAGAAAAAATAATTGAAAAAAGAAAAGAAACGTCCCATTGTCAATTGTCAATTGTCCCATGAATTCTTTTGAAAATTTTTAAATTTTTTAAACTGAGTGAAAAAAAAGGAAACAACAACATTGAGATCAAAAAACTTTTCGAGAAACATTTATCCATTTAAACAAAGGACATAAAAAAATAAAAATAAAAATAATAATTTAAAATTATTAAAAAAAGAATAATAATAAAATACAGTTAAAAAAACAGACATTTTTGTTGGATTCTTAGTTTTTTTTTTACATAAAAAAAAAACAATTTCATGATAGCGCATAAATTTTGTTGCTTGTTAGAGAAAAAGAAAACCTGATCACACAATAACGTTTTGATGATTAAAACGGGTTTATTTCATAGTATTAAGTAATATTGTGTCGTATCGATTAGCCGATTAACACAAAATCGTGATATTATCGTCTCGTGAGCCATTTATCGGCCCAGGTCAATACTGGAAATTTAATCAGAATATTGATGACAAATCGACCACTTGTATTATGGCTTTGACAAATGGTTGATTGTAATTTTGATTGTTTTAACATGTGATGGACGATACCAGCGAATTGTGTTTGGATCAAATACCAAGTAATACTGCGGCAAATATCTCAGTATTGATCTGCTCGCAATGAGTTTTGTATTTAAAATCATTGAAACTTCTGTATAAAAAAAAAGAAAACAAAAATTGAAATAAATGTGCAGATAAACAATGTATTTCAATGTATATCAAAAAACTGCATTGTGTTTTTGGACATATTTTTGGTATTGATGTTTTTATCCCGTGCAATATTTTTTGATACATGGATGGGTCCAACACAAAGCAGCACTCAAAAGGAGAGTGGAAGACTGTATTTCATGATTTGTTTGATTATTTGTAGACGTTCTCGTTCAAAAAGCGAAAATGGTGCAGATTTAATTAAAAAAAACAAAATCTCCAAAAAGTATACAAATAGTTGCCGGTTGGAGGCCTACCACCGACCTCGGGGTTAATGGGGGAACGTCTCAACCGACTGCGCCACTGTCCCGTTACGTCATGTTAAATTCCGTCTTTAGGTTCAGATTGAATGGTTTTCATCGAATGTTAAAAGCGTAGGATTTGTGTTCACTGTGGCGCTGTAAGACCCCCACCGGACCAAGACACAGATGGTATTTATAAAGTATTCATGTACTAGTTGAGACTGTCTGACTACTCCAAACTGAAGTCGTTTGTCTTGATTAAGGGAGACACAAGATTTCGGTCCAAAGTTATACTAAATAAATCATCGCATATTTTTACTTTTTAATGGACATTTTTAATTGAATCATAATTTGCACACTAAATGAATGATGTTTTGCTCCTCTACAATTACAATTGATAAAAAGAGAAGTAGCAAGAAGAGAAAAAAATCTAAAATTTGAAGTGTAATGACACACCCCAAGGACATGTTTTTCCCCCGTTAAATGTATTTCCTTGTTGGCATTAGAATGGCGTTAGCTAAAGGGGCGTTACCCGATTGTTTTCCTCACTCTTTGGGTCAGAGTGAGACCGCTGTGTGCTAATGTTTAATTATAGAATGTTTTATTCTAAACTCCAGGAAGTGCGCTATTAGCATGTTAGCATGTTAGCAGTTGATTTACTCGGACTTCCAACTCGCCCTGGCCTCTGAAAGTGGTTCAAAGCAATTATAAACCTATCGCGGTAAATACTTAGGATGCTAGCAATGCATTAAGTGAGTGAGAAATACATGTGGACTGCTGCAAAGAGTATCATTTTTTTAAAGTTCTGTTTTTAACAGACTGTAAAAGTCAGTTACAGCACCTTTTAATTGGGATACTTTCATGTAGTGCCAGTTCTCAAAGTTCTCCCTCGTGTTTTTCCCTTTTGTTCAGCTGAGCACACCCTTTTCTTACACTTATGTAAGAAAATGCTTGGTTCTCGACTTTCTTTTAAGTGTCACTCTTCTTACTGTAAAATATCTTTTCGTTCAAATTCTTTTTTTTTCCCTGAATAAACAAAAACGGCAAAAACAGAACAAAAACGAGAATTGACATAAAACGCAACACGTTTTTCTTCCACCAACATCTTCTCATATCATATATTTTCTTTCCCTAAAAGCGTTATGTTAGCAATATTAAAGATACTGGAAGGGGCTTTTTTTTTTTTTTTTAGGTTGAGGGTCCGGGAAATATTTAGAACGTTCCACAGAATGCTCTAAAACTAAAAGCAGGTGATTCCAACAAACCAACTTGTTTTTTGTTTTTGTTTTTTGCTTTAAAAAACGTGCGTAACTCAATAAACGAATGACGGATGTGTTTTTTTGTGGAACTTCGAGCATGTGACGTGCCTCCACCAGGAAAGCGACTTAGTGCACTCTTGAACGATTCCTTCAAAACTGTTGTCTTCGGGGTAGCGCGATTGGAACCTTAGCACGTGATCACGGTTCAGGCGCGCCTCACCCACCCACTTTCTTTTACCCGTCAGTGTCGTCGTGTTCCGTGAGCTCAGCACTTTTCCCCGAGAGTTGGAGCTGTCTGGAGGAGCTCAAAGTAATGTTTGGCTTGACTCCGCTTAATTTGATCAGCGCGGCGGCGGCGGCGGTGGCGGCGGCAAGCGGCGGCGGCTGAATAATGCGATCGCGTGCGCTTCCCTGCGAGGCGAAGGCGCAGAGACAGCCCTTTGGTTATGCAACGAACGCACGCCGCTTACATCAGCGCTCCGTTCGCTCGCAGACACGTCAAAACGGGACACTTTTCTCTTTTTTTTTGTCAGTTGTGCTTTTTTTTTTTTTTGGGGGGGGGAAAGTCAAAAGTCCCGGTCCGTTAAAAGAGTCAAGGGCACGAGACGTTTGGCTGAGGTGTTGCAATGCTTTGAAATAGCTGATATCGTGTCTGGTTGTTTGTTTTAATGAATTGGGTTGAAAGAGGAATGTGACAAATAACCTGCGTGCAGTTATCAATTAGTTAATCAGCTGCTTTGTCTCCACGGAGATAAATAAAGTTGAGTCCAAACGGTGGAGGTCAGGCTGGGACACTGTGGCTCATGACAGACACTTCTGATCTCGGTGATCCAAGTCCAAAAGTGCATGTCATGAAGACGTCTCATGGCAGTTTGTCCAGGTGAAGGTGAATGCACATTACGTTACAGTTCTGCTCATTTGTTTGTAGAGGGTTTAAAATAGAGAGTGGAGCTGGGTTACGTGGAGGTCGTGGAGTCAACGACTTCATCATCGTTTCATTTGCTCTTTGTACTTTAAGAGAGAAATAAAGTCATCCGCTCCTTCTGAAAGCCTGTACTTCATGATTGGTTAAACTCGCCTGTCAGTCAGCCTTGCAGAAGCTTACAAATGCAGACGCGGGTGGAGAAGAGTCTTGTTTTTAGTAGACGGCTGCGTGAAATAGAGAACTAGTCAGGCAGATACATCAGTCTAAGGTTAGAGTGACTTTTAAAATCTCTCTATTTCATCTATAATTTTAATTGATTACAGTATATTTTAGAATGAGAAAATTAGAAAAAAAAAAAAAAAAAATGCAGATTGAAATTGTCACAGACATTAAATATTTCATTTTGGTCGTGGGGTCCCGGACCGCTTTCGTAGTTATTTGGAACGCGTGCCTGTGAACACAGCTCATCCGGTTTACACAGATTAAGGCGTTGTTCTTTTGACTTGTGTTTTCCCATCATTAGTTGCTTAAAGTTGTATTTTGAAAGATTCACGAAAAGTCCTGTTTTCACCTACCCTATCTCACCCACTTTCACTTTTTTACTTGAGGTTTTCCGACCTGGGCTTTTCAGTTTGCGTCGTGCTGATCGGGACGTCAGTGGACCTGGTTTCCGTTGGCTAACCTGTTTTAGGTCCGGATGTGTGGTTTGAAATGAAGATCCGCTGATGTAAAGTTTAAAATGTCTCCAAAAGTCTTTGCCTCCATCTTTACTTGGGCATTCCGAGCATTCTTCGGAAAACAGAACTCAAAGTGCCCAAGCCTTTCCCCAAACTTCTTCTCCGTTCTGCCGTTTCTGCTGCTTGTGGCCGGATGATTATGGCGGCGGCTTTTTGTGAATTCTGCACCGCAAACTCAAAGCGCGGGGGGCTCTGCTGGCGGCGTGAGCGATGGCTGAAATGGGTTGTGAGGAAAACTGCATCGCAAGCTAAGTTTTCGGAAAATATTGGAAAATATTTTGTCATTCCTGTGAACCCGGAGAGCAACGGACAAAACAAAGAACGAACACAGGAAGAACAGAACATCCACAGAAAACAAATCACTTCACGTCAAAAAAAAAGTCCGTTAAATTTGTCCATTTCCACATTTTTTTCCATCTTTCCGTACGCCCATTATTATCAGTCCCATCCTGGATTTTTGGGGAAGTTTGCGCCATCCATCTTTTCTGTGATGGTCTTTTTCCTGCTGCCAAAGGTATCCATTTGTTGTGTCCATGGCAGGAGTTGTGCGGCCCTAAATACACAGTTCTGAAATCAAATGGAATGTCAAAAATAGTTATTGTAGCTCTCTGTTGATTTCAGTCCAATATTTCTGAGCAGCAGAAGAGTCCCAAAAAACATTAACGGTTTGCCTCCAACAATTAGCATTTCCTTGTGAATAATGTGCACTTTGACATGATGAACTTTCCCAACCGAATGTGATTTTCTTTGTCCTTTATTGTGATGTAAATACATTTTCCCATTCATCGTCGGTCAAAACAAAATGACCTTCTCGTTCCCATTTATTTCTAATATATTTAGTAGGATTTCGGTTGTCCAGATTATTCAAGCGTTTATATCATTTACATATTATTCCTTTTGAAAGTTCTGATTTATAAGCCTCACGAAACATTTCAGTCAGAGGGTTACAGTGGTCTTTGCTTTGTTTAATTTCTATCTGGGACAAAATTGATAAATCCAGGTTTAAATTTCTTGCATAATTATTTCGACATATTAGAAAAAACATTTTGGACATCTTAATTCATATTTGTGTCAACTAGATTTAACTGAAAATTTGATTAAATTTCACCTCATTTTTTTACGTGAAAACTTTAATAAATCAGACTTCAAATTAGATATCAACAAATCCTTCTGCACGATCTAAATCTAAAGTACAAGATTGTAAAGGTGCGTAACTCTAACTCTATGTGAGATGAATGCATTTATCGAAAACGTCCTTTGAATTTACTGTAAACGTAACGAACGGATGCAAGTGGATGAAATGAGATAAAAGCACATCTTTAGGTGCTGATTGGACGATTTTGTTCCACTTGAAAACCGAGAAAGTAAACAAAGAGTCCATTCGGCACAATGTTGGAAGAAACTAATGGACTGTGATATTGAAAACCATAAATACGTCATCATAATACATTCAAACTAGTGGTCACGGTGGTCCATCCAAGTACTAACCAGGCCCAACCCTGCTGAGCTTCTGAGGAGCTCGGGGTTTCTCAAGGTGGTTGCCTCGTTGCTGAAGCTACTCATCTGTGTGATAATCACTTTTTTGTTTTGTTTTTAAATTTTCCCCACATCCAGAGCTCATTTGAAAGACACAGTTAAGAACATATTAAATATTTACCTCATTTGAATTCGTCCAATAACTCAAGCAGTCATATTTCTATTTTTGAGCAAAACCTCAAACAATTTATTCCCCATCCTTCTTTGTTCAATTATGAAAACTTAATATTCCATGTAACAGCAGCGCCGCCACATCAGAAGAACATCAAAGATTCATGTAAGAATTCTCCATTTTGTGCATGAGGCGTTTGACAATGAGGCTTGTACATAATACATCACAGCTCCAGTCTGCTTCGCCCAGACACCAGCACCACCACATAACCTCGTGAGCCTTTAACTATTCATGCACTCCTCTCTGTCAGATGTTCCACTCTTAATAACACAATGCTTTAAGAATGTTCAGAATTCCGCTGTAGATTTCATATATCATTTATACGCACTGTTTGTTTTCCTAAATCATTGACAAATAGTCAATTTGTTATGGTTGAAAGATCAATCTCATTTTTTCTAAAGGATGGTGTTTGAAGCTTTAGTTGTCCTACGGTGGAGAAAGTCCAAGGGTGTAATGCAAAGTTCAAGAACAGCGAGAGAAAAGCAATACGCGATAGACACGTTATGGATCTCGACGGAGGTATTGGCCAGGTAGAGTCAGCTGATCATGAGTCAGGACAGTTCTTCTGCACGTCCTCTGCGTTCTCCCCGTCATTTGGTCCGTGTGCGACTCGGGAGTTTGTGGATGGAACTCTTCTCGCACCTCGCTCTCCCGGCTCTTTTCAAACAAACGCGGTCATAGCCTCCATGTTTGTTTGCTTCGATTGTCGCTCTGTTGCTTCCGTGCGTGCCGTTTCTCTCACCGGCTCGTGGCACCCTGCCGCGGTGAGTTAGCACAACGCAGGCTTGACATTAATTGAAAGCTTGGAACCTCGTCCTGTCGCCGAAGCCTTCCAGCTACTTCCAGGCCGATCTCCAGCTACACTTCTAAGCCGCGCTGGTCCGTCCATCTAAAAGGGTCGAAGGATGGATTCCCTGCTGGAGCCAGTCGTTGTGTCCTTTTGCAAGACACCTCACCCACCTTGACTACGAGTAATTGTGGCGTCTGGTGGCGGTTGGAGGGCTTCGATTGCACAGATTAGCGCAGGGCTATTCTGGAACGAATGTGTGGGTCACGCTTGAAAAAAATGAGTTAATACAATAAGATAATTGCTGATAGATTAGATTTTTGTGCGAAATAACAGACAAAATGCTTTACCAACACAAAATTGCCCATCAAGAACTGAACCAGAATTAAACTAGGACTAACTCCAAATGGGTCTAAAGCAGCATTCAGGACTAAACTAGTGTCAACCCAGAATTAAACCAGTAAACAAGATTATTATATATATTTTTTATATCTGGAAGATGGGTCGTGGGCCGGATTAAATCGCCTGGGGGGCTACAATGGTCACAATGAGAAAAACCGCAAAGTCTACGATCATTTAAGTCCGTTAGCAAACAGCACGATATCTCGCTAACTGTAGCCCATAAACAGACACGTGTGAACTGCTGAACGAATACAATGATCACATGCATTTCGGAACGTCTTCGCTCTTAGATGGGTTTCACTTTGGACAGAAGCCGACCGTCGATACGTCGAGCGCAAATCTAACAAGCAATCGCAGTGCAGCCCTAGCGCGGATTGGCAGCCTCCGTGGCCTCAGTCTGCCTCCGGGCCGCTGTGGCTACGGTATCTTACCATCACTGAGTATGAGTGAATAAATGAGACAGTACAATGCGATACAAAAGGTCATGTAGAGTGTCCAAAAAGCGCTGTATAAACCAAATGCTTTATCATAATTATCATTGTTGTTTGAGGCTTCAGTGCCCACAACTTTGCCCTCACGGTTCCAGCAGATCTCCCACAGAGTTCTAGAGGCCGTGCCCTCTGAAAGGATGACATCGAAATGGTTTATTTAGGGCGTGGTGTGCCTTGGTTTTTTACTTTTGGTTGATATGTTCTCTCTGGTCTGGTTCTGTTTCCTGTGGTTTTTGTTAAGTGAAAAAAATAAAACTAAACTAAATTAAATTAAATTAAATTAAATTAAATTAAATTAAATTAAATTAAATATAAAATTACATGAATTAAATATATATTAATAAAAAAAAAAAACATGTTTTCGATCATAATTGCGGTTTACGATGAACAAAATGTAAAACTGACCTACAAACTGTTTAAATATATATATATATATATATATATATATATATATATATATATAGTATAAAAACAAGCATAACATGTCCTCCGTTGCTTGAGCATGTTAGAGTTTAAAGAGATGACTTTTTTGAGCCTATATATTCATACATATACGTTCATATTTCTTCTCCAAAGACTGCGCTGTTGCAACACACACAAAAAGACAGGTTAGAGAGGTTCCCTTGAAGTGAAGTCAACCAAAGCCTGAACTGCATCACGGCGCTCAAATTCTTGATCAGAGTGTTGCGTCGTGCTCGGTACATTGAGTTAAGCAATTACATGAGTCTGGGAGATGAAACTTTCTTCTCTGCAGCGGCGTCGGCTGTTTGAAGTGTAGAAGTACCTGGTCCCTTACCTGGGAGCTAATGGGGCTCTGCACGCCGAAGTCTGCTGCCGCTTCCATTGATTTTTTGTCATCTTTGAAGAGCGATCACTGCCCCCGTGTGTTTTGTTTGTTAAACTTCTACCACTTTGAAGTAAAATGCTCAGGGTTCAATAAGTCTGCGCGACTGCAACTTCTGCAAACGACTTCAGAAATGACACAAAAGAAGACATTGTGCAATAAAACTGTGCATGATTTTGTGATTTGGTGTTTGAAGTCTCCATAGATGATGATAATGCTTTTAGGTCCCATTATGTTTGAAGGTGAACTATGCCTCGATCCCCCAGATGACGGCTTTGGCACAGGTTCTTTTAATGGCAGAACAGGAAACTATGAGTGAGCAGACACCACGGTAACAGAAAGAAGTAGGACTATATCTGTAGAAAGATAGATTTTAAAAACAAAATAGAGTTTGAAATGTTGGTAAAAAACACAAATCATTTTAAGATATCATAAAAGTGGCCATTCATAAATGGTCAGCCTTGACTTACAGAATCCCAGAGAAGTCTTATTCCGTCTGGGCAAAGAACATGTGACGTGAGCGAATTCATTTGACTCTGAGTGGAACATTTGTGAGGCAAACTGTGCCCTTCAAGACCTGTGTCACTCAAGTGTAGAGGAGGAGAGGGGGGAGAGAGGGGGGGAGAGAGGGAGAGAGGGGGGAGAAAGGGAGAGAGGGGGGAGAGGAGAGAGGGAGGCAAAACTGTGCCCATTCAAGACCTGTGTCACTCAAGTGTAGAGAGGAGAGAGGGGGAGAGAGGGAGAGAGGGGGGAGAAAGGGAGAGAGGGGGGAGAGGAGAAGGGAGGGAGGCAAACTGTGCCCTTCAAGACCTGTGTCACTCAAGTGTAGAGAGGAGAGAGGGGGGAGAGAGGGAGGAGAGGGGGGAGAAAGGGAGAGAGGGGGGAGAGAGGGAGAGAGGGGGGGAGAGAGGGAGAGAGGAGGGAGAGAGGAGGGAGCGAAGGAGGGAAGGAGAGAGAGAAGGAGGGAGAGAGAGAGGCAAACTGTGCCCTTCAAGACCTGTGTCACTCAATGTAGAGAGGAGAGAGGGGGAGAGAGGGGGAGAGAGGGAGAGAGGGGGGAGAAGGGAGAGAGGGGGGAGAGGAGAGAGGGAGGCAAACTGTGCCCTTCAAGACCTGTGTCACTCAAGTGTAGAGAGGAAGAGAGGGGGAGAGAGGGAGAGAGGGGGGGAAAAGGAGAGAGGGAGAGAGAGAGGGAGAGAGGGGGGAGAGAGGGAGAGAGGGGGGAGAGAGGGAGGGAGGGAAGGAGACAGAGAGGGAGGGAGAGAGGGAGAGAGGGGGGGAGAGAGAGGGAGGGAGAGAGGGAGGAGAGAGGGAGGAGAGGAGAGAGGGGGGAGAGAGGGGGAGAGAGGGAGAGAGAGGGGGAGAGAGGAGAGAGGAGGGAGGAGAGAGGGAGATAGAGGGGGAGAGAGGAGAGAGGGGGGAGAGAGAGAGGGAGAGAGGGAGAGAGAGAGGAGAGAGGGAGGGAGAGAGGGAGAGAGGAGGTGAGAGAGGGAAGAGAGGGGAGAGGGGGAGAGAGGGGGGAAGAGAGAAGAGGGAGGGAGGAGAGAGGGAGATAGAGGGGGAGAGAGGAGAGAGGGGGGGAAGAGAGAGGAGGAGAGAGGGAGAGAGAGGGGGAGAAGAGGGAGAGAGGGGAGGGAGAGAGGAGGAGGGAGGAAGGGAGAGAGGAGTAGAGGGGAGAGAGGGAGAGAGGGGGAGAGAGAGAGGAGAGAGGGAGAGAGAGAGGGAGAGAGGGAGGGAGAGGGGGAGAGGAGGAGAGAGGGAGAGAGGGGAGAGGGGGGGAGAGGGGGAGGAGGAGGGAGAGAGGGAGAGAGGAAGAGGAGAGAATCAAAATCTGTTTTATTACCATTGTCAGTAAACAATTCACAAACTAGAACTTGCTTTGACATGAAAATAAAATGTGTAGAATAAAAGTGTCCTTCAGAGATGGAAGTCTGCAGCCGATCACCTTCTCAGCAGAGGGCGCTGTAGTTCTGTTTGTCCTGCTGTGGCTCCAGCAGAGGGCGCTGTAGTCTCTGTTGGTCCCTGGCTGTGGCTCCAGCAGAGGGCGCTGTAGTCTCTTGTTGGTCTGGCTGGCTCCAGCAGAGGGCACTGTAGTCTCTGTTGGCCCTGGCTGTGGCTCCAGCAGAGGGCGCTGTAGTCTCTGTTGGTCCCTGGCTGTGGCTCCAGCAGAGGGCGCTTAGTACCACACGTTGATGGAGGAGGTGAGATGGACTCAATGATGGGCCGGTGTAGAACTGCTCCATCATCTGCACTGGAGCTTGGCTTTCCTCAGCTGCCGCAGGAAGTACATCCTCTGCTGGGCCTTCTTGATGAGGGAGCTGATGGAGGGCTCCCCACTTGAGGTCCTGGGTGATGGTGGTGCCCAGGAAGCGGAAGAGTCCACGGTGGTGATGGGGGAGTCTGTCATGGTGAGGGGGTCTTGGGGGCTGTGACTTTCCTGAAGTCTGAGCCGGTCCACCTCCCTCCTGTAGACAGACCGTCCCCGTCTGAATGAGCCTGATGAGGGTGGTGTCGTCCGCAAACTTGATCAGTTTTACGGAGTCGTGGCCAGAGGTGCAGCAGGTTGTGTACAGGGAGAAGAGCAGAGGGGAAAGTACACAGCCCTGTGGAGCTCCTGTGCTGATGGTCCGAGTGTCTGAGACGTTCTTCCCCAGAACGCACGCTCTGCCTCCGATCCGTCAGAAGGATGGTGGTTGAACGCAGAGTCCACAAAGTCCACAAACCTGGCGTAGGTTCACGGGCAGTCCAGACGCTTCAGGATGAAGTGAGAGAGAACAGAGAGCGAGAGGAAGAGGAAGAGAGAGTTCTATCTTTTCATGCATTACCCTTTGTTCAACCAGGAAAGTCCATTGAGATGATGAATCTCTTTTTTCACTCAGATCAGTCCACCAAAGAAAGACATTTTCAAAGCTTACAGCGTCCGTTTAAACTGACGTAACCTTCCAACAACAACAAAGTGATTCCAGGTTGAGATATTCAAACTCGACTTCTTTGTGATTACTTTTGTTTACATCCTACATACCACGTTCCCCATCTTCCATTTTTTGACCTCTCTTCTGCCCAATCATCTTTGAATCTTTAAAGCCCCACAGAACCCACCCGGACCAGGACTCACACGCCCATATTAGCGTGCTTAGCCCCCCTGTGCCGCACCCTCAGGCCCGCATACCCTCTCCTCTCCAGTCCACGCCTCCGTCTTCTCCCTCCCCATTTTTTTTTTCGTTTTTTTTTTTTTTTTTTGATCCGCCTCTTCAATAATGAATGAAAGGATCCGTTTTGTCATTCACCGGCGAATCCCCCGAGCTGGCCCCCCCATGTTCAAGGTCGGAGCGGTGGCGGCTGTCGGAGGAGATGGAGGAACAGAGCCGGACCCTTTCAAATACAGAGAGAGAGAGAGGTGAAAGACACGGGGGTGACCTGGGAAATGCAAGTACCCTCAACTTTAGGGAATGTTTGACGAAAAGGGGGAAAAAAGTGTATATAAAAAAGGTTTCTGACCCTCAGACTTTGAAACGGTTCTTTTCACGGCAGAAAACGTCTCAAACGTAACACACTTTTTTTTCTGTCTAAATCACATCGAAATTGTAAGTGAATTTTATGTTTTAATCATTCGGCCGAGCTCATCAATTCACTTAAAAGACGTCAAGTAATTCCAAGTCTGTGGCGCTGTGAGGCGTGGCTAAAGCTAGCGTAAACAAGAAACTACTCCTGCGTTATTGTCTGCTTTTTCTGCCTTCATTTCACTTTTTAACATCTATTCATGTATTGCATTAATGCTTTGGATAATATTAGATGTATTTTTGTACTGGAAATAGAACATTTTCAGTCTTGACGCCAGGAAACGGGAAACCGCCGTCGCTAACACGCGCTAGCTCTGCTTCGCCGTTTCGTTTTCGCTTGTCGGCTAAGCATGCAAGGTTGCCGTCACTGGAAATTGCGGGTTAAAATATACGCACTGTGGTTCCGGAAGTCAAGCGGAATGCCAATATTCCAAACGTCATTTTCAATCTGAGGGAGCTGACGCGAGACACACGGCAAACGAAACCGCGCTTTCAATGAACGCGCGTTAGCGGAAATTCACAAATGCCAAGGAGACTGAATCATGTTTGAAAAGGGAATTAAGGCCAAAATAAAACGCTTTGTTGTATTGCACGTTGTAGATACGTGTTCGCTGCATACTGTATACTGCATACTGCATACTGCATACTGTATACTGCATACTGTATCGCTCGAGTTGGTAGTACACGACACGGCAAGAAGATACCACATTTTAGCCTAACAATTCACCGCATTCTGCAGTAACATCAGGGCAAAGAGACCACACTTTTGAGCGCCGTAGTTCCCCCCAGCACGTCACTTCGCTCTCCTCCTTCCGGTGGGACGGCGAGGAGGAAAGACGAGCCCGAATTCCCTCGCTCCAACTCCGCGAGACCATATGTTTCGGACCCCACCGCACGCCGGATCAGCAGCGCCCATCTGTAAGAAATAAACGGCTTTTCTGACAGGTTCTAATGGGGGAAACGAGACTCCCCGAAGTATCTGTCCGCCTACGTCTCGGTGAAACTCGGATTTGCAGCGCCGCGCATTTGATATATTTGATTGGATTCCGTATGTCGGCGGCGCGGGAACATATGTTTGTCTTCCACTCCCGGTTTAATGAGGAAGAGAAAGTCGTGGGATAAGAAAAAAAAAAGAAAAAAATCCGGAATAATTATTGCGGTTGGAGTTTTTTGCAAGTTGTTTGAGAACGTGTTGGAAATGAGTCGCGGCGTCACCGTGGGAGGGCAGTTGTTTTCCCGGGCTCGCTGCGCCTTTCGCTCCCCCCGGAAAGTTCTTCAAAGTTGTCATCTGGACGGATTCCTCTGCGTTGCGTGGGAGCGTTTTCCTTTTTGTCTTAGATGTTGCGCGTTGTCGTTGCGTCCGCGTCGATTGTCTCCAGTTTTTCGAGCCCCGTCAGAATGTATAACTTGACGTGACATCCATTACTTTCTTTCTAAATAATGTTTTTCTTCCTGCAAAGTTCAACTCAACCGCGCGCTGAATGTCTTCAATCAATTATTCAGTTTTAGAATGAAGCTGTGTGTTCATTTCTTTCTATTTTGGTTTTAAAAAAATCCTAAAATGTCCTTGACTGTTACACTTTTCTCCGTGTGTCAAGGTGTTGGTAAAAGTACTTTTCTTACTTAAACTGTACCTTTATCTCTTCTTTAAATACAAAAGGTTTCAGGGTTTAAGCTACAGGTCAAAATAGATCTTGCTTTTGTAAAAATCATACTGTTCAGACAGATTTTGATCATGTGAACAGTTCACAAAACTCTAATTATAATTGTTAAAAATAAGTAAATTAACTGAAGTTGGTTCCAATGAAGCCGAATGGACTGTAAAAACATGGAGGCGGCACTTTGAGAACTATGTATTCGGGCCTCAAAACTCCTGCCATGGACACAGTAAATGGATACTTTTGGAGCGTACTTTTGGCGGCAGGAAATAAGGCCATCACAAAGAAATGAGTGTCAGGACTGGACTGACATCGAGACAGACAAAACGCGCATTTTGACTTTATTTGGAAATGGACAAATTTAGAGCGCCCCCTACAGGTCGGACGACTCACTGAACCAAAATGCAGTTAAGATAAATATGTTTCGAATTTTGCTAAAGAATTATAAAAATGTCATCACAGAATAGTACATTTTTTAGGTTTATAATTTCACTTCCTGTTTGTAATTGATGACATCACAGTAGGAAATTACCCAGCAACCACTGGGCCATCTCATGTCACAATTTTTGACGAATAAAAATATATGAGAGCGAAATTCATGTTTAGAGAGTCAAAAAAGTAGTTTCTTTGTGTAAATTCTGCATAAACTTTGACTGGAATGAGTGTTCCTGCTGTGATGTCACTTCCTGTCAACTATTTTCTACAGATTTTTCCACGTTTTCTCCACAAATACCTGCTCGATCGGTGTAAAACTTATCATTTATATGAACGACAGGTATAAACACATTAAATAAAGTCAAAATTAGAAAAACATAAAAACCTGTTGTACGTCACTTTAAATGTGCCGTGATTTTGCCGTTTGTCGAAGTGTCGTTGATGTCTACTTGTGTTTGTGTGTGATTTTCGCTCTCTGGTCACATTGTGTTCTGTATTGTTCTGTGTTCTGTGTTCATTCCTTTTAGAAAAATAGACTAGAACCCCATTTCGTTGCGTAGGGACAAGCGTTTTGGGGGTAATTCCAGATTCTCACACCGGAGTGACACAACAGCAGTGAGACGTGAGCGGGCGGAGTGAAGGCGTGGTCAGCTCCTCGTGCGCTGATCCGAGCTGACAGACGCGGTGTTGTTTGTGTGAGCGCGCTGGTCCGGACAGTCGACCCCCCCCGCCCCGCCCCACCCCGCCCGTCAGCGTCGCAAATGTCAATGGTTGGCCCACCTTTCTCCGCGCGGTCATCGCTTCAACGTCAGCGCTCCGCAGCGGCAACCGGTCCATGAAATGTCACTGGTTTTGACTTGTATCTGATCCAGACCAGGTTTAGATCTGGCTTGGACCCTTTTGGACCTTGTGTTGGGTCTTGAAATGTGTGGTTTTGTTTGTTTTCAGTCCGAGCAGCTCCTTAACCACATGGATGTCCAAACGTTGACCTGCAGTGGCCTAGAAATGTCACAGATCAAGGTTTTTATCTGATCACGTTTTTCTTCGGTTTTTTTTGCCTTTGTTTGTTCCTGATTTCGATCTCGAGGCGTCTCTTTTTCGCCTCTCTTTTTCATCCTCTCTGACAGTTCCCACGCTCCGCTCCAGACGGCGTTGACCCGCAGCAGTTTTCACCTCGTCTCATGAAGAAATCCTGGTTTAGACCTGGCTCAGGTCTGCTTTAGTCCTGTTCTGGTTCCTCTAACCTGACAGTTGTTGTGTCAGTCTAGCGTTGTGCTGCGCTCCAGACACAAAGGTCAAAGGTCCACCTGTCATCCATGTCTGAAGTGGTTTAGACCTGGTTCTGATCCGCTTTAGTCCTGTTTTTTTGTTGTGTTTTTGCTCCAGACATTGGGGTTCACGTTCAGTCTGAAGTCATGATTTGGACCCAACCTTGCCAGGAAGGTGAGAATCCATCTTGTTAGGCGTTTGTTTGGGATAGGGCCTGGACCAATCATGTGGCAGCATTGTGGTTCGGGCGGTGGACAAAGAGGAAGCAGGCAAACAAACCACAACAAACATGGCAGTGTCGGACGGCCTCTCTGAGCAGAAATACCGACCAGTTTGTTTCTCGTGCGTTTGGGGCGGGAACGATTTTTCTCTCAGCTGGATTCAACAAAAGTTTGATTTCTGTGCTTGGTCAGCTGTTGAGACACCGCCACCTAGTGGTGTGGAACGTGCTTGAGCCAATCCCTTTTCAGAGACACTTTGGTTGTTTGTTCTTCCTTTGATAGTCTGCGGTTCATAAAAGGAGCCTCGGTCCAGTCACTCGGGGCTTTGTGCGCGCTGCAGCTCGACGTGCTGTTTTTAACTTTGAGCTGTTGTAAATGATCTGAACAAATCCACTTCTGCTCTCGGAACATCTGCCCTTTTCAGACGGCAAAGCCCGCGACCAGGGCGTGGCATCTCACAAGCTTAGGTTATAAGCCCTAGTCCTGGTTTAGACCCGGTTTAGACCTGGTTCAGATCCGCTTTAGTCCTGGTTCAGACCCAGTTTAGCCCTGGTTCAGATCTACTTCAGCCCTGGTTCAGACCCAGTTTAGCCCTGGTTCAGATCTGCTTCGGCCCTGGTTCAGACCCAGTTTAGCCCTGGTTCAGATCTGCTTCGGCCCTGGTTCAGACCCAGTGTAGACCTGGTTCAGATCGCTTTAGTCCTGGTTTAGACCCAGTTTAGCCCTGGTTCAGATCTGCTTCAGCCCTGGTTCAGACCCAGTGTAGACCTGGTTCAGATCCGCCTTAGTCCTGGTTTAGACCCAGTTTAGACCTGGTTCAGATCCGCTTTAGTCCTGGTTTAGACCCAGTTTAGCCCTGGTTCAGATCTGCTTCAGCCCTGGTTCAGAACCCAGTGTAGACCTGGTTCTGATCCTTTGTTGACAGTTGCTGCTCCGGACAGCTTGGACCCGCGGCGAGCTTCTCCTTCCAAATGTCACTGATCACACCGTGTTGCGCCCGTTTCCCATAAGCCCCCCGCCCCTCGCGTCTCGTATCGCCCCCGCTCCTCGTATGGCCCCCCCGTATGCCCCCCCCCTGCATCGACAGTGGCTCCGTTTCTTTGTCCAGACGCTGCAGGTGGAAAAAACATCTTAAAATAACACAAATACGCACAGAAATGTAAGAAAAATATACTTATGTATATTTAAAAAAGAAATTATAATGGACATATAAATCTGAAAAATTGGCCAAACATGTGCCCTAATTAATTTTTTTATTTTTTATTTTTTTACTTAAAATATGAATAAATCAGGTTAGATTTTCGCATTGTCAAATTGGTGTTAAGCAGGCGCGCCTTTTTATTGTTTACAAGACGACCGTTTCAGTTTCAATAACTGTCCCCGATAAATCTATGGACTCAACGAAAACATCTTTAGCCGCAGGTCGGACAATTGTGTTGTTTTATTGTGTTGTTTTTCAGATGATATTGTCGTCTCGCCGTTGACGCCGACATTTCCCGACACCGATATTAAGACTTTAAAATGTTCGTAGTAAAGTTGACTAAACACTTTTTGTAATGAAAACTAAACTAAACGGACTGTTCTGAGTCAGGCCTATCATTAATCAGGCTTCAAATGTACTTCTTTCATTTGGGTTTCATTTGGGGAACGGTTTGGCCAGCGTCTCATAACGAGTCAGAAGCTTTATTAACATTGTGCATTTTTAATCCATTCATTAAATGAGAGAAAAAGCAGTTTGAAGTTTGAAATGATCAAAAATGCTGTTAATGCTGCTTAATAAAATCACACATTTAAAGTTAAAGCAATGATTTTTTGGGTTGTTTATTGCATTGACATTGACACATTTTTTTTGCATTTTTTTTGATCAAGATTGCATTGTTTTAATTGTCAATATCAATACATGTGATAATGTTCATTCCACACAAACAGCTCCGGAGACACCTTTTTTCAGTCCAGCTTTGACAGATTCAGAGTGCAGTCTGTTCTCATTCAAATCACACTCGGGCCAAGGCCACGGGTCGCCAATGATTCAGCTGATCAGTTTTGAAGATTGATTGTGATTTACGGCTTCAAGATGAACTCCAAACGCAAACATTCCGGCTCATTCGTTCGTGCCGTACCGTGGAGCTCTGTTTATCATTCACATTCTATTTGTCCAGATATTTTCTTCCACGTCATTGCATTTCCATACTTTTCTGGTTCTTTTGACCACATTTTTTTTATTGGATTTGCTACAATTTGACCATTATTATTATTTATACTTATCCTGAGTTCTCTATGATCCTGCCCAGCCCTCCTCTTTTTTTCTTTTCTTTATTATTATTATTATTATTATTATTATTATTATTATTATTATTATTATCATTATCATTATTATTATTATTATTATTATTATTATTATTATTATTATTATTATTATTATTATATCTTAAACGTATTATTACATATTTTTTATTTGCAATAGACAGTTTGTTTTATGTAAGTTTTTTGTTGCTGTATGTTTTCTTAAAAAAAAAAGATTAAAAAAAAGAATATCTACCAACGCTACCTCATTACCTGCTAATTTTATTTATTATTATTATTATTATTATTATTATTATTATTATTATTATTATTATTATTATTATTTTATTTGAAACGTATTATTACATATTTTCTTTACAAGTCAATTTGTTTTATGTAAGTTTTTGCTGCTGTATGTTAAAAAAAAACAACAAATGTACTTCGGTTACTTCTTTGATGAATACAGACGCACACGTGTCGCCACTTTAGAACACACACACGACAACAGCGGTAACGTCTCCGCAGAATGACATTATCGGCACAATCACGTCTCATTTTCACCTGAGACGCTCACGACACGCGGAGGAAAGCCGGAGCCGTAATTACACAGAGAATTACACCCCTTTGCTAATCACACCCGGGGTAATTAGGCTTTTCAATTAAAGATTATTGTAATTAAGTGATTATGTCATTCAACTCAGCGTAAGAAAAACAGACGCTCGTTTGGAACAGTCTAAGTATTAATGCAATTATTATTATTATTTTTATCATGCAGAAACTTTGAGGTAATTGAGTTGTTGTTGTTGACGAATCGTAATGTTGCTTTTCCACCTGCTTGTGTGGACGTTGTTGGCCCGGAATGTTCCGCAGTATGGCATTAAACGTATCCATCGCGACTGAACACGGTATTCTTCTTCTGCTTTAGGTTTATTTGCGTTATTAAGTCGTTATTTTCAATGTGATCGTGATATTTTCTTTAATAAAATACTGTATGTCGCACGTTGCTATGGTGACAGCTTCCGTTCATTCAGTTCTGGCTGTTTTATTGCACTAAAAAACCTTAAAAATCCCTGAAAAGTCACACAATGCACCTTTTATTTTTATGTACATATCTTAAAAACCTTTTTATACCTTTTGTTTGCACAACTTTTTAAAAATATGTATCTTAAATATCAATCCACTTCTGATCGGATCAGGCTTAGTTAAAGTGCCCCCTACAGGTCGGACCACTCATCGTACTAAGATGCAGTTAAGATGATATATTTGAATGTCACTTCCTGTTTTGTAATTGTTGAGTCAGAAAACGTTTTTTTTTTTTTTTTTTTTTTTTTTGACAATAAAGCGACTTTATTTTTTGAATTCATGTTTAGAGAGTCAAAAAAATTGCTTTTTTGTTGTAAATTCTGCATAAACTTTGACTGGAATGAGGTGTGTCCCTGTTTGTGATGTCACTTCCTGTCATTTTCTACAGGTTTTTTAGCGGTTTCTCCACAAATACCTGCTTCGATTTGGTGTGAAACTATAATTTTATGTGACAAAGTATAAATAACACCAAATAAAGTCAGATTAGAACATCCGTAAAAACCTGTCGTACGTCACTTTAAGCCTCAGTTTTAATGTTGCGTGTGATAGAGTGTTGATTTATTTTATATTTTATTTTAGAACATAGAACAAAAAAAAAAAAACAAGAATGAGCTGAGATTTTCAAATTTTGACTTTATGTTGGTGTGTTTATACCTGTTGTACATATAAAGATAGTTTTACACCGATCGAGCAGGTATTGTGGAGAAAACGCTGACAAATCTGTAGAAAATGACAGGAAGTGACATCACACCAGGGACACTCATTACAGTCAAAGTGTATGCATATATTAACAAAATAAAGTACTTTTTTTGGACTTTCTGGACATATTTCTAACACAATAAATCGCTCTCATATTTTCAATTGTCAAATAAAAAAACACTGTGACATTTGATGAGTTCTAGTGTTTGAGGGTTAATTTCCTAGTGTGATGTCATCGATTACAACAGGAAGTGAAATTATAACCTAAAATTTGCTTTTCTTGTGATGATTTTTTTTTATATATATATAATAATTTTTTTAGCCAATTTTTAAATATATAAAATCTTAACTGCATTTTATTTCAAGAAGTCATTCAACCTGTCAGAGGCACTTTAACACACAAATGCACAAAAGACAATGAAAAACAACAGAAAAAACAACAAACAACTCAATAACAAAAGCGTCTAGAGTCATGCGTGGCGTGCTCGTGCAGTAGTGTGCGCAGCAGTGGCTCGCTGTTGCCAGCGTGTGCGGCGGCGTCGCGTGTGATTGTGGAGCGAGTCCGTTCGCACAGCTGTCGCTCAAGCCCGTCTTGACGTGCGATTGGACGAGGGGACAGGACCAGCCCGGAGCTTTTATTCGTGCCGCGCTTCAAATGTGATGGGGAACGACGGAGAAAATACTGCGCTCGGAAACTCTAGAAAGCTCAACCAGACTAGCCCGGTTGCTAAGTGATTGATAGCACGAGCGCTAATTGCACGTCAACGTTTTAACCCCCATAATTACATCATTTTGACCGTTTCACTCATATTATTTTCTGTCTGTGCATTTGTGTCGGTCAACAAAACGAAACGAAAATATTGCTCAATCCACTATTTCAGATTACCGGTCACTTTGCGTGGACCCTTCTTCTGGCCGTTTGGAGGCGCGGCGAGGGCGTGGCGTGACGCGGAGAGGGGCGTGGCGTGACGCGGAGAGGCGTGGCGTACGGTGGATCTTCAAAAGCACATATGCGCGATGGACGGATCAGTAAAATGTCTTGGCAGATGCTTTAGCGATCAGCGGCGCAAAGTCAAGTAAAACACCTTTAACTGGAGGAATTACATTTTGCATTTGTACTGTGGGACCTTCTGGGAAACACAGGGACTATCTCCATGGAGACAAGGTGGCGTTTGTGAAACTCTTGCAATCTTTTTTCAACCCTATATTCAAGACAATTTTTGAGATTATTTCCGAATAATCCGAATGCAAAAGTTTTTTAGTTTTGATTTTGTTTATTTTTTCCTCCCAAAAGTCAATAAAGTCAGACAATCCGGAGCCATCTGATTGAACGACGCGGGGGTTCATCACAAGGTTCTACGGCGCCCCCCCCCAGTCTGATGCGCCGATCAAACACAGCACCCGCGTCGACGTGCGTTGATCGAACGGCGTCTGCCAAACCTACCTGCTTCCCTTTGTGAACATTAATCAAAGAAAACCGGAGCCCGCGGCACGGCAGATGGCGTTTGAGAACAGATGCCGCGCGATCCAACGGCATCAATCACAACCACAAACACTTGGACTTGGAAAACATTTGCGGCGGACTTTTAAACGTGTATAATTTGCAATAACTTGGGGGAAGCGGCAGTAGCTCGTTTGTTAGCCATTCACTAAATCAAAGTTTGGACGTTGAACGAGACTTGCATGCGTATTATGGTGTCCTTGGCAAGACACCGACCTTGAATGGCCGTCTGACTTTCCTGTAGTATGTGATCATCAGGAGAAGTCCGTCTGATGTCGAACCAGCGTGGTAAAGATGATGCAGACACTGTCGCCGCATGATGTTTGCGCAGGGCGAACGTGCTCATGCGCAGGCGAACGTGCTCATGCGCAGGCGAACGTGCTCATGCGCAGGCGAACGTGCTCATGCGCAGGCGAACGTGCTCATGCGCAGGCGAACGTGCTCATGCGCAGGTGTCAAAGGCGTTTGGGGTCTTACAGTTGTGTGTTTTTTCTTTAGCTTTACACTACGGGTCTGTCATAAAAGTTTGATGATGATGATGATGATGATGATGATGATGATGATATAACAAGTACATAACAAGCAGCAGAGCAGAAGCCCCCTGAGTGTGACGGTGTTATTGACGGTGGTGAGAGAGCTGCCAGTGAAGGAGAGAAACTTATTTCTATTATTGTTCATTCAACTGGTGTATTATTAAGTTATTTTAGTATTTAGAGTATAAGTAAGGAAGTAGCAAATATTTCTCACTTGTCTTTCTAATTCTTGCCTTTGTCCTTTGTTTCGTTGTAGAAGTGGCTCCGTACCTGCGTGGCAACGCCCGTGTCCAGCAGGTGGTCCTGGAGGGGAACAGGCTGGTGCTGAGCTGCCTGGCCGGAGGGAGCTGGCCCCTGGAGTACCGCTGGAGCCTCAACAACAACAACATCACCAACTGGACCTCTGAGTACAGGTCAGTCATGAAGGTTCTACAGACTGGTCCTCTAAGTACAGGTCAGTCATGAAGGTTCTACAGACTGGTCTCCTCAGTACAGGTCAGTCATGGAGGTTCTACAGACTGGTCTCCTCAGTACAGGTCAGTCATGAAGGTTCTACAGACTGGTCCTCTAAGTATAGGTCAGTCATGGAGGTTCTACAGACTGGTCCTCTAAGTATAGGTCAGTCATGGAGGTTCTACAGACTGGTCTCCTCAGTACAGGTCAGTCATGAAGGTTCTACAGACTGGTCTCCTCAGTACAGGTCAGTCATGAAGGTTCTACAGACTGGTCCTCTAAGTATAGGTCAGTCATGGAGGTTCTACAGACTGGTCTCCTCAGTACACCCCAACAGCTGGCGTCGGCCTCCTTTTGACAGTTTGTACTGTATCTGTACATACCTTTTTGGCAGAGTGGCCAACACTCTCAAAGCAAGAAGGGCACAAAGCAAGAAGGTCGCAGGTTGGACTCCCGGGTCAACCGGGCCTTTCTGTGTTTGCATGTTCCTCCCTGTGTCAGGGTGGGTTTCCTCCAGGCACTCCGGTTTCCCCCATCAACTCGAAACATGCACCAGGTAAAATCCTCCAGCGCAGGTAGTCCGGACCAAGCCTCGCACAAAGATCTGGAGATGGTGACCCATCTCCAGGCCTCAGAGGCATTGAAGGATGAGTCAAATGCAGAGGACAAATTTCCCTATGGGGACAATAAAGTGTAACTTAACTTTACTAATGATCTTAAAAGCTTATTAATTCTTCATCACAGCATGAATTTGTCTGTCCTTTTAAACCGTTTTGAAGGACACTTTCAGACTTCTTGGAATGAGACTTCACTCTTGGACCTGTTCTCCAACAGTCTTTAGCTGCTGTTAAAATGGATGGTTAGGCACACAAAGATGATGAACCCGATTCCCATCCAATTTCAGTACAACAGATGGTCTCGTTCATACAAATCAATGTGTTTCTGTTTTGTGTACACTGGCAACGTGCACCAACAGCCGGGGAGTTAAACCCTCAACCCTTCTGGACTTCATAATGAGCCCCACAGTGATGTCCAGTCTGCTTTCCCCGCGTGTTAGCCATTGCCAAATCCATCCATTAGGACAAGCACAGTGAGGTAAAAAAATACTAAAAATGTTTGTAACACATTGTTTGGCACGCGGGGGTACTCCTGGGCATCTCCTCCTCCCCGTATGGTGGGGCAGGGACAAGCGAAGGACCAGACCAGCTCAGATCAAGGTTATGGACGTGGTAGGAGTTGGCACATATGGCCACGACACAGAGGAGACATGTTCATAAAAAGCAAAAAGCAGTATCAAGCATGCGTTAGAATGATGTTGTACTTTTGATCGTTTCATTACATTCTTGACAGATTTTTAGATTCTTTAGCTCAAACAGAAACAATGGGGTCGGCCTAGTGCGATTTTCCAACCCCATTGGCAAAAAAGTGAAATCAGATCAAAGAATATCCATTCGTTTTTGAATTATATAAAAAATAAGTCACATTTTCTACTTATTTTCAGCAACAACAAAAAAACACTTGTATTTTTATTTTATATATGCCATTTACTGTATATCTTTTTTGACTTCCACTCGTTGTGCAGTATTATTCTTCCAGATTCCTGTCAAGCAGCTTCAGCAAGAGTTAGCATCATGGTTCTGTGGAAATACCTCGATAGGGCGTCGCTAGCTTAAATCTTTTGGGGGGCCAGTCCATTGGTGTTGCAGCAAAAACAACAGAAGCGGACTCAAACTGGTCGAATTCAAATCCCAGAGCTCGTTTAGCTTAGATTCAGAAAATATGTGTAGTTTATTTCCCCAACACAGTTTTGCCTAGAGACAGTTATAAAAGCCTTAACCAAAGCACCTAACCCTCATCTGAACCTGATGGTGGATGTGGAAGAGCATGGTCGGTCACATGGTGTTTTGTGCTTTCGAGTGGCATTAAATTAGCAGGATTACAGGTTCGTTTTGGGGGGACACATTTTAATTAGATTTTCTTTTTACGGTCACGCTCTTATGCTAGAAAGTCACAGCGATGGGGTTCAGAGTGATGAAAATCTTGCGCCGTTGCTCTGGCGATTACCAATTCAAAAGTAGATACAGTATATCTTTTGAATGCACACAAAACAAAGCTAAAACCCCTGAATATATTTGTTTAAAATCAAATCTGACGGAGCTTTTTGTTGCCATGTCAACCCTTGTTTTGGATAATATAGAATCTGTCATGCAGTTTTGTTTTTCGTTTCCTTTAGAACTCTGCCATGACCTTCATCATAGCGTCTGACCTTTGACCGTTCGTTGCAGGTTGTCCATAGAGCAGACGCAGCGCTCGGATGCAGGCGTGTACCAGTGTGCGGTGAGGAACCGGATGGGCGCGCTGGTGCACCTGAAGACTCAGGTGCACGTGGCCTGTGAGTACGTTGCGTAATAGGCTCGAGCCACACGTACCATCAACCACAAACACATGACCCTTTGTAATGTTGAATTACCTTTGTGTTTTTTTAATTTGTTTCAACGCTTTTACTCATACTTATTTAAGGATATTAACTGTAGTGGTGGGAAATATAAAAAATTGATACTATGATAGCAAAATTATAATATCTAAGACTCTATAATGAAAGATTTGATTGGGTAGTGATGGACGGATCAATACCAAATTTCTTGTCAATTGTTCGATACTGATGAAATGTAAAAATAAGTAGTTTTTATTCACACAAAAAAGTCAATTTTTAAATTTTTTTTCCCTATTGAACCTCGGCTAGGTTCCATTTTGTGAACTAGGCGTGTTCATACTTGATCCCATTGAAATGAACTCTGGTGCACTTGCTAATTACACCAGAGTTTGTGGAGATCGAACCAGACTCACACCCAGCGAGCGCACATCTGGAACGTTCACATGTATTTGAGCTCAGGCGCAGAACTCTTCCAGCTCCTGAGCACACAAAGACTCTACTACGAGGACTAATACGGCATGCTACATGAGGTGCTAAACATGCCACCCAAATGACCAATTTACCCGTCTGAGTGTCCTTCTTCTATCCAACACGCTTACACACTGCTCCCTATGGGGCTCATTACCCCCTCCTGGTGCATGGCGGTACTGCGCCCTCAATCAGTTGAGTTTGTTTGACAGAACATGAACCAATGGCGTCACGAGGACTGGTACAGATTTTCTTCTCCGAAGTGCACCGAGTCCCTCAGACCAATTAGTGTCCTTAGTATTGCTTGGTATTGGATTGAAACAAAGCTTGCTGGAATTTCCCATCATTATCATTAGGAAAGTAAAAGAATGTGTCATTATTAGTGACAGATACTTAGTATTTGAATAGTCTTTTTACCAATTACTTTGAGTAATTCATTTTTATGACAAATCTTCATTTTAATGAGGGAAAGGTTTTCTGTGGCGGCTGACATGTTTTTGCTTTTTACTGTTCAGTTTTGGGAAACTACTCTGGTGAGGATCAGAGGAAGACCGTGACCCAGGGCAGAGCCACAGTGCTCAGCCCTCCTTCGCTGGCATCGTACCCCCAACCTGTGGTCACATGGTACAAGGACGGACAGAAGATCATCCCCAACAACAGACTGTAAGCCCCTGTGTTCTAATTTGCTGAATTATTTTTTTTTATTCGAAAACATCTAACTAAACAAAAAAACCTACTTTTTTGAAAGTATTCAATTTAATTCAAACTGGTAACTAGTCCAACTAATCAAAAACTATTCAACGGATGTAGCGATCATTACAATCATTGGTTGCAGCCGCACAGGTCTTTTTTGCCTTTGACAGCGAGCTTGATTGTTTACACATTTTCCATAATTTCCATATTGAATAGTTTATTTTATTTCAACATGTGAAAATTGATACTATGGGTTATTCTGAACCTTCGTGATAGCTGTCCCACTCCGCTGTCACCAATTCTTGCAGAATACCGGTACACTCTTTGAACAGTCCTGGTTCCTCGTAGAAAAGTCCAATTAACACCTCTCGAGTTAGATCTCCACCTGTCGCCTCGATCCTTTCAATTTTCACTCACTTTGAACCGATTCCCGATAGTGCTTTGTTCTCCTGGCTAGCTCGCCAACTTTTGAGCACTGTACTGTATAATCACCAGCATGCTATTCTGATGAGCCGCTCCTCTTGTGTCGTAGATTGCCTTCCTAATGATAGCTGTGTGCAGGAGATGTAAAAAGAAATGGGTCTGTCCAGAATTGCCATGAACCTGGTTAAATGATGTGTAGCTTGCCATCGCAACAGCTGGTATGATCAAATAGAATAGAGCTATGGGGATATTTGCGGACTAACCCAATACACTGTTGTAATTAGTGTTATACTAAAATTTCAAGCTCGATTTCGAGGAAACGAAGGAAACGGCTTGATGCTTATTTTTTATAGAACAGAATGTACTTTCTTCATACGGGCCATTTATTTTTTTATTTAGTATCATGTGGTATTTTCCTAGTTCAATTTCAAGGCCATTCAAAAACTATTCAGGAAAGACCCAATTTCGTTTTTTCCAGTATCAATACGTATTCAAATTAGCATCTAGTTGGAATGCTAGTTTTAGGATGGATTAGTATTGATTATTTTGACAACCTTACACGTATTGTCATTTCGGATTTTGTATTTCCTTTCTTTTTATAGTGAATAACAAGCAGCATGCACACTCGAAACTAGATAAGAATAAACAATCTCTGCCAAAGCAAATTAGGACCCTAACACACATGACGCATCTGTGTCTTTGTATTTCTGCATTATTAAGCCTTTTCAATACCAGAGAACAACAAGCAGGAGAAAAACCAGTTTGGAAGTGTGGGCTCAGTCCGATGTTTGGGGGAGCGCTACATAAGACCAATTAGTGATGCGATTATTGTGTCAGACAGCGTCAAATATCAAAAGGTGTGCGTCCTGTTTTCTAAATGTCATGCCTCAATTATGTCTTGTGTTTGGGGCAACTGCTGACCAATAGGGAATTGATGGGAAATGTTTCAAAAAATTGTTTAAAAAAATGATTAAAAAATGGCTGCATAAGCACAAACATAACAACTTGCACGTTAACCGTTCATATAATGGTATATTGTGATGCTTGAACCATCGCTATAACAGTTACAGCCTCATTTTAGCACTTTTTTTTTGTTTTTCTTCATGACAGAGCAATTAGTGTTGAGTGATCAGCGTTGGTGTTTTTCACGGAGAAGTCCTCAGCCGGTCCTCGGGCCGCAAAAGCATGTGTTTTGAAGTCGAGTTCTGACTTTGGAGGAAGAAATGTGAGGCGCTATTTATTGGCAATGATCTAAAATTCTGGATTTTTTTCATGCCCAATAAATTATGTTTATTTGTTGTTGTTTTTTTTTAAACGAAAATCAAGATTGATCGATACGAGGGAAAAATCTTGATTCTTTTTTCACATTCGCAGTGTATTGTCTGGCTATTTTTATCGGAATAATACAATAAAATTAAAAAACACTGAAACATCAATACCACCCACTAGCACGATATAGTTCAAAGCACTTAATCAAAACAAAGAAAGTCCAAGTTTTCAAACGAGGTCCACAAACACGTCCAGGTGACAAACTGTATAAAGCGCAGGAATGGCCCACATTAGCCAATAATATCGGGCTCCAAAGCTCGCCCAGTGCTGGCGAGTATTTACTGGAGTGTGCAGTGTTATCTTCGGCGCTTGTGTGTGGAAGTTTACACCAGATGATCCCGCGTCCAGAGGGAGGACAAGGGCCAGATGGTGCTGACGGCTGGCTGTCGCTGTGAATACCGAGCTGATGATGTGTTTATGAAGGTTATCGATCCAATATACATCACCGGACCTGTCTCGCCGCGAGCCAAAACACGTTTCAATTTATGTCGCCGTGTGCGATGATGTACGGTCCGGCGCGGTTCCCCTGCCGGCATCCCGGTAATCAAATATTCCGTCGCGAGAATGCGGCCCGGCGGGGGACCTCACAAGCTGTCGCCCTCCCCCGTCCTCGCGCCTCGTGCTTCCATGCCATTTCTCACTTTAGTTTTCCACTCCGAAAACACAAATCGCTAAATCATTCTTCACTGGAGCTGGCACACAAACTCCTTCTCCCATCAGTGTCGCATTGGGTGCATGATGGATGGCGAATCATTTCAAAAAGTCCATCACCAAAACACATTTCTCCCTCAAGGTTGCCATTTTGGGAAACAAAGTGTTGGATTGATTGTTGTTGAAAGAGAAACACAGCAGAATAATTTGCTCGGCATACCAAGAGAACTTTCATAACTTCCATGTTGTTGTTTTAGTTTCGAAGAATTGCTTCTGCGTCTTTCGGATTTGGTTTCGTTCTTACGCAAAACTGTTTCCGGCGTGTTTTTTGTAAGTCAGGCCGAGAGCGACTGGCAGAGAAATGAGTACGGTGCGATGATGGTTTGGTTTTGTTAAACTTGGAAGCGGCCGGTGGCGACGTGATCCGTAGGGTGGTCGCGTTCAAAAGACGGCGAAAAAGACGAGATGGAGCGGAGATGGCGGTTTTTGGGGGGGGCGGAGGGGGATTGTCGCTGAAATCCCAGGACCAAAGATTGGAGTGAAAATACTAACTAAACGATTAAAAATGACTTGTGTTTGTGTATGGCATATTTACAGAAACGTTTATTAATGTGCACGGAAATAAATACACACATACACACATACACACATACATACATACACACATACATACATAAAGGTTGTATTAAAGGACACATATTATGCATAGTTTCTTTTTGTTGGCGTTTATATTGGACCAATAATGATCCCTTTTAGCATATTGGCCATTGACCTTAAATCTACTGCATCGGCCAATATTTAGACAAAGCTTGGTTTTTAACAGTTCAGTGCGAAGAGGGCACTGCACAAACTGTAATTTCACTGCCCCATTAAAGGTCAGTGGTAAAACAAGGTTGTGGCTGTTTAAAAAGAATTCCTATTGATAGAATTTTTCTTCTTTTATACTTTATTTTTGCAGAACGCTAGCAATTGAGTTTTTTTCGTCGGCCAAAACATTTTTCATTGGCATCCCATGTTTTATGTGTATTGTATAAAACCAGGCATTATTCTAAGTTGCATCAGTCTGGATATGGTGTTAGCCGACAGCACGGCCCTCTCGACGACTTCTCTGTCGCCGTTTTAGCGCGCTCAGCAGCAACAGCAGCGCTCGCTTCTGCGTCCGAGTGTGCAGACGCTGGAGCGCACAGGCCATCATGGGGTCGGGAGAGAACAGTGGGCCTCGCGGTGGACGGAATGACTCTTCTAGTGCGTAATAGTAGGGCTAATATGAGCTAACGGGCCAAATGACATAACTGCACATTTGCCATTATGATCCGAGTCTTCATTCAGTACATTACCTGCACTGCGTATCGCTCTGTAACACTGAGGGACTTGACAGCTTGTATTTAGGATAATAGTCGGTTGAGATGCAAACTTCTAATGGACTTCAGCCGCACGTCTCTATCTGGCGCCTGAATGAATGTGTCAGAGTGTTGGGGATTGTGTTAATATTCCTACCAAACCAAGAAACCGGACCGAATATGACTCAACCCGTAGTATTTTGTACTATGAGCGTACAAAGCAGCACTTTGACCGATGTGCGCTGTCTGTATCTAATAATAATTATTAGGAGTATTTGATCTTTGGCCGTATTTGAGCCCCGCCCTCTTTTGGCGTTTGGACCACAATCTTCTGCCACAAGAACATGTGCTGTCACGTTAAGAAACAACTTGTCCATTTGGAATTGTCCTACCAAACTGTAAATTGTATGTTTATATGTCTGTTTTTATTTTGTTTAGTAAATCCTTATTTTTATGGATTCCTTATTATTATCAGGGTTGTTATCACAAGGTTATTGAATAAAGGTACACTATATTCAGAGAGAGAGAGATGTTTTCCTTTAATGAATTTAATGTTGTGAAGATATATATGCACATATTTACAAGTGCTCACAAAACGAGTGTACGGTGCATTAAAAACATGTTCAGTGAGTGTACGGTGCATTAAAAACATGTTTAGTGAGTGTACGGTGCATTAAAAACATGTTCAGTGAGTGTACGGTGCATTAAAAATGTTAGTGAGTGTGTACGGTGCATTAAAAACATGTTCAGTGAGTGTACGGTGCATTAAAAACATGTTTAGTGAGTGTACGGTGCATTAAAAACAGTGTAGAGGGATCTCTAATTATCCAACTGTAGTCAGACCCCAACTTGAGCCATTAAAAATTAAAATATAAAATATTTGATTACGCAGCTTGTTAATGCTCTTACTGACATTTTGTACATGGTTTATTAGCACACACATATTTTTGGTTAAAGGCTTATTAACATTTATATAGTATTATAAACCTGGTAAACTACCAATGCTAGTAATTGTTGTATAAATAAATAACTCGTGCTTACACTATAAATTGTTTGCTCTGGAACCCAGCGAAACTGATTTGTTTTTAATGTCACACTGCATGCTTTTTTAAATACCAGCTGTTGAATCGGAACTGCAAAGTCCTGCAGTGCACATTTCAAGCTTGTTAGCTGCCTTAGCTGCCTTAGCTGCCTTAGCTGCCTTAGCTGCCTTAGCTGCCTTAGCTGCCTTAGCTGCGTTAGCTGCGTTAGCTGCGTCAGCTGCGTCAGCTGCGTTAGCTGCGTTAGCTGTGTTTCGGGTCAGCCCTATGTTCCGAGACCTGGGTTAAGGTTAGGGTTAGGGTTAGATGCTGCTATACTTTATGCTGTAAAACAATACATTTATGCACAACTATTGGGGATGTGGAACCTGAACCAGTAGCCTATGCTAATGTTAGCGTAGTTTCATAGAAAAGGGGGCCCATAGGTACGCACTCCTGGGTTTCACACCTGACAGGAGACTGTGTTTACAGCCAGGCAGATGGAGCACTCTGCGACCACGTTTGAAAGCGTCACAGAACACAATGGCGCAGTGTGGTTTAAACGACGTGTTAAAACAAAATACCGCGCAGCACACTTCTGAATGTCCTCTCCGTTTGCAGCGTAAATATGAGTCGTTAATGCATCAGCAGGCCTTTCCATTATGTCGTCTGGTTTGATTTGACTCCAGCAGGCCTATTATCCCAGCACACCGTGTGTCCTCCAATAACATAATGACTGAACGTATTCCAAAAACATTTTACCTGTTAAGCTTTTTACACCAAACTGTTGTTAGTGCGCTGCCATTATTGCTTTGTTCAATCAATTGGTTCTTTTGATTGGCCAAAGATGAGAAATTGCAGCACTTTGCACTACGCGTAAAATACGTGTTATTTATTCATTATTGTCCTAACGTTGCGTCACACTGACATTTGGTGGATATTCATTCCAATACTATGCAAATTGCAATGCACAATTTCAATGTATTGAATTTGTCATTTTTTTAAATTTAATGTATTTTGGAATTTTGGAATATTTTGTAAATTGATTAAAAAGTAATTAATCAAGACTAAGTAAATAAGCAATTATCCAGATATAATCTTTACTAACAACTCATGTCAGTGGTTCCCAAAGTGGGGGTCACGAGATGATTTTATGTTGTAATTTGACTCTCTATTTTTGTATTGAAAACAGTATGTTTCAGTGAAATTGGACTGCAGGAGTCTGGGACGAGCAGGCCACTCCCCTCAGGCACGAGGCCACTCCCCTCAGGCAGGAGGCCACTCCCCTCAGGCAATTGTTTTTGTAAATTCAAAATTTTATTTTGTACATCACTTATTGGCCCAACAATAGACTAAAAAAGTGTCATTTTTAATTTGATTTAGTATGTTTTTATTACACTGAAAGAACAGAAAAAACATGCGTCCTGCCCGAGAGCGGCCTTGCATCTCCACAAACCTGACTTGTACTTGGCCTGGGGGAAGAACCTCCCCTTTGTTTCCATGAAAATATGGCTTTGACTACATCATATTCCACATAATTTTCCATGGAGAATGTTCCTTATGTTTTTAACTCTTTATTCCGATGGAACTGTGCAGGTGACAGTTGTTACTGAGTTACTGAGTACAGCTTTGAGTAGTCTTTTTCATGCATCCTTTATACTTTTACTTAAAGTGAAATCAGGCTGCGAATGTAATCCATAACATACTTTTGCTTGAGTACAATTGTCCGGACTGTTTCCACCGTTCTTGATGACATTTCTAGACACAGTTGTAAAGTAAAACGAGACTAAAACTAGATTGAATTTGATCACTTGACTAAATCTGGACTAAACCGAAACAGCATTTTAGTGAAAAGACAGCGTGTCATTCGGGTTGTGAATACTTGAAAACATTCATTCAGTCATTCGTATTAAAGTACTGAACTCGGAAAGCGCTGTCCAAAAATAAAACTATAAATACAGGTGCTTTTTGCCTACAGGCCCAATGATGTGTAAATAGAAAACCGCACTCAGGCTTTGGGAATGTGCCGTTACTTCTGCTAAGAACATGAATGCGCCTTTGTTGGACGGCCAAACCTCCAACCGCCGCTCAAGTACGACACTTCCTCAGCAAATATTTGGTTAACTTGACTTTGTGTGTAATGATGCTAACTGAGGCTAACTGATGCTAACTGTTTCCATCCATGTGTCCAGTGTCACCAAAAGCCAACCAAACAGGCAACGTATTCATGTGCAGGCTAGGTAAACAGCGGCTAACGGCTAACGGTGTTTATGGGTCATGAATGCGTCGCGTGTGTGCTTTCTCAGACGGAGTGAGTGTGTGCGTGTGTGTGTGTGTGTGTGTTTGGGCAGAATGAGGCCCTCTGGTGCAGCTCCGCCTCTGGGCCTACACTGGAAATGCTGTCGTAGTTCTACCCGCTCAAAGTTTAGCGTGATTTCGTGCTTGTTAGCGTGTTTCTCCCGCATCGAAGACGCCGTTTGCTCCGACTACGGCGCCATGAGTCTCTCTTTTCCCTCTTTGTACGCGTATTTCAACTCATTTCAATGACGCTCCCAGGAAAGTAAACGGGTTGTTCGTGTAGACACGCTAGAACACAAGCCGTTAAAAGTTAGCATGCGGTAGCCGTCCGGGGTAAAGCGCTAGCCTTTAGCCCGCAGCTTTCTTCTCTTAACGTCTGCGTCTGTTCGCGTTGTCGTTGAACAGTGGGTGACGGAGCAGCTCTTTCTACGTTGAAATGAATGGAAAGGAAAGAGATACTGAAGAATCTCAAATCATTCCACTTAATTAAGCTAACGATTTGACGTTAAAGGCGCACTATGCAACCTGCTCGGATCCTTATAGATACCATTTCTATTTCTATGTTCTATTTGAATGGCATTAAACCTTTCTAGCTTCAGGGAGATGAGCAGAGTTTTTTTGTTTGTTTGCTATTTTTTTTTGTTTTTGTTTTTTAAATAAAATAACCTGTAATTGAATAAATGCGGAGTGGATACATTTATTGCAGTCACGTCGGAACATTACGAAGAACAACCTCCCCAGTACGTACAGCAACTAAAACAACAATTCAAAACATATGAAATTATACATGAATGCGCGCTTACAGTGGAGTGTCCGTCTCCGCCCCGGGCCCAATGCGCACACGAGTACGGAATTAGACCGCGCGCGATATTAACTGCAAATACTCCTTTTTTTAAACATTTATTTATTATTTTAAACAGAAAATTCACAGCGCATCCTTGAAGCGTTGCAGGCCGGGCCCGGACGGTGAGCGAGTGATAGGAAGCAGAGGCGCATTGGAGAAAATTGGAATTGGCTGTGCTGCTCTGATGCTAATCTGACTGGGAAATGGGATTTAAGAGGAAAAGACTGAGGCTGTTTTTTTTATTATTATGGGATGGAGGAGGCTGGAGTAAGGCTTATGGATAGAGGAGATAATTTCAGTGTTTTTTGTTGTTGTTTTTTTTAATTTACACACACACACACACACACACACACACCACACACACACTGGTCCCGTGTTATGCAGGCTTTCACCACGCTCGGCCTTCATTGTGTATGTCATCCAATAATGTAAGGAAATAATAGCGCGTGCAAGTTACTATTAGCGACGTATCCTCATGTGGAGCAGGACAGAGACGCAAGGGCTCCACCTGCTGGTGCACCGAGGAGTGAAGGGGTTTCAATCGAGGCCGAAAACAGTGCAAGAAAAAATAGTTTAGCTCTGAATTTGACGAAACAGGGTGTTAATTGACACTTTTAGGGCCGACAGTGTTCCGTCGCATTCATTTTAACAAGGCGTTCGTTTTGGCGTTTGAAGTCCGAAACGAACGCCGCGCCAACAACCTCAACTGTGACTCGACTTGATCCAGTTGCGCGGAGAGAGTCCCGTCAGAATTTGGATGTGTTGTTTGGGGTTTTTTTTGCCGTTCATGGATTGGCATTTCAGTTGATTGTGTTTTTACAAGATGGAGTACGTCGCCTGCTACGCTTTGTCCCTGGAACGGCGGAGATTGACAGACTGCCCCGGCGGCATTGAAAGGGCGGGTCGAAGGCAGAGGACAAAATCATTGCTTACCTTGACTTTAAACTTAAAAAGAGAAAATGGTAAAAATGCGGTCTGACGCGCACTGTTCCCGGCCCACGTGTGTCTGCTTTGGCGCTTTTGTGGTGGAATAGAATAGCCTTGGCCCTGTCCTGGAGCTCTTTTTCACTTCAAACAAACGCAACGGTGGGTTTATTCTGGGAGATTTTTGTTTCGTTTTTTGTTACGTCTACATTTACTTTGCGACTCGCTATTGAGGGAGAAGCAACAGGTGCTGCATCGGGGCCTTAAAGACTCCAGAGCGGACGGACGTTCCAAAAACGCACTTCGAGAACTATTTTACCATTTTTATATGGTTTAAAAATTTGTGTCGTGGGCAGTTGCGTTGGGCAGTGCGTTGGGCAGTTGCGTTGGGCAGTTTGCGTTGGCAGTTGCGTTGGGCAGTTGCGTTGGCAGTTGCGTTGGGCAGTTTGCGTTGGGCAGTTGCGTTGTTTTTACAGCTTTTCTGAGCGCGTTTATGGCGACGTCTTGACCCCGCTCGGACTACGGTCTCAACCTCCTTTAAACGCTTCGCATTCCAATCCGAAACGACTCCCGACCGAATCATCTCCCATGCAGCTCTCAGAAATACTTCCACCCCCCCTCGGCCCCCCCCCCCCGGATCCCGCTGTCTGTTTATCTCCCCCATGATTGAAATTAAACTGGTCCGGTTATAGAAAAAAACAAAATTGGTAACAATCATAATTAAAAGTTGGATCCTTCAAAGTGGGAGCCATTCAATTACAGACGAAGCCGATAGCCGGATGTGGCCTCCGTGTTTGCTGTATTCTCCTCGCAGTGCTTTGCTCGAGGAGGAACAGTCGGCCCATATCACCGCCGCGCGCGCAAACATCTGCCGCGTCGCCATTTAGTTTGTCTTTAATTAAAAAGACTCAATTAAATAGGAATTGCAACCTACCGACGACTGAAGCGCATTAGCTTTCCTCCTCCATCCAATATGTGCAATTTAAGCCTCTGCATGTGGTGGAGATGCTATCCCGTTTGGCTAGCTTCAGACTCTACCTCTTTGTACTGTTTTTGCCAGTTTGCCAGTAGTGCGCCATGATGACGTAATAACAGTAAAAGGTGATCTAAACGCGGGACTTAACACCTAAACGGGGCGGTGCCTGAAGTGGGTCGCCGGTGTTGCCCCTCTGCCGCCGATGATGAATGGCAGCTCCTCTGGCGCCGAGTCACCGGGGCGAGATCGGACAAGACAAAATATTGAGTAACTTTCAAGTGCGTAAAGTGGCCAAACGTGCAGGGCGGTCCCAGGGCGGTCCCAGGGCGGTCCCAGGGCAGTTCCAGGGAGGTCCCAGGGCTGGTAAATTACGATCGTGGGGGCGCAGACAGCATCAAGTGACCGGGCTGCTCATTTCAGACATCTGACCTATCGGGGTTCAGCCAGCGAGCTTAGTCCCGCCCAGTCGCGACGCTCCGCCCACGACATGAAGTCAAAAGTGTGTCAAAAAGGGAGGATTCTGTGAGTATTACCGAGACTGTGTGAAATCTCGTCTAACACGTTACTATTTCTCAAGTTTGTGACCGGATTTATGAAATTGAACTTTCTGAATGACAAAATAAAGGAAACGTGACAAATAACAAAAAATCACTTCATATTTTGATAGGATTATATTACAATTTTATGTAGAGAGCTTTTATTTAATTTATTTAATTTATTTAATTTATTTATTTATTTATTTAATTTATTTAATTTATTTAATTTATTTAATTTATTTATTTATAGTAATTTTTGATCTATTTTGATTTATTGATTGTTATTATAATTTTTTTAAACTGTAGATTGAATTAGAACCACTTAATTTTGCTTTTTTAAATTTTTTTTAGTTCTTACGATTTATTATTATATATTATACATTATTTATATTAACCTGATAATCTGACATCCCGATTTAAAATGCGGTATTTAGGTGTTTGAGAAAAAAAAACAAAGCCCTTAAGCAACGTGTCCGCTATGCTAATGGCCCCATGCGTGGTCGTGAACACAAATGAGCGCAGCACGTGCCCGGTGACGTGACGGTTTATGGACTCAAAAACCGTGCTGGAGAAGTCCGGATTTTTACCTGTGACGCAACACAACCGGGGAAAGTTCAAACGGAGCGATTTGTGAAGACCAGCTCATAAACGGGATTCATCAAACAAGCACCAACGAAGCTAAATTACAACTCCAGGTATGTTCATGATGAGGGAACGATGCGATAAATAAACAAATGTTGCGTATAAATGTGTCCCTTTGTAAGTCGATAGAGCCTGTTCTTTTAGCAGCAGGAGGAACACACAGGCTCTTGTGAGTGCTCTTCTGGCGTCACTCCCTTCAATCTTCTCTCTTCTGGTCCGGCGGATTGCTTCCACTCTTAGTTTGTTTGTGCTTTTAGCTACTTTTTTTTTTTTTTTTTAATGTACAGTGACACAGGATAAATAACGTAAAAGCTCGGAGCTCGCGCATGTCACTCCGTCTTGCCTTTTTGTCCGCGCGGGTATTTTTAGGTGCTGCGTTCAGCGTTTCCGCGCACTCCGCTCCGCTAGGCCCATTCTGCGCGCGGCGGCCCTTTGGAGATGACATCTTTAAATAATGCACGCGCAGATAACGATGCATTTTCGATCGGAACGTGGCAAGAGTGAGTTCTGTTTTGACGAACATCCGACCACTTTAGCTTCCAAAACCGAAGTCGCCGGGCGCTATCGTCGTCAAGTTGTTTGAAAAAAATAAAGAAAAACTTCTACAGAACAGTATTAAACATATATATTTATATATCTGGGTTTTTTTTTCAATTATGTGTGTTTTTGTTGCTTAGAAATAGCTAGGGGAAAAAAACAAGTATTCTATCTCATGCGCGGATCTGGCCGGTCAGTTTGCCAGCTCGTCGCCATGGAGATGTTAAACGCCACGGCTCGGCGGAAAAAGTTACACGGAAAGTATCCACTGTAAAATGTGCTAAAATACAAATAAAGCAGTAGTAGAAATCATACTTGAGTACAGCGCTTGTGCACTTTGTTACGTGACATCTTTCCCGACGTTGACAAAACCTCTTTAGGTAAACAAACTGGCGCTGGTCCCAGGCTTCCCCAGACAGAAATATTAACATTAAAGAGTAATCCTGACAGATTTGTTCAAGAGCTCTCGTGTCTGAGCCCGGCAAATCTGTGAGAAAATAAGACAACGGAGAGGCCGAGCGCTAATCCGCCTTCAAATGATTCATTCCTCCGTGTTTACATTGGTTTTCATCACCCTGGGAGACGCATGCCCGGGTCTATCCTGCAGTCTGGGGGGGGGGGGAAAGAAGATCCCATAACCCCGCCGGGTCAAGAAAAACTGGGTCAAATGCAGTTCGGAAATGACAGCCTTGAAAGTGAATGTGCAGTTAATGCTAATGTCTTACTGCTACTAATCTCCTCCTGATGTTGACACCTGCAGAGGGCGCTTGGTTCGGCGGGAGATGCACGTTGTTGCTTAGCTGGTCGCTGCGTACTTTTTTTGTCACGTCCAAAGTTTTGCCGGTTGTTAGCACTTTGATAGCGCTGTTTCAACACCAAACGAACGGGTGCTGCCTCCGTTTTGGGCCCAAACGTTTACGCTCAAGTTGAAAAGAACGAACGCCGAAGTCTCGCAAAATAACTTTTACTGTTGGACAAACATGAACTTTCCCCGAGTTTCTCCTCTGATTAGACAGAGTGTATGTGTTTCTGGGCAAGTTATAGTTGGTCAGCATGTGCGGTTCAGCAAGTTGGTTGTATAGCTCTACTGTTTTGGATTATTTTGGGCAAACAACCAACCTGATGGGATCATGCAGATCATTTTGTCGTTGTCCGTCACGTGAGTGTTAATATTCATTTTTAAAGCACTGTTATTCACATACAACAAAAGCCACCTCAATCGAGCGTATAAACCTTTATGCGATTGAAGGGTTCTGAATGCGATATTTGGTGTTCCCACCTGAAGTTACCCATGCGCTACTTCTAAATGCGCATTTGAAATGAGGTAACGGAAACGCAAAATTGTACATCACTTTTCATTCTTTGTCTCCTTTTTTGTAGAGCAATCACGTTGGACAATCAGCTGGTCGTCCTGGCAACCACGGCACTGGACGCGGGCCGCTACCAAGCCGACGCGGTGAACGAACTCACTGGAGAGTCGATGACCAGCCCTGCCATCTACGTCAGCATTTCAGGCGAGACGCTAACTCTTTTTACCTCGGCTCGTTTTGACGCTTTGCATTTCGGATGATCAATTAATGTGATACAAAATGAATGTGAGTAGCTGTGTCGTGTGGCCATGGTGTCATCAAAGTGGTTATCATATCTTGGTTTTAAAATAGGACTACATTAAAAGAGCTACAATTGAGAGCTTTTTATTTTATTTATTTTATTTATTTTATTTATTTTATTTATTTTATTTATTTTATTTATTTTATTTATTTTATTTATTTTATTTATTTTATTTATGATTTATTTCATTTGATTTTTGTTTTAATTTTTTTTATGTTTTATTATTTTATTGTCGTATGTATTTATTATTTTATTGTTGTTATTTTATTTTTATTTAATTTTATCTTATTTTTTAAATTTTTTAAATTTTTTAAGTTTTTTAAATTTATTTAAATTTATTTTATTTATTTTATTGACTACAATGTTGAAATTACAACCAAGGCACGACATTACAACGCGGAAAAACACTGAAACTATAGATTTTGCCCAGTCGAGCCACTGTATTTCTACAGCCTCGTTGTCAGTTGATAAAACGATTCCAGCAAATGCAGATGATGCAACGAGAGCAGAACTTCATTGAAAGTAAAATGTGGGACTGAGTTTTGAGCTGTTCTCTAATTAAAAGTATTTCATATGTTTGCACGATGCTACAGCCATAAATACACTGCAACGAATATTTCAGTTGAATTGGCTTGAATTCATTTTGATTTAGTTTGGTTCAGTGTACGTCTGACGTCATTTTCCCATTAATATATATATTGATATATAGCTTGCTCTTTATAACCTATTTAATTTATGACATTTATATCTAAAGAGAGCGTGTAGTGGTTGCTCTCTTTCTTAACAAAACCAATACCTCAGATTTGTTTTATTATTATTATTTTTTTGCAATTTTATTTTTTATTACAACAAAAGACAAAAAATACACACAAAAAAGACATTAAAAATCACACAAAACACACACCAAATTTTGGATATTCGTTTTTGCAGTGTGACGACGGCGTTGAGCCTTTTCCTGTTGGTTTTTTCCTTCTCCCTCGTTGTCCCGGTGATGGCTTCGTCGCGTGTTTGTGTGTCCCTTATCAACGAGCTGCAATTTCTCCTAAAAATGTGAAAACTGCAGACATTTTCACTCTAAATACTATCCTGTAAAAATCAAAAACAAAGTCATTTAAGAATATTTTTCACACGGAGGAATTTGATGATTGTGCTTTATTTTTTATTTACCATCATATTATTATCTTAAACGAGGGTTAGCGCCCCAAGATCGTCATTCGGTGCCTCTTTATAATCATATCACCTTAATTAGCCTTAATAAAGACTTAATTCGTAATGATTAACACATAAATAAGAATGATTCAGGCTTAATAACTATTTAATTAAGGAGTTAGAGTTAATTAAGTCGTTACGAAGCGTGAATCATCCTTAATTAACTGTGTTCATGCTTTATAAAGGATATCACAAGTGTAGTTATTACAAAGTCTGATGGCGTTCATTATTTCGATAAGTGAAATACTCTTATGTATGATTCTATAGATTCTACAAGAAATACGTTAATTAAATTGATTAGCAGGGGTCCGAATGAACATTTTGTAAACAGCCCCCCCCAAAAAAACCAGCTTGACACGGCCCTGCTTAAGTGGAGGAAAGAGGCTCTGACCGCCGCTGCGCCCGCCCGCCGCGGCTTGCGCAGGCTTTGATTGGACTCCGCTGCACATAGATAAAGTCTACTGCCTTGTTATAGTGGTCTCGCAGAGTGGTCCCCGGGCGAGCTTTCAGAAAACGGCCGAGTCGGTGATCTGTCTTCTGTTGTAAATGGCTGCGCGCCCACTGTGGGAGCGCGGCGGTGGGACTTCTCATTAGAGGTCGGGCCGGCGCGGGCTTCGCTGTGGCAGATGCCGGTAATGCAGCGAGCATTATGGTTCACTCGGAACACACAAAGTATTTTCCTGGTTTAGCGTCACATTAGTGTAACAAAGGAGGGAAATCCAAATTAAAAACAGTCGTTAAACTCACTAAACTCATTAAATGCTTATTTTAACCTCATGGAATATTTGGAGAGGTGCTCGACCTTTAAGTCTAACTCCGGCAGTAAAATGTTGCTATTCCACCACACACACACACACACACACACACGCAATACACTATTCACTGTTGAATGTATTTATTATTTTATATATTTATTTATCTTTTTTTTTTTTTTTATATAATATTATATTACAGAGATACAGAAAAAAATATATAATAATAAAAAAAAATCTATATATATATAACACACCACACACACACATATATATAATATAATATGCACCATTTAAAATTGTTGAATTTATTGAGAAAAATAAAAAAAGCGACGCACTTAGAAATCTGTTCACGTTCTAAGAGCAATTTTCTTTTCTTGACTTCACAATCGCAAATATATGTATGATTTCACTTTCATTCCTGCTGAATTTTTATGCATGAATCGAACATGTTTTGTTTTTCACACCTATTCTAAGTATTTAAGTCGTTTAATTTCCGAATGTCCCGCGTTTGGCTCGAGCACGAACCCGGCAGTTGGAAAAATGAAAGGTCACGCCCCCGTTACCGTCGTTCCCGTTGCAAACTACTGACTTTTAATCAGGGCAATCACATGATGAGATACATTTGTCAAATTTGAAAAAGGCACAGAGGTGTCAATAATCAAACACTCATAATTTCCACGTTATAATTTGACGTGCTAAATTTACAAAATCGCTCCAGGGCAAATTCACAGAGGAATAAACTTTTGAAGCTCCATTAAACAACACAAAAATATCGAATGCATTTTATTCTTATTTCATCCTACTGTAAGATCACTGTAAAATCTATTTTTGTGTTCAATAAGGGACAGTTTATATTTGCCAGCTCCTCCATCCTCTCTCCAAAGGTCAACTAAACACTCTTATCGAAACACTTTTATGGCGCTGAATTATTCATATCCATAACGCCGGGTTAAAAAATAGGCTTTCCGTGAAATCCTTGTGTTTTAGGCTGGAAAACATTGAAGTCTATTTTGATACAGCGCGCGGTTCAGTCAGTGACAACGGCGCGCGCGGAAATCGGAGAGCGTTTTAAGTGAAGGAGACGTGTTCGGAATCAGCCGCAAAATGTCAGACGAGATTCAGTGGATTGAAAGGAGCCACAAGTCCACATCAGCGTTCGTTTTTTGTATTGATTGACATGGGAAAAAGTCACGATAAGAAAGAAGGGAAAAAAAAAAAAAAAGCATAAAATAAGCTAAAATGAAAAGAGAGATAGAGAAAAGTTCAGTTTAACCATAACTAATTTGACTTTTTTATGCTTTTTTATGAATTTGGATCCATTTTTGCAATAGTTCCTGTAGGTTATTCTTTTATTATATCTCTCTAAATTATATGAATCTGAGTAATGCGATGTGGTACAAATATCATTAATTAAAAAATTTAATAATTTGGGACCAAGCACAGACCCTTGTGGAACACCACATGCAACGTCCAGACACAATTTAATCAAAATGTTTATTTTTAGTCTAGTTTTCATGTTGTAGATTTGTGGTGGGGGCGGCAGGGAGGATTTTTAAATTATAGTCTCCACTAATCACTTTTTTAGTTGAAGAAATAATCTAGTTTCTGGGTGAGGAAAATATCTTTTTGATTTGAATTGAATTGACGCTACAGTTTCAGCCGTCACTAATGACGGTGGAGGTCGGCGAGGCTTTTGGTGCAGATTAGAGTCATATCTCTGTAAATCCCGGCTGTGTCCACAAGTAGCTCCGAGTGTAGCGCATGAATCGATGACGCAATGTCAGGTACGTTTGAGTAATTGAAACATAAACAGCTAATTGGTGGAATCCAGTAGACCCGGATGTTTTTTTTTGTTTTTTGTTTTTTTTTGAGCCCGTTAAAAGGTTATGAAATAATGACCGGGAAAATATTCTGCAACTTGGGATAACCTTGACGTGATCAAAAAGAATGCCTGAAACCAGTGACATTTGTGATCCCGGAGAAGAGGATTGACAGCCGAATTGTGAAGGAGTGGTCTGTCAGAGCCGGTAATGCCCAAGTGGTGTGTGTGCGTGAGTGTGTGTGTGTGCGCGGCTGTGTGTGTGTGTGTGTGTGTGTGTGTGGTAAGGTTAGGCACAGTGATTGACACGGTGAATGAGAAAGGTCAAATGCAGAATACGTACCTTTTCTATTCGCGCTGGATTACAGATAAAACAACAGTGTTTGGAGGCAGAATTATTTTTTTGTGGCAAATCCATCCTCTAAGCTAATTGATATAGCTAATTAAAAGGACATCATTAGGCCCGAGCTTGGATTATACTTCCTGCATGTGGATTCCGCACAGAAATGAGACGATGGCAGTATTTACAGTCTGATGCTACGAAATCTTCTAACCTTCTTTCGGTAAAATAAAATAAAAATAATTGGAAAGGCCCTCGAGGCAACTGCAGTTTGGATTCGGAGCTTTACAAAAATAATTTGATTTGACTTGACAGCGAAGGGCTAATTGCTTTTACATGTATTTCTTCAGTTCGGGGTCTTGTTTTAGCTTTCGTTATGCTTCAAAATAAAGTAAAGGAGTGTCGAGGCAAACTCTGGGGAAGAATTCATTTCAACTGTGAAGTGCTTAACAACTGTGCCCAAAAACGGACTTTCACTTTTGCTGCGCCTTTCAGAAAGACTATGCATCGTGAAAGACTCGCGAAAAGTCTGGAAAATCGGCAAAATAAATGTTTTAGCAGTTTATTATTTTATCTGTTTCAAGTTGAAGCCACTGAGCCCTGTGTTTGCACTTGTTTCAAACGTCAACTTCGAGCTGGGAATTTACTCAAACCACACGTCGACCTCCAATTTTCCCACCACATTCACTCTGTTAAAAAAAAAAAAAAGAAGAAAAAATAGTGGCGTGGCAGAGCGAGCGGTAAAAGGTGTGTGTGTCAGGGGAACTGCAGGACAGTGGGAGATTGACAGGATAAATTGGAGCAGTGAGGGCTTGGAGGTGAACTCTGGGTTTTAGACAGGAGACAGACAGCAGAGAAGTGCGCTTAAATGGGACTGAGCTAGAAAGACGGACAGTAACCGCGAGTAACCGGACCTGGGGAGATGGTTTGGGTCCGTGTCATTCTTCAAAATGTAACAATTCTTTAAGGACCTGTAAGGACGGCGTGACATATTTGATCTAATTCTGGAAAACGCGCTTTGCATCATGAAGCGCGTCGCTGTATTTGTGGGAAAGCTTGCACCAAATCTGGACTAGAACAGTGCTAAATCAGGGCCTAATCTGCGCCAGGACTCAACCGGGCCCGAACTAGGACCAAATCAGGACATATATAATCAAAATAATAACAATTTGTCACCAAACACTGACTTGATCTTGATATAAACCAGTGATGATAACATTAGCTGTTGAGCCGACAAACTTAGCAAAACAAAGCTAGCATGTGTTAGCATCAGCAGCAGCTTATCAACGCAGAATATTATATTTCCTGTACATAATGCATCAAATATTATCCATACCCAATATGTATTACAATAAATAAATGTTAAAACGCGCTGCAGAGGCTTTACAGAGACGTGAAATAAATGCAGGAAATGTTGACGATGAAACCGGAAGTGGTTTCCTGTTTACGCTAGCTTTAGCCACATCTCACAGCGCCACAAACTTGGAATTAAATAGTGTTTGTCAATTGCTAAGATCAGTTTTATGGTTAAAAATTATAATCATGTACAATTTTGATTTTATTAACACATTTACGCGTACACAAACATATGTCATTGTCTACTTGGGTGACGTCAGCTGCTCGCGTTAGCTGCTCGCGTCGCTCATTTCGGGCACTTTAGCTGAAGGATTTCACCTTTTTACGAGTCAACATAAAAGCATGGAAACCTTTGTTTTTTAGGCGCTGGCTCTTTCAATGTCACACGAAAACGCTTGGATTGGCTCTTCGTCTCCTTTCGGCTCGTGTCGACAGTGGCGCAGCGCAGGGCAAGTTAGCGGCGGCACAGCTATTAGCCACATGATGCTAACATATGTCGTCTTTGTGTGACCCGTTTTAAAGGCGGTTAAAGTCCACTGAGGATGACGTGGGGCCTTTTATAACACCTACAGCATTATAAAAGATGTGTTTTTGTCCTCTGTAAATATGTCCTGCTGAAATGGATGCCCACTGACCCGTGTCCTGTTCAGAATAATACGGGCTTTTAAAACTTGGCTCGCGTTGTGTTTGCGCCATTAGAAACGGACTCCAGCGTCACCTTAGTCAACGTGATTTTACTTCACAATACTATATTTTCCCAGTGACAGCAGAGTTCTGTTTCTGACTTTCTGTTCATACATTTAAAAACAAAACAAAAATGCACGTTAGTTTACCGCCGTATTTGTCAGGAATCCAAGCCGAATGAATAGTTATGAAAGGTAAGCAAGTGAAATGGCGTATCCAGGCAACAGTGGCTCAACAAACCGAAGGTCAGATGATCGATATTATTATTATTATTATTATTAGTATTATTATTAGCAGGCATTTTCATTCCCTTTAAACCTGACATTTTAAAGGAGATCTATAATGTCAAATAAATCGTTCATGATTATACTCAATAGTCAAATTCCGATTGATTCATGCATGTTTGAGTAATCCTGTTCAAAATCCGGGTTCAAAATATCTTCAACTTTACGCTTTACGGTTGAAACGTCTCTATGAAGAGGCGGGGCTTAACAGTACTGCAGTTTTGAACAGGAAGTCAATGGATCTGTTTCTATCACTGAGCCGTTTTAGATGTGGTTTACAATGAACACAATCTCAAATAATGAACCACGTAAATTAGGTTCTATTCAACTTAAGGCCCGGGGGCCAGATCAGGCCCGCCAAACGATCTGATCCGGCAGGAAGACGGGAAACAGGTCTAAAGCAGAATTAAATAAGGACTGAGCCAGAAAAACCATCGTCCAAATGTTATTATTATAGATTTTGTTCTTGTTTTCTGGTTTGATTGTGGGGTTCGTACAAGTTTAAACCTGGTTTGCTGGTTTTTCTGGCTTAGCCCTTATTTAATTCTGCTTTAGACCTGGTCTGATTCTGGGTTAGTCTTGGTTCCGACCTGGTTAGTAGCCTATCCAAGAAATCTGGCCCTCAGGAAAATTAAGTTGAGTAGCCCTGATGTAAGTATAGTAGTTTCATACAAATCACCTCGAAAAATAAAATAAAAAAACATACTGTGTCTTCTTTAAGTCACAATAATGTTTTTAGTTCATGCTATGGGAAAGGTATATACATCTTTGACTTGTTATATGTAAATTGCAGATTCATTTAACCATTTTGCCCAGTCTTTTGTTTGCTTTTGGCACTGCTGTATCGTGACTTTCCTCTGAATATCTCCTTTTTCTTCTGACAAATGATCCTGGAGCCTCGGCCGGAGTAAATGTAAACTGCAAACATCTCCTCCTCCGCCTCTTTCCTCTCCTCCTCCTTCATCTGTTCCTTTTCAGCTACTTTCTGTCCAATCGTGTCATGTTATGTTCATGTTCTAGGATTTGATGATGCGAAAATGATGAAGAATGAAAAGAAACTCAATTTCATGAAGGAAATATCCAAACGCAGAATCTCAACATTTGGAGACGTTGTTCTTTCTTTTCATACCCATGACGTGGGCTCAAATTCTGATTCCATACCCCATTTGGCTAATTCGTGGGAAAGATTTGGTGAATTTGTGGGAAAGATTTGACTTATTCATTGTAAAGATTTGGCCAATTCATAAGAAAGATTTGGCTAATTGTGGGAAAGATTTAGCTAATTCATTGCAAAGATTTGATTTATGCATTGTAAATATTTGGCTAATTCTTGGGAAAGATTTGACAAATTCTTATGGAAGATTTGGCTAATTGTGGGAAAGATTTGGCTAATTCTTTGGAAAGATTTGGCTAATTCATGGAAAAGATTTGACTTATTCATGGGAAAGATTTAGCTAATTCATTGCAAAGATTTGGCTAATTCATGGGAAAGATTTTGTGAATTTGTAAGGGAATATTTGACTAATTCCTGGGAAAGATTTGGCGAATTCATAAGAAAGATTTGGCTAATTCGTGGGAAAGATTTGACAAATTCTCGTGGAAGATTTGGCTAATTGTGGGAAAGATTTGGCTAATTCTTTGTAAAGATTTGGCTAATTCATGGGAAAGATTTGGCTAATTCATTGTAAAGATTTGGCTAATTCATGGGAAAGATTTGGCTAATTCATGGGAAAGATTTGGCTAATTCATGGGAAAGATTTGGCTAATTCATGGGAAAGATTTGGCTAATTCATTGTAAAGATTTGGCTAATTCATTGTAAAGATTTGGCTAATTCATGGGAAAGATTTGGCTAATTCATTGTAAAGATTTGGCTAATTCATGGGAAAGATTTGGCTAATTCATGGGAAAGATTTGGCTAATTCATTGTAAAGATTTGGCTAATTCATTGTAAAGATTTGGCTAATTCATTGTAAAGATTTGGCTAATCAATGGGAACGATTTAACGTATTCATTGTAAATATTTGACTAATTCTTGGGTACTAATTCCATTTTCGGGGAACAAAACAGTAATTTGAAGCCACAAAGTTTAAATAAAAAAAATAAAATTAGATGTTGAGTTAGATGTTGTTATTTTTTCATGTGGAGTTCTTAATCATAAACTACACTTTATATCCACATTTCCAAACGTGGTAGAATGCTACGTTACCGCGCATGAGCGTAACATGCTACGTGTCACCTTCATTTTGCTATCGTGAATTAGCTTGATGCTTTAGCTTTATTGTCTGATGATTCTTTTCTCACACGTCGCACTGTTTTTCCTGTTTTTTGTTTTTATTGTTGTTTTCTTTTGCTGACGTTCAGTGGGCAGGAAGAACCGCGGGTGGAAAGGTAACGCCCTCACGCACACCGTTTGCTCTGTGTTTGTAATCGTTCCTTCTTTCTCCACACATGATGAGGACTTAAAGGTGTACGCTGTCACTTTTGTCCTTCTCTAATCCATCTAACATTATTTATCACTTATTATTATTGGTTTTAGTGCTCAAAATGTCCTTGAGAAACTTGAAAAAAGTGCCTCACGTGTTTTTAAATGACTGATATTTGATTGTAAATGCGATTAAACAAGTTTAGATTTAAAAGACTGGCAACGCTTTAAAATAAGGTTCTTTCGTTAACTCTTTATAAGGCGTTAATAAGCACCAGTTATTTGTTTATAAGCGCTTACAAGGCATTTACAAGCATTTATCGCTAATATTTCTACAGAGTAATCATGAGACAGGGGGCGCTATGGAGCCGTGTGAGAACCACTAACAAAAAAGTGAAAGAGGAAGGTTCAATTCAATTCAGTTTATTTTTGTAACGCTCAAAATCACAACAGCGTTTGTCTCGAGGGGCGACAGTGAAAAACAGCATAAAAACAGAATAAAAACAGAATAAACAATGTTCATAGGGACTTGGTAATGTCCCACATCCCGTGTCCTTAGACAGATGTCTCAAGCTCCCCTGTCCTTAGAACCTCCTTCTTGGCCAGGAAAAACTACCAAACCTCTGGGAAAAAGTAGAAACCTGGAGGAGTTCCACAGTAAAGGAGAGATCCGACTGTCTCTGACGGACAGGCGGACGAGAGAGAGACAGAGGAGCTGGACCCACTCAGGAGGAGAACCAGTTCTTCCCAGACCGATTCTCTTTAGTCGTATCCCTGCTCCTTCATATGCCCACAGCTCTCCTCACTCGCCCTCTTCGCTCCTCTCTCTGCCTCTCTTCTCCCCTCTCGGCCTCTCCTCTCCCCTCTCGCCCTCTCTTCTCCCCTCTCAGGCCTCCCTCCCTCTCTGCCTCATCCTCTCCCTTCAGCCTCTCTTCTCCCCTCTTCCGGCCTCTCCTCTCCCCTCTCGGCTCCCCCCTCCCTCTCGCCCTCTCTTCTCCCCTCTCGGCCCCCTCTCGCCTCTCAGCCTCTCCTCCCCTCTCCCTTCTCTCTCCCCTCTCGGGCCCTCTCCTCTCCCCTCGTCGGCCTCCCTCTTCCCCTCTCGCCTCTCTTCTCCCCTCTCGGCCTCTCCTCTCCCCTCTCAGCCTCCTCTTTCTCCTCTCTCGGCCTCTCTCTCTCCTCTCTCTCGGCCCTCCCCTCCCCTCTCGCCCTCTCTTCTCCCCTCGCCCTCACCTCTCCCTCTCTCGCCCTCTCTTCTCCCCTCTCGCCTCTCCTCTCCCTCTCAGCCTCTCTTCGCCCATCTCGCCTCTTCCTGTCCTCGCTCGCGACTCTCCTCACCCCTCTCGCCCTCTCCTTCCCCCTTAGGCCTCTCTTCTCTTCTCCCCTCTCAACCTCCCCTCTCGGCCTCTGCTCACTCACCCCCTCCCCCTCACTCGCTCAGTCCGGGGCAGGGCAGAGGAGTGGGGCAGGTTTACAGGTTCACGTCCGGCTGGAGCTCATTACGTGGACCCTCTCGCTGCCGCACAGACCCCAGTGGCACGAGCAGGAGTCAGCTGACCTGCCAAGCGTTCTCGAGGAAAGTGGAAGATAATGGACTCGCCGCACTGCCCCCCAACACCCCCTGAGTCCGCCTCTGTGCATGGAGTTCATTTGTTTGGGGGCACGACGAGGATTATGGATCTATAAAGAGGCACTTTGAATGTAACAATGTCCAGTTTGCTGTTGTCGTGCCATGATAATCTCACAGGAAGTCATTTATTTTCGGTGCTAAGCTAACATAACAGACGCTAACATAATCTTTTGCTCCATAAGTGTCCAAACAAGGCCGGTCATAGTTACTGATGTCCATAGTTTAAATGACTTTACAACGCTGTTCTTTTTTATTTATTTATGTATACAAAAGACACACCCAAAAAACGAAGCCACAGATGGGGAAACAAAAAACAAGTGTGGCGAGATAAAGTCTGGCACATGTCATTTGCGTTTGTGTGGAGTTTGGTAAATATGACTTCCCCGCCCACTATTATAAATAATAAATTCATCGTTATTTGACAGTTGGCGATATCAGTGATTTTTGTCTCGGTCCGACTTCTCCGCAAGTGTTGTGTGGACGTTTGAATCAATTGTATATCATTTTAGTTCCCTAGGGTTTCGCATGCATTTCGAAAAAATAAAATCTATGTAAATTGGACTAAACCTGCATGGGAAAAAAAAAATCAAAAATCACCTATAGCGCCGTCCTCGTTATTATAACACAGCATCTAAGTGTTGTTAGCTCCATCAACACGTCCTTTGCGGCCGTTTTAGCGTTTTTCACTCGCACTCTGCTAATTTTTTGACATTTCGACACGATTCAATCACTCACTCACTCCATGAGTCTGAAAAATTGTTTGTATGGTAAATAAAAAAACGAAAATACCAACGCAACGGAACAGTCATTAGTTTATCGCCACGTATTTCCAAAATCCAGATAACTCTGCATAATACGTCGCATCTTTAACAAGTGCACTTCTTCCCTTTGTTGTTATACATTAAATTAACATTAGCGCTCACCTCGGTCTCATTTTAAACTTCACACGCCGTCGCCTGATTAGAGGGAGAAAAAAAAGGGTTGTCGTGTCTGGGTAAAGGGGGAGACGTTGCGGAAAGGGGGAATCAGGAACAAAAGCGCTGTGGTAGTTTCGGGAGTGTCTTCGTATGGAGTAACAATGCAATATTAGAACAACATTGTTTTTACTTAACCCTGAATGTGTAATGGTGCCGTAGAATCAGTTGCGCGCCCGTTACCAGTGTCTTCAAAGCCCACTCCGCTCGTCGATGGAGATCTACACGCGCCACGCGCCACTGGTCGGCCTAATGAATGTTTTCGTGCCTATCCGGGACCCCGGGATGCGGCCCGTGCCCTCCTGTTGGTTTATGTTATTTGTCTTTTTTATTTTTTGTGTTTAGGGGGACGGACGCCCGGGGCCTAATTTGGAATAAAAATCTGACGCTGACGGGAAATGTAGCCCATTCAAGGTCTGGTGGAGTGGATTGAAGTGAAAAATCTTTACCAGTCCCTAAAAATCATTTTTTTTACAGAAGTTACTGCCATTTTAACTACTAATTTTAATTTACTTACTTAGAGCGAGTTCTATTTTTATTTATATGTTTCAAAGCCTTTTTCAAGGTTTCACTGGCGGCTGGCTCTACATCACATGACTTTTTACATGCTTTTTCTACTTCACTGTATCTGTACTTTCCCTCAATGTTTTAATTCAGATATATTAACAAATCAACAAAATCTTAAGTTCTGTTTTCTTCTTCTTCTTTGGTGTTTTGTGACGGTTGGTATTCCATAAAGTGTTACGTTAAAACCGCCATTCCTTTACTGTATAGTTGTACGTCTTCAAAGAGTTCTTTGTGTTTTACGCTTTATTATACCGTAAAAAAATATTATTATAATTTATTCAGATTTATCTTTTTTTCAGATTTTTGCAATTTATCTTTTTATTACTACTTTTGACACTTTAATTTATTCTTAAAATCTGTCTGAAATCTATAAATTTTTTTCCTCTAAATGTACATATTTAAACAGGTTTATTGGGTACTTATTTTTTCATGTCATACTTAAATTTACTTTTGCGTTGAGTTTGACTAAATTTGACTACATTTACTCATTACACATCTTTTTTAATCTTGTATCTGCCTACTAACTAACATTTACTGTTGATGAACGTTTTTGACATTTTGATTTAATAACGCCACAATTGTTCTTTGTTACAAAAGGTCTTTTCAGATGTGTTTTAGAGTCTGGTATAGTCCAAAGAACGAAAACAAAATACGAATTGTCACGTTTAGTCGATTAATTGTTTTTAAATTTGTCTCTTTTGTCGTACCTTCAGAGCTAAACTAAGTCTATCAATTCCGCTGTCTTTTCCACAGATCCCGACACCCGACCTGGTTGCCCCGGTGATCGTGGTGGCCCCCCGGGACACGACGGCGGTGGCGGGGCGGGCCGTGACGCTGGAGTGCCTCGCCAATGCCAGGTACCGCGCCGCCGCCCCCCCCCTTCCTCATGCATCACGGCGAGCGCTCCTGACAAACAATTACCTCCCGCACCTGCACCCATCTGCTCAGGCAATCACACGGGCGCGCTTCCTCCGACTCAGCGCTTTGCCCGGTGTCGGGTCGCGGGAGACGACGCCCACCTGCTCCAAAGCGAGGCGCCGTGCGGAATGGTAATCGTGTGGCGAGTAATGGAAACAGAAGGGTGAAAGTGGAACAGTGCGTTTATTGGAGTCAGCGATTTATGTTGATTGACTCTCTTTTAGGCACAACGGTTTTATGCGTCGTACTTGACACAGACATGACACGCATCGGCCAGATTCGTTAAAGGCGGCGTATTCTGCGGCTTTAATGGGCGTGTCACAGAAGCGTTCCCACATCATTGGTGTACTCAAAAGTTGTGTTTTGATTCTTGCATATTTGAGTTTGTCGCGCGTTGCCCTGCAAGCTGAGGCTCCAGTGCAGAGACAAATTCCCGTTTTCACCCACCCCCTTTCCCCGCCCACATCTCTGCACTGCGCTGTGATTGTTTGAACAGCGAAGACTCCGAGTGACACGCTTTTCTAAACAAAAAAACATGTTAACGACAATCTGAGGCTTGTTATGATGAAACGTCACTATGAAGAGGCGGGGCTTATCAGTGCTGCAGTTTTGAACAGGAAGTCAATGGTCCTGTTTCTGTTACTGAGCCGTTTTACATCAATGCTGCGTTTATTGTATCGTATAAATGTAAACGATGATCTACTTACGTCATAGTTCAATATTAAGTGACTTTTGGGAGCTTTCTCACCACGTTCTGACACAGTTCCCTCATCGAAACATGAAGGATTCATCCTGTTTACGAGGTCCTCTCTCACTCGGTAGAGCTGCCAGGTCTTTTGAGCTGGTTTTAAGTCCATAAATCATCACCAGACTCAAGAGCTTTTTTTTTTTCCCCCCACAATCAGGTTATGTTTAAGGAATGTTTAGTCATTTGGTTAACGTTTGGGTTCACATTTTTCCTATATATTGTTTTTTTTTGCCTACTCAAAGTAAGATTTCGTTTTAACACTAGTTTTAGTATTGATTAGTATCAGGAAATCTATTCTTTGTTTTGTTCACAATCCTGCTGAAGAGGAGCACGTTTTCCATGCACATAGTAGTTTAAGTCAAGACAATTCAAGGTGCCCAAAACAAGTCTAAGCGACCACAACAAAACCCCACCGTGACTCCTTTAAAGACATTAGAAGCTTGGCCACGCTCACCGACTTTAGGCCGATCCAGTGCGTCATGTGCCCGTTGATTTTGGAGCGTCCCTTTAAGTGCCGAGTGCCCTCTCCTTGCCCGCCGCTCGGATCATCTCCAGTGGAACATCGTCCTTTTCAGACGCTCAATAGCCACATTCTGCACACGGCTTTGGCAGCGACCACATGAAAGCCCGTCCGCATGAAAGCCCTGAGCTCCGAGCCTCTTCAGATTCCACATGAAGCGTCGCATAACTCTATTGTAGCACAGTATTCTTATTTATGATTGAACTGCGCTCCGGAGTTTGACCCGCAAAGAAGTCAAAACGAGGTCTAAAACGGAACGCGAAGACTCGAGCGTTGATTAGAAATATTTTATTTTAGCAGCGACCTGTTCGATCCAGTGGTTCTTCTGTCTCCATGAGAGGAGAGTGCGCTGTAGCTCATGTCGTCGACGAGGCTGTGAAATGGCAGCTTTTTCAATTCAAAGTTGTCTCCACTGAATGCTTGGTTTTCCGGAACCAAACCAGTGGATGAACAATTCACTTTTCACTGTTAATGCTGCTTTTCAAAAGGTGACGTTACGATACCCTGAGGTCGCTCGCACCGGTCCGCCACCAGCATGGATTACACGAGGGCCCCGGTCTCAAAAGCCATTACGTTTGTGAAAGGCATAAGTCATTAAATTGTGCAATACGATTCAAATCCAAAATAAGAAATGGAAGTCATGGTTGTAAGACTAAGGCTTTTCTAGTTAGCGCTGGTGTTATGAACAATAACCACAATGTTATTTTAGATATTTGGAATATAAATAGTCTGACAGTAATTACTCTTATCAATGGCGTGTCAAAGTATTTTAAAAAGGAAAAAGTAGCATATCTCCCTCTTCAATAGCCTTTTCAAAATATTGCTATAAAAATGATGCCATGATATCAATATTGTGATAATATCATACTGTGGGATTTCGTTACATCCTTGGTTGACGCTTTGTGTTTGAAGTATGTAAAAGACCCCAGTAAAGGCTGATTCCTGTGGTTGCAGACCGGTGGAGAACCTGCTGCTGTCGTGGAAGAGGGATGGGCGGCGGATAGGCAGTGGTCCTCGTCTGGTCCTGCCCGCTCCGGACTCCTCCGACTCGGGCATGTACGTCTGTGAGGCGGCCCTGAGCAACAGCACCACCAGACCTGTGGAGGCCCGGGCACACCTCACCGTTATAGGTGAGACCGGGGGAACATCCTGGAAGGCCTGTCCTATTCGTGTTTGAAAGGCCTAATGAAGAACCGTTTTAAAATAAAGTCATAGAGAACAGAAGCAGGACGAGCCTGAATGGCATGTGTGGCATTGGGATCGGACTTGAGCTGTCGGCACCCAAGGGAACGCCCACTGACAGAACAAAGTGGTACGAACGGCCCAAATTCCCATAAATATCCAAGAACGCTAACGGTATCTTCGGGCTAACCGCTTCTACGATATTTCTACAGAACGCTAAATGTACTTTTCTGAGATAACGCCGGGTCAATAAGACTCGGTTGTAACTCGACTTGCATTATTGGGGCTTAAATACACATAATTCGCCAGGAAACGTCTTTAAAGCGTGAAAAGTTTGAATTAATGTGTTCTGTCTCTGATGGTCCGAGCGTCATCCTGTTTCGCTGAAATAGGCTGAAGTCACGCCTGTCGGCCTCACTCTGTCGTTTCGGTGCGTTTTGGCACTTTTAGCCCCTTTTTGGCATCCGCCGAAGCCACAGTATTGCCCCGTGATTGGTCCTGTCCCGGGCGCATGCAATATGGATCTTTGTGAGCGTGCAAACTGCATCTTCTCTGAAAGGTTCCAGTGCCCATGACATCTTTTCAAATTGCACTCGAGAAGCGCGGCTGCTCTCGGGACCTAAACGGAAGGAAAGCCGCTGCATTTCTAAACGAGGCAGAACGGTCTTGGCTTCGTGCCTTTTTCGTTCGGTAATATCATCTATGTACGCGTCTGAAATGTTCCATGCTGTGTCTCTCTCTCTTAGCGCCCCCTTCCCTGGCAATGCAGCCCAAGAGCAGGACGGTGGGAGACCTGGAGAGGAACGTGGAGATCCCGTGCGTGGCCACAGGTACGGAACAGCTTTAACGTGCCCCCCACAGGTCGGACGACTCACAGAATAGCACATTTTTTAGGTTTATAAATTCACTTCCTGTTTGTAATTGATGACATCACCAGTAAGAAATGACCAAGCATACGAGGCGAGGCAAGCACAATTCGTTCACAAGGCAATTCAAAGTGCTTCCACACAAACAGGAAAAAAAATGCATTGAAATCACAAAGACGTGACAGAAATCACAAAACCTTCATTTCAATTCATTCAATTTAACAATTTTGCTGACATGAATGTTTATTTGACATTGCCAGCGTAACGGATGTCGCCATACACTGGGCAAAAAACTCATCTAATGTCACTTTTTTAAAATTTGACAATAAAAATGTATGAGCGACTTTATTTAGTTGATATTCATTTAGAGAGTCAAAAACAGTCGTTTTTTTGTGTATAATTCTGCATAAACTTTGTCTGGAATGAGTGTGCCTACTGTGATGTCACTTCCTGTCATTTTCTAAAGATGTTTCAACGTTTTCTCCACAAATACCTGCTCGATCGGTTGTAAAACTATAATTCATACGTACAACAGGTATAAAAGACCAAATAAAGTCAAAATGAGAAATCGTGAAAACCTGTCATACGTCACTTTACGTCACTGAAAATAGCTCGTTGTCGTGTGAAGACTTGCACTTAAAGGTGAACCATGTCACTTTTCTGGTGGAGGGTTTGCCATAATATCTCCATGGCGACCCAGTTGGGGAAAAGTTACAATGCATTTCCATAGACCGTCCTCCAATATGTGGCTTTATTAAACACAACTTTCTAATATATTTTTCGTCACATGGCAAGAGAAGGAAAACGTAATAAAAACAAACCAAATGTTGTCGAGAGATAGAATCCAATAACGGAATTTTTTTGTTTCGAAATGTCAATTCAAATATCATAAACTCTGCGTGACGGTCGTAAACAGAAAATGCTTTAGGATTGATCTCCAGCGCGGCAGGAGACGACAGACGCATTTGCATATGTTTTATTCAGAGTGTTTTTGGCCCTGCTGGCACTCTTACCCACCTACACCTCCGATCGATATATTATTAATACTCATTATGCCCGCAATGCATATTATAAGACAGGCTTAATGGAGAAGAATGCCCGATTCAAAGTGAGCGCGTGGCACTTTTTGTGGTGAAAAACAAAAACAACAAGTGAAAGCATTTTTATTTATTAATTCTATATTGCACGATACATATATTGCAAAAAATCTGAGCTAGTTCGTTTCGTCATTCCGGGATCGAGGCAGCAGACTTCCCCCACCCCAGACACTTCCTCCAGCTCTTCCGGGACGTCTCGCTTTCGCTCTCACCTTCTTTTCTTTTTCTTTTTTTTTTATTATTATTTTTTTTAAACAGTATAGCGTAAAATACTTTGAAGACGTACAACTACAGCAGGTGGCGGTAATGTGACACTTTATGGGCACCGATAGCCATAAAACACCGAATAAGAAGAAGTCTCTCTGTGTGGCCTGGGAACCGCTTGTGTCCGCGGTCTTGTCCTTTGGGTCATTACCCAAAGGACAAGACCGTAGGTGAGGGTTAGGGTTAGGGTTAGGGGTAGGGGTAGGGTTAGGGGTAGAACGTAGATGAAGTTGAATCGAAATTTAAATATCTTTAAATTTAGAATGTCCCAGAGATGCAGTTCTGTCCAAATGTGGTGGACTCCTGACTCGTCTCAAAGATTTTAAACTAATATTCCCACCTTCATTATTCGCGTTAATAAAAGTGAAATGTGACTTTTTTCAATCATTTCTTTTTTATATATATTTTTTTGCTTCTTCTGTTTAATACAATAAAATGTAGTATTTTTTTCTGAATATTTTTTCAAAGATGGGTCAACATTGCACTACACATATCAGTGTTAATTTTGGCTTTAGACTTTTACATATTTTTTTAGATTTAGTCAACATAAATGTTATGCTTATTCAACTAGAAAAGATATATTTTTTTATTCCATTGCTTCATTTTTGTTTAGTTTTTTTTTTTGCCAACAAAAAATATCCGAACTTCTAGTAGTCATTTTAGTCATAGTTTTTGTGTTAATGAGTCGTTAAAAGTATGACATAACCCTATCCCGTATTTTAGTACAGAAGTGTTTATTATGCACTGTCCCTGAAATAAATAAATCAATAAAATGAACACTGATAAATACTGCTTATTGACGCTCAATAAACTACATTGAAAAGCGCAATAGAACATAAACTGGGGGTGTTCAGACTTTGTTCACAGAGGGCCGCATTTTGAAACGTATACAGAGCAGAGGGCCACAGGCAACCCAACATTTAAGTAAATCACTCGAAATGTTGCATTTGGCGTAGTTTCGATGGGCCTCCACACGTTTAATAAGACTTGGAACGTTAATATTAGGTTTGTATAACATCAAAATGCTTGAATTTTTCCAATTTTCCAATAAAAAATACTACTTTTTGTTGTTTGGATCAACTTAGCAGGAAGAACAATTGGTCTGAGGCTGTATTTGGCCCCCGGGCCGTAGTTTGGACATGCCTGACATAAACACATGACGTAAACTTGTCAAAACTGCTAAAATCAGGCCGTCTTGGCTTATGCAACCCGTGTGCGGGGCGCTCGACAGTCACAAGAGCGAAACTTGCACCTCCATCTGTTTGTGTGCCCGCAGGCGTCCCCCAGCCCAGGATGGAGTGGTTCAAAGACACGGTGCCGCTGTCCAAACTGGCCAACCCGCGGTACAAGGTCACCATGGCGACGGGGCTCACGGTGAGGAGGGTGCAGCCCGGGGACGGAGGGGTGTTCCAGTGCATCGCCCGCAACGCCGCCGGAGAGACGCAGGCCTACACGCAGCTGCTGGTGTCCAGTGAGTGTGGCCGCAAGTGCTCGTGTCGTTTTAGGGGGTCTTCTGTTCACTTATTCAAACACTTTCACATCTGTAGAGCGTGACACTGTCGACGCGCACTCGTTCCTCAAAGACAAGGACAGTTCTTTTAGCCAATAGAGGTCAGGATTGTGCCCAGTTAGCAGGGGCAACTCCAGAAATGTGATTGTTCCCACCTCTTGACTTGAAACGCCGCTCCAACTGGTGCTAGAACTCAGCGTGGAACGTCAAAAAACGACCGTTGCCATGGAAATCTGTCATGTTTGTGTAAGTGTGCTTAACGTCCATAAAGATACACCCCTCATGCAAAACATATCCAAACTTCTTCATGATCTAATTGGATCTACACTGCCTGTTCAATTAAGCAAATCCAGTGTCTTTCAGCTGCAACACAGTACGACCGTGTGGAAAGACGAATCCCCTGGTCATGGATGAGTTCAGTGTGTTTGAGAAGGGTCAAATCGCCGGCATCGAGCAGAGGAAACATCTAAGTAGAATCAGAAATGAATCTACTCCAGATCTGAACCCCAGTGAGAGTGTAACGAGCTGGAGAAGGCTTTGTGCAGTGGTCACTCTCCCCCTTCAGTGTAGTGTATTTGTGCCCCTCAAGCACAGACCACTGCCCCAGCAGACCACATAAAGGCACTGGCAACTACTTCATTACGTTTGACCCAAAAGCACTTCCATAAATGTCGTGAGCCAGAAGTGGATCGCTTGTTCCACATTTGTTTTTATTTTGTTTTTGGCTAATGCATCCGTTGTTGTCTTGCTAGCTTACAACGAGCGCGGCGGATTTCCCCCAAAATGTTAGCGCTATGATGTATGATGTCGTGAAAAATAAATACATTTAATCTAAAGTCCTGGGGCGTGCGTACAGTTTCATGGGGCGTGAACGTTCGTGCTAGCTTGTCTTTACTGTAAAAACGGTGATGTATTTCCTGTTTGCATTTTCCCAGTGACTGTAAAAACATTTGAGAACAAAATATGTGACGTGTGTGTGTGTGTGTGTGTGTGTGTACACGTGTGTTGCGTTCAGGCGTGGCTCCTCTCTTCTCTTTACCTCCTGAGGACCAGACGGTGACTGAGGGACACACCGCCGTGTTCCACTGTCAGACCAGCGGAGCCCCCCGACCGGCCGTCATGTGGAGGAAAGGTATCCAACTACTGCCTTTACCACGGGACATTTTATTTATTTTTTTTACTGCCACGCGAGAACAACGGGCTTGGTTTGCATATCACAGCTTTATACAGTGGTAGAATGCGCCGTTGAAGAATCCAAACGTCAATGTTCCGACCTGGTGCATTCAGGGGTTTCAGTCACGCGACGGATTTTTTTGTCGTCGCCATTTTGCCTTATAGTCGGTGTTCGATAGTTATGACAAACTGCGCATCGCTCTGAAAATTAAAAAGGGGTATACTTAAATACTTAAAGAAGACAGACGTTATTGGTTTTGATCTTTAGCTACAGCAGGAGAGTCGCCAACACGTACACGCAGCGACAACTTGCTACAGCTAACGTTTGTGGACATTGACGTCTAAGCTTCCTCGTCTGCAGTCGCTTTCCGTCCGGACAAGCCCTCAAAGCGTTCAAGAGCAAGGACTTTCCCAAAATATACACACGGACAGTAGGAAATGAGGCTAACATATAGTCTGCAAGCAGGCTAATGAGGTATATTAGCATAGCCACGCAATTAACGTGGTAGTTTAATGTGTGAACTAGCGTTAGCCAGCTGCTAACCGACTGATTTCTGTCCACGAACAGAGTCTTTGGGAATGTTTTAGAAGAATAATCCTTTCTTTTGAGACGTTTTATTGGCACAGCTCACAGTGTAACGAGCAGCGTCCGTCCTCTAGATGGCGGTAGTATCGTCTGACCCAGATTTTGGTGCGCGCATGAACATGACTCTTTGATTATTTTGGCTGTGCTCATCACCTGTGTCCACTGGTAGTGCGATAGTCCGACGGTCACATTGTGTTTTAACTGTAATAAACTCAAAATCCACCTGAAGCAAGCAAACAAACGTTTATTTGTGTTGTATAAATGTGATGTTTGCCATTTCCATCTTCCGTTACTTGCAATTCTTAAAAAAGCGCATCAGAAACAAGGTGACGGAAACGCAATGTATCCATTTCCTTGGTCTATGCTCATTCAGCTAAAATCAGCACAAAGTTCTACGTCCTCTTTTTTGGCACAAATTAACCGGTGAAACTATTTACTGACGATAACGCGTAGAAGCGCTTGTGTTGTCTTGTGCTTGGCGCGAGCGACGCCTTCAGATTCGAGTCCTCACTTCGCTCTCCGCGCCCGTTTGCGTCTCCGCAGGGACTCAGGTGCTCGCCAGCGGTTCGGTGCAGATCCCGCGCTTCAGTCTCCTCCAATCAGGCGCGCTGCAGATCCAGCCAATCAGCTCGGAGGATTCTGGAGCGTACACGTGCTTCGCCTCCAACGCCGACGGGACCATCAACGCCACGGCCACGCTCACCGTCCTCAGTAAGATCACAGTGTATTGCACCATAGTCAATTCTGCCTTTTGGGTGTTGACTTTTTATGTTCTGATGTGTCCTCTGCTTTAATATGAATCAACGTGCAAGTGATTTTAATTTACTCTAAATTATTCAGTCAAAAATATTAAAATGTTTCATTATTTTTTTTAAATATATATAAATAAAATGTAAATTATTCATAAAAAAATATATTTCTTGGACGTCTTAGAGTGAAATGTATATTACAAATTATTATTTTTTTCCTTATGTGTTTTTAGCAGAATTTATTTGGTAAATTAAATAATTTTAAAAGGGTACATATACACAACTGACTTTTTCTCTCTTTAAACCATGTTCTTCCCTCATCAAAAACATTCATTTACTTAATTCATGCCAGTTTCATTCATCTTTTTTAATTACAATTTTTTTGCTGTTTAATTTTTTTATTAAAACAGAGACAAAACAAAAACAACTGAAAAAAATACTGAAAAAAACGCACACAAAAAACACAAAAAAAATAAGCTGGACCAGGGAGAACATAAGGTAAGTAAAGGAGTATAAATAAGGGAGTGGCATCCAAAAAATAAATAAAAAAAAGTTTAATTCATTTCCTCAGATTTGTGACGTCACAGGCCTTAACTGCGTTGTCTGTTTTCCCCGTGGTAACTCCACCTGCTGCCTGTAGATGGAGCGCTAACACCACATCCAGATGAAGGATAAGAAAGTCGTGTGTGGTTTTCAATACAATGTTCAAATACAACCATGAGATACAACGAGATGAGATTACGGCTGTTATTTCTGGGTCAGTGACGGATGAAATGCGTTATTACCTGCAGCGCACAGCGGTCTGTTTTTGTCTCAAAGAGCTGCTTTTACAATATGCTTTTTAAGGGAAAAACACACACAAAAAACGATTTATGGAAGAAAAAAAACCTACAAAAAACGACCAGTGGTGCTGAAAATATTCAAATTGTTCTCATTATTTATAGTTTCAAGTGGGCTGAAACGAATTATTATTTTAGCTGTCGACAATTATTTTTTTACTTATAATTAGTCAAACAATTACTTCAAATTTTTAACCAAATAAAGGTTGAAATATGGGGACTAAAGACTCCGAAATAGTTCATTCATTTTGATTTAACAATGCCACAAAAAGGTGTTTTCGTACGCGTTTGACAGTCTGTTTAGTCCAAATAAACGACGACAATATAATACACAATCGGTGCTTTATTATTGTCTTTTCTGCTTCTATAAATTGAACAAAGCGTATTGAAAAACAGAAAGTGTTGCATGAGGACCACTTTCACCTCCCTCATCTTACACTGATTAAAATGCCTCACATAGCGCGCCTATACTTTCCTTTTTACGATCCTATCAATATCTTAATAGAATATCGCAGAGGCCTAATTGGAACGCGGCCTGACTCAGCACGGCGGCCGACGCGAGCCTCGTCCGCGGCTCTGCGAACGCCTCATTTGCCTGTCGTTCTTCATCGCCGAGAGCTTAAGTAGAACAAAGCAGCGGAAAACGTAGTAAGCAAAGTACTTACAAGTATCGGCGTGTGTATTTGTAGAGCAGGGGCCCGCAGCAAAAAGCGGGGAGTCGTTTTTGAAGTGGTGTTTTTGCCGAATCAGCTTCTGAGAGCGAATGCAGTCGAGCGGAGTGTGGTTTTGTCTCTCGTTTGCGTGCGCAGGGTTGCGTTTACCGCGATTCGTGCGTGATTTGAGTGATCGTTATTAACTGAAGCTGCGAGATATTGTGCAATGTGAATGTGAGAGACTGCCATTATTTAAAGTGCCTCTGACAGGTTCGACGACTCATTAAAGGCTGAAATACAGTGACGATAAATGTGTTTTTCATGAGGATCCTAAATAAATAAATATACAAATTAAATACAAAATTAAAGTTAATATAAAATCGAAATGAAATGAAAAATAAAAATAAAAAATGCAATTAATTTAAATAAATGTAAAATAAAAAAGATAATTATATATGTTCAAATTTGCAAAAATTATAAAAATGTTATCCCATTTTTTTTGTTTTATAATTTTACTTCCTGGTTGTACTTGATGACATCACAGTAGGAAATTACCCAGCAAACACTGTATTTTCATTTAACTAATACAAATATTTGAGAGTGCCTTTACTTTGTTGAAGTAATGTTTAAAGTTTCTTTTGTGTAAATTCTGAACAAACTTTGGATGTGACGTCACTTCCTGTCATTTTCTACAGATTTTTAAACGTTTCTCCACAAACAGTGACTCGATTGGCGTAAAACTAGTATTATAATTTACAACACGTATAAATACACAAAATAAAGTCAAAATTATAAAATTATTATTATTAAAACCCTGTAGTTTACATCTCTACAAGTAAACTCTTCTCTCAAATGTTACCGCTCCTGGACGTGTTTGAAATGTGCACTTTGAATATTAGAAAATAAATCGCAAATGTAATTGCAGTCCCAATGCTTATCAGAAAGACTTCTTCTTTTGTTAAGTCGTTTTAGATCAATATTGCAATTTAAAATGTTCAGAATATAAAATAACGATCGACGGGCGCCATAGATTCTCCCCACGTGGCAGACAAAAGCATACGTCTTCTTTAAAGGAGACAAAAGTATTGATGTATTGCACTTTCGAACAAAAGTTTGTTTCTGGAGAGCCATGATAAAGGACATTAATGACATAATGGCATGTTTAATTGCCTTTTTTAATGATGTTTGTTCACCTTGGCGTCAGTATTTCACATTTTCTAACTTAAAATAACACTTTACAAACTGTGCAAACACACCTCCACTATTTCCAATGAGGTATTTAAGCTTTGGAACATGGAATGAACAGCGAAAAATGAAAAAAAATAAAAGCCCAGGCATCGTGAATGTGATGCCACAATCCCAGAGCCCCTGAGCTCCAACCTCTCCTGCCTACGTGTTATTGAGCAAGACACTTCACCACCAGGCCAATGCGGTGTACAGTGGCGGTCATGCACTTTTTTCCATCTTTCTATTTGACCCTGTATAATAATATCCCGTTACGTTTCTCCACAGATCGGACGGTCATCTCCGTGCCGCCGTCTGACCTGAGGGTGATCAAGGGCACCACCGCGGTCCTCAAGTGTAACGCCACGCACGACCAAAGGGTCAACGTCAGGTAAATGCGTTGCTCTGTGCGCCAATGCTGCATTCACTAATAGAAAAAAACACTTAAAGGTGTCGTATTTAACTAGAATAGAACCTTCCAGTGTTTGTAAACAGAAACTTATTTATTATTATTATTATTATTTTTTTATTATTATTATTATTATTGTTTTATTGTTTTATTTTTGTCCAAAACCATAAAAGTTATAGTGCAAATTTTTGAGGTTTATAATTTCACTTCCTGTTTGTAATTGATGACATCACTGTAGTAAATTTCCCAGAAAACACTGGGCAAACACTGGTTTTATATCATTAAGCTCAACGAATCCTACATTAAAGGCACTGTACCTGAGTCTTAAAAGTGTGAAAATTCTGATTATTCTCCGAGATGAGTTTATAAGCATTTTTCACAACTTTCCGAGGCCAGAGCAGAGATCAGGCCTCGGAAACTAATCAGGTACTGCCCCTTTAATTAGTAAACTTGAGACTTGAGAAAATAGAGTTGGAAGTTCGGTATTGACTGTTATTACAAATGTAAAAACCATACAAACAACTATCATTTGTCAGTGCATATGTTTTTATTTTGCTGCCTCATTAAAACGGATGTGATAGAATGTTTACACGAGTGCCAGAGTGTGCTGAACATCACTCCTGGAAGCGTCTCTTGCTTTGCCTGGAATGTTCCGCAGTATGGTATCAAACGTTCCATCTGCCGTTCTATCACAGACCTTTTATCGCTTGTATATGCCTTTAAAACTGACAGTGAGCGGGTCGACCTCGCCACAGATCTGACCCGTAACTGGCCAGTGGAACATTCTTGGCAAAGCGACGACATCTCCGTGGAGACGAGCGCCGTTAATCTGCTTGTATAAAACAAGAAAAGCAGACACAGACAATTACTCGCATGCCATCTGGGATTGTGAGTCCTAAAAAGAAAAAAAACACACAAAATCCACTCGTATTAAACCGCACAGCTCCTCAACACAGGTAATAAATATCAGCCCGCCATGAATTGTGGATGCTCTGGAAAGTCTTTTGTCATCTTTATTCATCAAATTCTTTATTCATCAAACTGTATCTGTCGTGGACTGTTTAAAGTCTCGTCTTAAAGTCTTTTTTTTTTTTGCTCTAAGGCTTTTAACGCCGTGTGTGAGTTGTGTGGTGCTCTGTGTTTTTTTGTGTGTGAGTTGTGTGGTGCTCTGTGTTTTTTTGTGTGTGAGTTGTGTGGTGCTCTGTGTTTTTTTTTTACAGTTCTATTCATTTATTTCATTGCTTTTCATTATCTTTTACAGTTTTATTGTAGGATAATGCAGGTACACGCACATCACTGTAGGTGGCCTCCACACTTAATCCAAAACTACATTTAATCGACAACGTTTTGATCCAAACCCATTTCATTCTTTTTTATTTTTATTGTTTAATTGTCTTCGGTTTTTAGGGGCAATTTATTGTTATTATTATTTATTTTCGTTATATTTTATCATTATTTAATATGATTTTATTTTATTTTATTTATTTACTTTATTGGAAAAAAATAAGATCACCTTTATTTGTCCCACATTGGGGAAATTCCAGTGTTGCAACAAAGGGTACAGAAGCAAATTATGCAGGAATACTTTTTTTTCTAATTAAAGGTGTAAAATGTCGCCCGTGTTCCTGAACAAATGAGTCATGGGTAACAATCGTACTTATTTATGTTACTATTTTTAATTTATTCGCCCCATCCACTATGTGCGAGCGTGTCGGCGCAGTAACAAAACAGTAACTCGGTTTGCCTGAAGGGGGGAGTGTTTCCATATTAACAAATTAGAGACTGAGCAGAAGCGCATTAGGCTAATCAACCGAATGAAACAGTTCATCCAGTACAAATACAGTAAGAAACATCGTTAAACTGACACGATAGACATAATAGGTCATTTACTGTACATATTTTGTTCTTTTTTTTGTTCTTTTTTTTTGTTCTTTTTTTTTTCTTCTTTTTTTTCCTTCTTTTGTTTTTTTCTTCTTTTTTCTTCTTTTTTGTTTTTCCTTCTTTTTTTTTTCTTCTTCTTTTTTGAAATTTTTTTTGAAATTTTTTTTTTCTTCTTTTTTTTACATGGCCATTTTCTTTGCCTGTGCTGTGTGAAGTGTTTCAGGTGTGAAGCGTTACACCCAAAATGATTTGCGAAAAGCCGCCGTACGCCATCGCAGGACAGAAAAGGCGTTACACCCTGATACGTCAAGTGCCCGTCCTGCGTGTATACATATATATAAGTACACACACACACACACACACACACACAAAAATCATTATTGTTCAGAAAAATGCAGAAGTCATAAAAACTCTGCTCCGATCGGGGAAATAGAACTGATTTATTTGTTCCAGTCAGATGCAATAAAGCAGCGTGTCTCTTTGAACGTTTATGATGTTGTTTAGCCATTTTAAATAATAAATGAACAGCACTTTTTTGGGGTGATATTTGCTTTACTCGCCCCTGCAAAGCCTGTAACAGCTTTTTATCACTTTTACGTTTCAAGGAGCTCACATTTTCAAAGTTGAATGGCATGATATTCCAAATTCCCGAGTTCAGCCTTGTATTGATCTCTTTGCGATGCGGGTTTAATTTGGTGAAAGCCCAGAATATGATAGTGTCTCCGGCATGTTGCCCTGAGCGGCTGTTTGGAAGCTATTAAACAAAAAAACGTATTTTTTTATCATATTTGTAACATTCAAATGTAGAAATTGTTGTAATATCACACAAAAAAGGCAAAATTCAAAACTCGAAATATTCTATGCTGCTTAGGCTTTTCTGTGAGTTGTGGATAAAGTGGCTAAACATTTACTTTAGAACATTATTTCAAAATATAAGCATATATAATAAGTAAAAGTAAGAATATTGTATGTTGTGATTTGTGATAAAACTACTTTCATTGTGAAGATAATTTGTTTCATCATTTGAACTTAAATGCAGGTGAATTTTTCTGAAAAAATAAAAATCTTATTTGAAATTTGTCATTCTAAATTTCAGTTGCTGAATATTGCAATATACATTTTCATTGTTAATTTGTATCTGTTTAAAAATAAAATGAAATAAAATAAAATGTTACCTTTTGACTATTCAGTGCATAGATTTTCAAGACTTCAAATTCAATAGTGTTAAATTCCTTCAAAATCTATGCATGTAATTAATAAATATGTGTTTTTTAATTGTATTTATTTATTTATTACGTTTTGAACGGTGAAAACACAATGAAAATGTATTCTGCAATATTCAGCAACTGAAATTCCAAGGCAAACAGTGTTGAAACAGAAACATTTAAAATTCAAAATCGGATGAAACCAATAATCCTCAACGTCTTCAAAAGAGAAACCAAAGTAATAACTACTCTTCAATTGACATGAGCTTAACGTCGCTCTGTTTGTGTGGTATTTTTCAGTTTCCGTTGGGAGCGCGGGGCTGCACTGGTGGTCTCCTCCAGCGGGGGGCGTGTGTCTGTGCGGCAGGGCTCGCTCACCATTGGTCAGACCTGGTCGGGTGACATCGGCGACTACACCTGCACCGTCCTGTCCAAAGCTGGAATGATTCCAAAACAGCGCGCCTGGAAGTCATGTGAGTGGTACTACTGGTACTAAACTACTACTGTATTATTATTATTACAACTCCTATTACTGCTAGTACTTCAATAACATAGACTTTTACATGTAACTTCTCATTGTCACTACAATTTTACTGGCACTTCTACATCTACTATTCTAATATTGTCAATACTACTATTAAAATCACCTCAACTATTACCATTTAAAGGATACATATTGTACACCTTCTTACAAACAGTGTTTCCTCATAATTAGTTTACTCAAAGTTGTATTTTGATTGATGTAAGTAATCCTTTTATATCCTGTAAAATTCCTGTTTTCACCTACCCCCTATCCCCGCCACATCCCCTGCACTTTGTGGTCGTTGTTTGAAAAATGAAGACTCTGAGTGAAACATGTAGAGTTTTTTAAAACTTCACGTAGCCACATTTCAACGATAAAAACACGTAAAAGACAATCTGCTGACGGTGAAACGTCACTATGAGGAGGCGGGCTTATCAGTTCTGCCGTTTTGAACAGGAAGTCGATTACTGAGCCTTTTTAGATCAATATTGCGTTTTACACGAACAAAATGTAAAATGACACATACCAAGTACCTGAAAAAAAGCATAATATATCTCCTTTAATATGTTCAATGTTGAGTAGAGAATCTATGTCCTATTACAACTTACTTGTACTTTTACTACTAATGCTAATGTGACTACTACATATACTGTCACTCCTTCTATTGCGGTGACTTTTTTTTTTTTTTATCTTATTTCATCACTTTTTGTTTGAAGTCATAGTGTTAATTAAAAAAAAAGAATAATAATCTTGTAACAGTACAAAATATTCAACTTTTTTTTTTCTTTTTTTTTTATGCAACGGCTGCTACTTTAAATTCCCTAAGCTTACACTGTTTAAAGAAAGGGGCGGCCTGAGAGTGAAGATGACCTTTGGCGTGTGTTGTGTGCACAGAGAGCTGCCCCACTCCCCGCGCTCGCTGGCGGCCAAGCTGAACGACACCGACTCGCGCTCCGTGCTGCTGTCCTGGCTCCGGCCGTTCGACGGGAACTCTCCCCTGCTCTACTACCTGCTGGAGCTCTCCGAGAACAGTACGTATTGGCCTGCAGGAGCGGGATGTACGCCCGGACGTGGAATAAAAGCAACTCAAAAGACATAAAAGCATGCAGATTAAGAATAGCAGTAGGACACTCAAAACATCACAAAGTAAATCACTACTGTTTTCAAAATGTATACTTTTTTTAATTGTTTATTGGATATTGGTCGAACACAGTCTTCAAACTCCTATCTCTAAAGATTGGATATTTCATGTCAATAGTACATGCAGGTTTTTAATCATTTCGATTTTTGGTTTGATGATTTTGTGGCTCAAACGTTCTCGTTACACTCGAGACTCGTTTCTATCCGCGGAAGAAAATCATGTACGTTTCTGACTTTTTTTAACAGATTGCAAAGACATTTTTAAACGCATTTTATTCATGCCAAAAGAAAATGTAATTCTAGAAACTCGGCACAAGAAAAGTGTCTTCCGAGTGAAGACATTTTGCTACTCATCCACGTAGCTTCTTCAGTTAATAAAAAAATCCATGTTTGTGTTTTTTTCTGTTTTTATGTTTGAGATTTTAAAGCCCCAGTCGTACATACAGTGTATTTAGCCCAAAAATATACAAGTGTGTTTTTTTAGAGATGCAGCAGGCTTGCATCTCCGCAAACCTGACTCGTACTTGGCCTTGGGGAGCCTCCTCCTTCTTATTTCCATGGAAATGTTGTTCCTTAGGCTGTAATATTCCACAGTATAACATAAAACGTGTCACTGTTCATGGAGAAGGTTCAGAAGTATGTTTTTAAATCTATGTTTCCATGGAATCAGGCTGTTGCTTAAAGAAATGCCAGTTTAATGTCGCTCGATATGTTGCTTTGTGTTAAAGTGCTTATGACAATTAGACTCCTTATTTCACGAAAACACAGCTGAGATAACTGTATTCAAGTTTTGGCTAAAGTATTTACAAGTTGGTGTAATCCCTCATTCGTCCAGGAGTATTTACTAAATGTCTCCAATTTGGACAATTTTTCTCATTTATAATTGTATTTTCTGAATGAAAATGACACTAGGTAATTCCATAAATGTTATGGAATTACCTAGTGTCACTTACACAATAATTATTATTTGACAAATTTAAAAGTTTTTAATATATAGATATATTTTTCAAGTTATTAAAAAGTCAGAAAAAGGTGTTCCTTGCATATGAAATTGTACCTGACTCTTATATGGAATTTGGAGTAACCCGGAGTAACGTGTTTCAGAACTGCACGTTTCCAATTATTTTTCAGCTTTTCGTAACAAACTGCGATAAACATTTGCCACAAGTTCTTTCCCTCCGAAATAAGATTAGAAACGCATGAAAATCATCCATCAAAACCCTCTGCAATGCGCACTCTCCCTCTGTCTCAGACTCTCCGTGGAAAGTCTACTTGTCTGAGGTGGACCCGACCATCGCCAACCTCACAGTGGGCGGGCTCACTCCGGCCAGGACCTATCAGTTCAGGCTTTGTGCTGTCAATCAAGTGGGACGAGGCCAGTACAGCTCCGAAACACAACGGTGAGATCCAACTGACGCACTTACACGTCATGCAGTGCCACGAGCTGCTGTTTTACTTGAGCTAACAGGAACTAACATTTGTAGACATCGTTTTTAGCTTAGTATCGAGAGCTTTTATTGACTTATTTCAATGACATGTTTAAGAACTCTTGTGCGGTTCGTCAATTCTCCTTCACGCGACGGATTCTGATCCTTTTTATTTTTTTTGCATCCGCTAAAATAAGCTATCTATCTGTTAGCGACATGTTAGCGACACGTTAGCGACATGTTAGCGACGCCTTAGCGATGGACGTGCAGCGAATTCCCTTCAAAATCCTTCGCTCCGCCGACTGTTGCCAGCAGAGGGAGGCATACACGTAAACCAAGCGTTCAAAGAGAAAGTGACTCCTGCTGCCACGGTGTAAACCAGGCTACAAACAATAGCTGCTGCTTGCATTATGTCGGTTGTGTTGTGTTGGTTGGCTAAGAGAGAGGATCTGTTGAAAATGCATGATGGACTTTAAAAACACGGAGGAGCACCTGGATCTCAACAAGTGAATGAAACAAAACATAACCCCAGGTATGTTTTAGATGGAGAAACAACATGGCTGGAGGGTCAATTACTGTAACTATCTCCAAATACTCACATTACTGCATTTGAGTAGATTGTCTGGGTAAATGTACTTTTTGGAGTAGATTTTTAAACCGGTACTTGTAGTTTCGTCATTCTGTCACCGGGACAAAACCTTTAAGAGGGAAGATGTTTGGCCACTCATCCAAGTAGCTTCTTCAGTTCCTCTGACAGAGAAATGAGTCACTGCCTTATATCTGTCTGAGGGGAGGAGCGAACTAAATGCAGTTGTTTACAGTCAGGAGTATCTGTTGTTGAGTTACTGTACTGAAGTACTCTCATATTTAGCATAATCCTTCAAGCCCTAAATGCTCATGCTACTCCCGTTAGCATACTCTGATTACCACTATTGCTTCCGCTTGTTTTGGGTTAGGCCTCCATTTCTGTTCTTGTACTTGTACTTAAGTATATTTCTAGCCATGTTCTTGTAATTAGTTACATTTAAATGCCACAGTAGTTAAGCTAAGTACCATACAAGTCCCAAACTGTTGAATTACTAGTTTTGTGTAAAAGACCGATCTAAAAAGCTATTAAAATTGCATGAAAATAATTTAAACAGTACTTTTCAGTATTTTTCATGAGTACTTTTTACGTTGAGTTCGAGCTGTTGTACCTGATTGTTGCTGTTTGGTTTTTTTTACAACAGAGAGAACGTGAACAGATACTGGCACAAGACTTTTGAAAATTGTCCCACGTTCATGTCCCACAAGTCCATTTTCAAATTCTAATGTCATTTTTTCCCCCAATTTGCCGTCATCGCTAAGCTAACAACTACAGCTAGCATGCTAACAGCTCACTTCTTGGTTCTCGGACTCTCAAACGCTCTATAAATAGATGCAGAAAGCGCACAGCGAGCTCATTTCGACCATAAGAGCTGACACAAATTGGGTTTAGCCTCTTCAAGTCAACATTTGGAAGCAGTTTGTAGCTTTTTAGCCATGTAATTGTACTTTTACTTGAGTTCTCTTTCTCGCCGCTGTTCAAAAGTTCAACAAAGTCCGTTCGACGTCATATTGGACCTTCAACTTTAAATGCAATGTATATATTTATTATCATTTGCCTTGACTCTCCTCTCATCGTTCCCATTTGCTCCACATTTACTCATACCAGTTTTATTAAAGCGATAGAATAATCCTCAGGGCTATTTCACAGATGTTTCCAAAACGGCGCGGGACCATTTGAATGTGGAACATGCAGCGATTTGTGTGAAATAGAGTTTTTCCCTCTTCCATTTGGCTCTTAATAGAATCGGTCACCTTTTATTTACCAGAAATGGCTGTGAATAAAACCGCTATCTTTCCCAGTGGGCGATGCGTGTTCACATATTTGCAACTGACGTGATTAAGAACCACGCGAGCGCGAGGGCCATTTTTGGCGTGGAAGCAATTCCCGGCGAAATGAACTATTTATCTGAATGGCCTCCGCGCCACAATTGGCTGTGACGTGTGGGTCTCGGGTGCTGCCCGCCTCGGTCCGTTGGCGCGGCGAGACATGCAGCCAAAGTGAAATGATCCGTGTGTGTGGGGAAATTGGGAAAAGTAAATAGATTTATATTTAAAAGTCATAAATTGGCCATTTTGAACTACTTTAATTGGTGTTTTGTGTTCATTTGACTATGTTACTGCTAATGGCGCTAAACTCGTATCGCCATGGCGTCAAGCAGGCAATTACAGCTCAGGTCTATAAAGAGGCGACCGCACTCACAGTAACAATTTCTGTTTAAATTTTTTTTCATTTTTCAATTAACATCAAACACAAAAAGAGAACAAAACCGGAGAGAGCACGGGGGATGAGAAACCGAAATTAGAACAGAAGACATCCAAAGAAGATGAAGGCACATTGTGTTTAGTCCCAAGTAAACGTCCCATTTGGTCCAAAGTTTGTTTCAAATGAAGTCTGAATGTGATTTTTGTTTTTTCATTTTCCGTATGTCCATAATAATGTCCGTCCAGAATTTTCAAAAATTAACAGAACGGCGGAAAGTCAAAGCCGCCGAAACTTTAATTGCTTCTTACTCGACCAAAGAAGCTCTCGCTCGACCAAAGACATGCCCTGTGTGTATCGATTAATCGACTAAAAGGGAGTGTGGTGTAGTGCGGGCAAAAGATCTCAAAATGGCTAGGATCTCGCGCAAAAACGACTTCGTACACAGAAAAGTGCGAGGGAGCGGCATCGGCATCGGCGAAACTGCAGTCATGATTGTCCATTTTGAGAGCGCAAATGTCACGTGACGGAACGCGACGGAACGGGCTGTGACGAAAGCAAATACACAATTTAGAGCCAAAATAAAACAAAAAGAAGAAACGTGTGTGGATTAAAGCTGTTCATAATGGCCACAGGAGGGCGCTGTAGTCACTGGAGCCCGTTACAGTCATTGTAGCGCCGATGAAGAATGAAAAAGTTTGAGCCTAGCACTGTCCGCTGGCTATGATTGGCCGCGGTAAAGTGTGACAGTTTGAGGTTTGCGACTCGACAAACAGTTGTTACAGAATCCCACCGAGCCCGCAGACATGAGAAGCGCCGCCACGAATAATTGCTTACGAGAAGAATCGCTGCCCGGGCCAAGCCTCCCTGAACTCGTGGAGAGGCAAATTGGGATTGAAATCAGGCCAAAAATGTTCTAGTGTGCAGGAGGCTTAACTCACTACATCTTCATAAAATAATGACTCCTGCAGCCCGAGTGCGCGCCATCTTTCTTTCGACGTTTTCAGCAATTAAAAACACTTAAATAATGCTTGATACTTGCTCTGTTTAACGTGTAAGACGTGAGACATGGAGGTGTTTTCCCTTCAGTCATCATGTGCGCGAGCTTGTCTTCTCTGTGTTCAAATTGTATTCTATTAGCACAGCAGTCACGTTGCCCAAGGGCTTCATTTTTATTGTATGTTTTTTTTTTTTTTCATTGTTCCTTTTCACTGCTGACAAAAACCTCGCCGGAAATTGTAGCTTCAAATGTATGTTTCCAAATGTAGACATCATTTTATGTTAGAAATGTCTAAAATCAATTAAAGCCAGATTAATGCATAATAGAACATGTTTAAAGTCGATTAAAGAACACATTAATGCATAATAGAACATGTCTAAAGTCAATTAAAGCCACAATAATGCATAATAGAACGTGTTTAAAGTCGATTAAAGCCACAATAATGCACAATAGAACGTGTTTAAAGTCAATTAAAGCCACAATAATGCATAATAGAGACAGTTTAAATTCATTACAGCACATTAATGCATAATAGAACGTGTTTAAAGTCAATTAAAGCCACAGTAATGCATAATAGAACGTGTTTAAAGTCAATTAAAGCCAGATTAATGCATAATAGAACGTTTTAAAGTCAATTAAGCCACAGTAATGCATAATAGAACGTGTTTAAAGTCAGATTAAAGCCACAATAATGCATATATAGAACGTGTTTAAAGTCAATTAAAGCCACAATAATGCACAATAGAACTGTTTAAAGTCAATTAAAGCCACAGTAATGCATAATAGGAACATGTTTAAAGTCAATTAAAGCACAAGTAATGCAATAATAGAACATGTTTAAAGTCAATTAAAGCCACAGTAATGCATAATAGAACATGTTTAAAAGTCAATTAAAGCCAGATTAATGCATAATAGAACATGTTTAAGTCAATTAAAGGCACATTAATGCAATATAGAACATGTTTAAAGTCAATTAAAGCCACAGTAATGCACATAGAAATGTTTAAAGTCAATTAAAGCCAGATTAATGATATAGAACATGTTTAAAGTCAATTAAAGCCAGATTAATGCATAATAAAACATGTTTTAAGTCAATTAAAGCCAGATTAATGCATAAAGAACATGGTTAAAGTCAATTAAAGCCACAGTAATGCATAATAACATGTTTAAAGTCAATTAAAGGCACAGTAATGCATAATGACATGTTTAAAGTCGAGTAAAGCCACGTAATTGCATAATTAGAACATGTTTAAAGTCAATTAAAGCCACAGTAATGCATAATAGAACATGTTTAAAGTCAATTAAAGCACAGTAATGCATAATAGAACATGTTTAAAGTCAATTAAAGGCACATTTAATGCATAATAACATGTTTAAAGTCATTAATGCATCATTTAATGCATAATAGACATTGTTTAAGTCAATTAAAGCCACAGTATAATGCATAATATGAAAATGCATAATAGAACATGTTTAAAGTCAATTAAAGCCACATTAATGCATAATAGAACATGTTTAAAGTCAATTAAAGCCACATTAATGCATAATAGAACATGTTTAAAGTCAATTAAAGGCACATTAATGCATAATAGAACATGTTTAAAGTAAATTAAAGCCACATTAATGCATAATATTTCACTTATTTGAGGATGATCCGTAAAAAGTTCCAATAGATTTGCTAAAGCTAGTTTTCACATTGTCTCCTCCTCATAAACATAGCTGGAGTTGTGTTTTGTTCGGTTCAGGCTCGTCGATGCTAATTAGCAGTGATTTGACGAGCGTTTGCGCGGGCTCACGCATTAGCCCGTCTGCTCCCGCGCTCCCGCTGGACCGAGACCCAGAGTTACTGCACTTTTGGAAATACAAAACAAAAAAACCCACACAAAACCAGATTATAAGTGGAGTCCTGGAGGGAGGGTGATTATGCCGCATCCATTAGACGGTTTTAACTCAAACTCGTGTCATTTGTTCGTGAGAGAACGGAGCGCGCCGCGAGCACGCCGGGAGACTGCGGCGGGCGTTGCTAAGCGCGCGTCGGGGAAAAGCTTTCAAACGGTGTTGTGTCGGAGTCATGAGCGCTGGCAGGGCAGAGTCTGTTATCAGGGGCTTTTATCAGACCAGCACAAACGGTCACCAGACATTTACTGAAGCTGAATGAGGATCGGATCTGGATGCGGATGTCAAGACCACTCAGGTCATCTCTCGTTTGCGATTATACATGTGCAATTTAAACGCTAGAACGAAAAAATTACAATTTTGACAATTTTAAACGCAATATGTCGTTTAAAAAAAAAAAAAAATTCAATACATTCTTAAAAACAAAATGCAAAGTGCTATTTTTGAATAAGATTTGTTTCCAATTTTATTTAAAGAACAATTAAATTCAATAATGAATTAACAAAAACAAATTTAAAAAGCAGAATGAAGTATTTTTGTTCAATAGAAAGCCCAAAATACAGACCTAAATGTAAAGAACTTTATTTTGTCTGTCTATTTTTGTCACATTTTACTTTATTTAGTCTTACATAAAGTTTTTTTTTTTTTTAAACCGGTCGCAAACTTGAGAAACAGTCACATGACAGACCACCACGAGAATGAGAGAAAATGAAAGTTTTCACTGTTGTTCGGTCACAAAGTCTCCGTAATAATCCTGAATGATCGTTAAAATCGTGACCTTTTCTCCTCACAATAATCGTACCTCTAACATTTGACATCGTGACGTCTCTGTACATGAGATACAAAGGTGCAATTTAAACACTAGAACTAAGCAAGGGTTTGAGGCCCTTTCGGATTTTATTAATGACAAAAACAAATGCGCCTGCCGTTTGCGTCTGGCGTGAAACGGAACGCAGCTCGACGCGTCCCGCACGCGCGCAGAAGAACGCAACGACACGCGCAGCGCACCGTGTTTACGGGAATAAAATGGCCGCTCCTTTCACCGACGCCATTCGTTTCTTTACATTCCCGCGGCGGTTGCAGTCAGGAGAACGCTCAATCCAGTCTCAAATCCCATACGGACCCTCTGTGTTTTTAGCCTGAATTGATCCGTCGCCACCGTTTATTGATCAGCTCACAAACTTCTTCCTTCGTCCGCCATTTCTCTCCTACTTTGACGCGGAATTGTGACGGTTTTTTTTCTTCGGAAATGTCGCCTATCGACGGCGTACAGGTCGGCTCTGCGGACCTGAGCGTGTGGATACGTATCGGATTTATTTCCACATGCGAAAGTGGCCCAGGATTGGGAAAAAAAATGGTATTTGACCTGCAGTTTGAACGTCGCCGAACACAAAAGGCACATTCAATTTCAAAATGGACAAATTTGAATGTGAGGCAGTTGTTCGGGTTTAAATGCGCTTTAGTTTTGTTGGACGTCTTTTGATTTATGTCCGTTGTTGTTGTTGTTGTTGTTGTTGTTGTTGTTGTTGTCTCTCTGGTTTTGTTTGTTGTTTTATTCATGTATTTATTTGCTCTATGTTCTTTTTAAAAAAAAACAGAACAAATCTTAATTACTGGGCCTGTCACAATAATACCTACATATCGTTCAGTAAATGATGAAAGGAACAATAAAATATTTTTAAAAAGAACGGTGTAATCCCTCATTCGTCCAGGAGGGTCCCAATCTTTTCCGACATCCGTAAACGATGCAGAGAACTTTTGATTGCTTAAACAATAACAGCCTCTACAATCAAACAACTATTCAAATTGAGATTGCAGTGTTTTTTTTATATATTTATTTGGTCTGTTTTTGAAAATGTAGTCACTCAAAGGCGTGAGCGGCGTGTGCGCGGCGTGTGAGCGGCGTGTGAGCGGCGTGGAGAGTCCCGCACACATCTGCTCATGTGCTTATTAATCGGCATAAAGCTTTAGAATGTGTGACAATTACATATATTCACTCAACAGCATATGTCTGTCAGCGTTAATACAAGATCAGAAGAGGAGATGGACGTCCCACTGACCCGCTAACACTTTTGTCAGCGTCCGTTGACACTGAGGAGGGGGGGAAAGCAGATATTAATCCAATAAATCCCAAAGAATCCAATCCAATAAACTCCTGCCTCTTTTACTGCGTCGCTATATCAGATTTTAACAGCATATTCCACATACAAGACATTTTACGCACAATAATAACGATAAAGTTCAAACTGAAGTTCTGCTGTTTTCAGGGTTAGTGTAATATTCCTGGGAAATCATTCACGGCATTGAATTTAACACGTTTAATCAGCAGAGCGTAGCCAAATTAGAGTAGCCAACATTTTAAATCATGTAAGAATATTGTTATGTTGTGTTTTAGAACGTGCATTAACGCATGTTGTACAGAAAATACACATTTAATGGCAGCAATAAGAATTTCCACGGAAAAAACAAACTAGCTAGCGATCGAAGCTACGTTGCCGTTATGCTAACACAAGCGCGCGGACGCAACCCAACGTGATTTGACGTCAGAAACGCTCATAACGAGTCAGACGACGATTCGCAGACTTAAAAACAGCACAGAAGATCAAAGTACAGTGGTGTTATGAATACATTAGTTAACGCAAACAGTTGGTTGTAAGTACATCTTTCGTTAGCATTAACATTCACCAGTAATCAACGTTGTACTCAACACTGAATGGACGGCTGTCAACAAGCGGCGAGTCTGCGATCAAGTGGCATTTGTAAGACTGTACGACCGCGAAGCTCGACCTTTGACGTCGCAATCCCGGGACAATTGAAACGGAGTGTTTTCTGAGGCTCATAATACAAGTCTAGCTCAAAAAAGTCAATTTAGCACAATCCGTGTCCTGTAGCTGCGTGTTGCCAGTGGAAACGCAGTGTAGTGGTCAGAGAGAGGAAGTGTAAAAAGCGTTATGTTGGGGAAACTACTATTGCGTTGACAGTAGCGCAATCCGGTGTTTTCAAAGGACATAAAGGAAGCGGAACCAACACTTTTACTTAAGTACTAGTTCTGTTACACGACAGCGCGCATTGGAGTAAAAGTGTCCGCTCGGCGATGGAGGACTATACATTTTCTGTACGTTAATGTTTACATGACCCACATAACTGGAAAAACAAGTGCTTTATTCTTTAAGTGAACATCTGCTCCCGTGTCTGGTTGAGCCGGTTAATGGAGGGGCCGAATTAAAGCTGCACTATATGGAAACCTATCGCCGTGGAGACAAGCAGGCGGCGCAACGGTGCCAAGCTACAGGTCAGATCTGTGGGGCAGCGAAGTGTCGGATTAACGGGGGTTAAAGAGGTCGCGAGAGGAGGAGCTCTGAACACGAAACGTAACGGGAACGTAAGAGATCGCCGGCGCCATCTGGTGGCTGGGCACGCGATATCAACTTTTGAATGAAGGAATTATATTTTTTATTCGGGCAAAATGAAGTAAAGGAGAGAAGAAGAAGAGGTACAAAACAACAATGAGCACGTTTCTGTCGCCGAGTGTTGTCGAGTCAAGTATGTCCGAAAAGGTGCAGCGCTTTTCTTAAAATTGCAGCTATTAAATATTGATGACATTAATGTTCGTCAAGTACGTGCCTTTTGTTCTTCTGATTAAACGAGGTAAATCTCCTTTTACCTTCATCTCTCCTTTGACAAGTCTAAAGACGAGCGAAAACTCTTCATCTCCCGTTTAAAAAGTCCCAAGTGCAGTTTTATTTTGGACATCGTGGAGCAGAATGATGGAATGAATATGGTGACTTCATGAATACTTCAATAAGAAACAGAAGAAATATTGCGCAATAAATATGAATCATGATTATTAAGTAAAAAATAAAATAGTAATAATAATGGTTTTGTATAATCATAATAGTATTCAGAATACTAATATGTACATGTACTTCTTGTGGAAAAAAATATTTAGAAAATCTTTAAAATATATATGCAATTTTAAAATGCAATAATTATTTTTTTTTAAATTGTAAAAACTATTTTCTGTTCAATGTGATTTTCTGCCACACTCCATCACACTTCTATTTTAGGTAATTTTATTGTATGTATGTATATTGGTGTAAGGTTAAAAAATATATAATAATAATAATAATAATAATAATAATAATAATAATAATAATAATAATAATAATAATAATAGTAATAATAATAATAATAATTATAATAGTAATAGTAATAATAATAATAATAATAATAATAATAATAATAATAAATACATGATTAAATAAAGAAAATTTAAAAATACATTATTTTATTCATTCATTATTTTAAAAAATATTTAAAAAAAGAAAAGAAAAACGCTGCTAAACAATAAATAAAATTAACTTTTGACGAGGAATTTCATTTCATAGTCCATTTGATTTCGTTGGGGAAACACAGTCACACACACACACACACACACACACACACACAACAAAAATCGCAATCTTCTTTTGTCGTCGATGTGGCTCTTGACGGACAGTCGCAGAAAGCGCGTTCCCCTTCTGCCTGTTGTCGTTTCAAAGCTGTGGTACAGACCTCCTCGCTCCCGAGAGAACGGTCGATCGGAGCGGCGTGTCGAAACGTCTCCATCGACAAGTTTGAAACGCTAATGAAAAACACGGCGCGCGGATGAAACGTTTCCAGGAGAAGGCGCTGTGAGAGCGACGAGCCCGAAATGAAATCAGAAAATAAGATGATTGCGTTCGCCAGACACTGTTTACTCCCGCGTGTCCCGCTCGCTAAGTGTTTGAGCGAGCGACGCCTCCAGCAGCAACGCAAACTTCACCATTATCGGGTTATTTGTTTGAAAACTTCTTATTAAAGGAGACATATTACGCAGAATTGACTTTTATGAGCTTCTGTTGTTGTCTCATCAAAAATATTAGATTTCGTCTCCCATGTAATGCAAATGGATCTATTTTGAGCTGTAAAGGTTCATTTAATCTCGCCGTTCTTCTGTCCGTCCCCTGCGTCGTTCGAGCGGCGCATGTGCTAATACAGACCAATGGGGGCAGTAGTGAACAACAAGCTGTCACACAAATAAACTCTTACCCCCCCTTCACTTTCTTGGCTCGTATCTAATATGTTGTATGCCCCCTACTATAATTCAGGGGGGTCCAAACTTTTTTCACTGAGGGCCGCATTTTGAAACCCGTACGGAGCAGGGGGCCACAGACAACCCGACGATGAAGAGAATCATTCAAAATTTAGCATTTGATATAGTTTCAATGGGCCTCCACACCTTTAATAAGACTTGGAACATTAATATTAGGCTGGTATATAAAATGTTTCCAATTTTAAAGTAAAAAGTACTACTTTTTGTTGTTTGGACCAACTTGGCAGGAAAAACTGGTCTGAGGGCTACATTTGGCCCCCGGGCCGTAGCTTGGACATGCCTGCTGTAAATGTTTCTTATCTAAAACGTACCTGGACTTGTGCTTCAGGCATGTGTGAGAAATCCTGCTTATTTAGTCTGAGAGCTCAAAAGACCTCGTGACACCGTCTGGTGGTAATCCAGAAGTGCTCCTCTGTGTTTTTAAAGTCCAGTCACCAGCCTCGTTCTGTTAATCTCAGCACTCAAATGCCACTCACTGCTGCTAACCAACGTGAATGCTAGCAGTGATACCTTTTTGCCCGGTTAAAACGACATCAGTTTCCAGTCATTGCGCCCTCTGCTGGTGTTTTATCTGCGCAAACAGAAGGTCTCGGATGAATCAACTGTGTCAGAAAGACTAAGGGGGTAACCAAAGATTAGCCCCGCGTTTCTTGATGTTTCCCTTTCACTATCGTGTATTGTTTCCGCGAACCGTTCGACAGCGCCACATACGGGCGTCATTGTTAGAAAAGTATTTCAGTGTGTTAAATGTTGCCCGATTATTTACTGCAGATCTTTTATCTTCAGCCTTTTTTGCCGTCAATTAGTTTGTGCTAAAAATAGCTCCCGCCGCGCATGTCAGTTACTTACGTAACCTGAGTTCCATGAACCGTGTATTGTGATCTTATTTATGCTTCTCTTTACTTTGGATTTTAACTAATTCGTAGTGTCTGTTCATAGACCGCAAACACACACACACACACACACACACATAACACTGCTGCCAATGTGGACATCTCTACAGCATGCACATTTAACCTGAAAACATGTAGGACTGTTAAGTAATTCAATGTTCATTTACAACAACAACAAAAAAGTGACACCCAAATGTGCTCCTCTGTGTTTTTAAAAGGGGCATGTTTCGCAAAATAAATTGTTTCCTCATCACTAGTTTACTCAACGTTGTATTTCGAATGATTTCTGCATGTTTGAGTTAATCCTGTTTACAATCTGCTGCGTGTTACGGTGGAAGAGGCGGGGCTTGTCAGTGCTGCGGCTTAGAACAGGAAGTCAATGGTCCTGTTTCTATTACTACGCCGTTTTAGGTCAAACGGCGTAGTAATACAAACAAAATGTAAAATGATGATCTGCTTATGTCATTTAGTAGTTCAATTTTAAGCACCTGAAAAAAAGCATAACACGTCTCCTTTAAAGTCACACACTTTGCTGTCTCCTTTAACGTGAGCTCTCTCTCTTGGACAGGCTCATGCTGAGAGAGGAAGCCCCCAGTGCCCCTCCGAAGAACATAGTGGCCAGCGGAAGGACCAACCAGTCCATCATGGTGCAGTGGCAGCCCCCACCCGAGCCCCAGCTCAACGGGGTGCTGAGGGGCTACATGCTCAGGTACACACGCCCTCCAGCCGCCACCGCACGCGCCCGTGTTCAGGGACCCTCCACACAGATGAAGGGTCACCGCACGCGCCCGTGTTCAGGGACCCTCCACACAGATGAAGGGTCACCGCACGCGCGGTTCAGGGACCCTCCACACAGATGAAGGGTCACCGAGGACCCTCCACACAGATGAAGGTCAGCGCACGCGCCCATGTTCAGGGACCTCCAGCAGAATGAAGTGGTCAGCGCACGCGCCCATTTCAGGGACCCTCCACGCAGAATGAAGGTCAGCGGACGCGCCCATGTTCAGGGACCCTCACGCAGATGAAGGGTGCAGCGGCACGCGCCCATGTCAGGGACCCTCCACGCAGATGAAGGGTCAGCGCATGGCCCAGTTTTCAGGGACCCTCCCAACGCAGATGAAGGGTTCACCGCATGCGCCATGTTCAAGGACCCTACACAGATGAGGGGTCACCACACGCGCCCAGTGGTTCAGGGGCCGTCCACACGAGATGAAGGTCACCACACTGCGGCTCATGTTCAGGGACCCTCCACGCAGATGAAGGGTCACCACACGCGCTCATGTTCAGGGACCCTCACGCAGATGAAGTCAGCGCACGCGCCTGTTTCAGGGACCTCCACCAGATGAAGGGTTCACGCGATGCGCCCCATGTTCAAGCGACCCTACACACAGATGAGGGTCACCACACGCGCCCATTGTTCAGGGCCGTCCACAGTCAGAGAAGGGGTCACCACACGCGCCTCATGTTCAGGGACCCTCCACGCAGAGAGAGGGTCATGGCACGCTGACCCACCTGTTTCAGGACCCTTCCACACAGATGAAGGGTTCACCAGCCAGCACACCCGCCAGCAATTTAGCTTCAGGGACCCTCCACACAGATGAAGGTCACGTGCACGCGCCCATGTTCAGGGACGCCCCACCACAATGAAGGTTCAGTGGCACGCCCCATGTAGGGACCCTCCACACAATGAAGGGTCAGCGCACACGCCCATGTTCAGGACCCTCCACACAGATGAAGGGTCAGTGCACGCGCCCATGTTCAGGACCCTCCACAGATGAAGGGTCAGCGCACACGCCCATGTTCAGGGACCCTCCACACAGATGAAGGGTCAGTGCAGCGCGCCCATGTTCAGGGACCCTCCACACAATACCACTGACTACTTTAATATTCCTTTAAAGTTATTATTGAATGTTTATTTTGCTTTATTGTCCGCTGTGAGGAAAGGGAAAAGCACAACATCTTCAACAAGCAGATTTGTGTACATTTTACATGTTGTGTTTGTTTTAGTCACAATCTTCCACAGATTACACACATTTTGCTCGGAAAGTTACTCAAAGTTCCTATGTGAAGTAACTGATCCAATTAACTCATTTTAAGGAACGTGAATGAAGTGAACAACACAACAACAACAACAACAACAACAGAAAGGAAAAAACACACACACACAAAGAACGAGCCGGACCAGAACAAGTAAAGGAGTAAAAGTAGAAAATAATAGAGTGGCATCAGAAGAAAAAAATTGGAGGAATTAAAGCATATTCATTTCTGAATTAGTGTCCAACTTTGTCATTTTTTATTTATTTTTTGTTTCATTTTTTCTATTTTTAATTGCGTCCTGCGGTAATTTTCCCATTGCTGCGTTTTGTCTGTTATGATATTAGTCCAGTCCTTAATCTTCGGACCCGTTTGAGTCCGTTTTGAGGGCCTTCTTCTTCCCAGCTGCCGGAGTATGTTCCAAAGGTATCCATGCACTGTGTCCACGGCGGGGGTTTGAGGCCCAAGTACATACATCTTACTTTTCCTTCTACAAGAGTTGCAGACGCTTCCCTGCTTGCTCCTGCCTGCTTCAGCTGCTTTCCTTATTTATTTTGCTTTTTAAATCAGTTTTTGTCTTCCAAACATTTTTTGTTATGACTTTTTTAAGTCAACCAAGGATTTTAAGAACATTTTTAGAGTTTTAATCAACAAATCTGACGAACCAGCGACATGTCCGTGAGAAGAGAAACAAACTCCTGTAAACGCTGTTGGAAATTTCAACAAGAAATTCATGAGCTACAAGCACGGATATTTGCTTTGGAATCTGAAAAAGGACTGCACGATACAATCCCTGTGTCATCCAGTGGTAAGAAGTCCACATTTTTTACAAGAAAAACAGCAACTTTCAATTTAAACCGGAGTGACTCTGTTTCGTTTCCAAAACTGTCTAAAGGCGGTTCGAAGCCTAAGCAATACAAAGATAATGTAACGCCACCTGAAATACAGCTTACAAACAGATTTTTACCACTTTCAAAGACTGAAATAAATGAACAAAGGAAAAATGGGAGACATGACGTGGCGAAAAGGCAGACAGAGACAGAGAGAGAATCTGTGCCTAACGTCAAGGTCGTCTTGATTGGGGATGGTGGCGATAAGTCACGTGATGCATGAAAAAATCAAAACACATTCTTTTCCCAGCGCCACAGTCACTGAGATTACGTCACGTATTTCTAATGTTTTGGCCAACATAAAGGAGTTAAACAGCTGATTGTGCACGTGGGCGCAGTGGACACACGACGCGAAGAGACTGAAGTTTTGAAAAGAGACTTCTTGGAGTTATTCGGCGTGCTTGATAAAATGAAAATAAAAACATTCATAAGTGGACCTCTTCCAAACATTGACAGGAAGATAAACAAGTTTAGCCGGCTGCTTCAGCTGAACACATGGCTGTCTAAAGAGTGTGCAACAAGAGAATTGCACTACATTGAGAACTTCTATCTATTCTGGGAAACGGGAGGACCTGTTTAAGAGAAATGGCCCACACCTATGCAGAGGTGGAGTGAGGGTGCTGACAGAGAACCTGCTCCACGCTCTGAGGCATTGGACTGGGCCTGGACAGACTGGGCCTGGACAGACTGGGCCTGGACAGGGTCCTGAGCAGATAGTTAGAGAAGAGAGGAATGATGAGAGAAAATTTCCTGCTATAGTTAGAGAAGAGAGGAATGAGAGAAAATTCTGCTAAGTTAGAGAGAGAGATGAGAAAAATTCCTGCTCCATCAACCAGAGACCGAGCCAAAGTTTCAGCATCAGCAGCACCGCAACCACAGCCTCCACCAAAGGATTTATTAGCAGCCGCTCCACCACCTGCAGCAAAGAATTCAACTCCAACTGCTCCACGATCACCTCCACTACCTCCAGCAAAGGACTCATCTGCAGCAGCACACACAACAATCTTCACCACGGCTAGCGCAGGAGTCATTTCAGTTCTTTCCTGCACGGTCCTCATCAAAGGCCTTGGACCCATCTGTGGCGGGCCTGGCAGTATCCCCGCCATCGCCCTGCCCTCAGAGCAGCCCTGGATCCCCCCTGCAACATCTACTCCCACTACAGATTCCTCACTCTCCTTTCCATCTCCACTCTCACCCAGGGGTCTTCCCAGCCATCTTGAACATCTGATCAAATCAGGCATTAAGATGGCTCCACTCACGCCTAATTTAGCAAGAGTTCTGATATCAACGATGATGAACTCTCCCCTGACTGTTGCTACAGAGACAAAAATCACCCCCACCAAAAACCCACCCGCCTTTCACCTGGTCCCAAACGCTCACCGGCTCCCACTACACCAACAAAAGTCCCCCCACCTATCCCCCCTCGCCTTTCACCTGGTATCTCCCATAGCTAGGATGCACTGGGTCTCAGCGTTGCCGGGACTTATAGTCATATTAAAAATCAAACCAACCCCGGGGCCCTGTGTAAAAACAGCCTCCCCCTAGTGCTATTTCTGTAGTAACATCACACAGATGGGAAAACAAAATGCGAGTCAGACTTCCCAATCTGAGAAATTTGATTCATATTCCCTGTAAAAAGATAACGCCCAGTCTCACTGAAACTAGTCTGAAACTTGCTGTATACTAAATGTCAGATCCTTATGTAACAAATCATTCTTAATTAATAATTTTTATTTCTTCTTATAATCTTGATTTTATGTTTTTAACTGAAACATGGCTTGACAAAAACACAGGAAATTTAGTTCTAATAGAAGTCTGCTCCACCCAACTTTATGTTTGAATCTGAAACACGAGAAAACAAAAAGGGAGGAGGTGTGTGTGCTTTTGTTAGAGATGAAATAGTTACCCACAGGTTGTCCTTTGGGGTGTTTTTCAACATTTGAGTATGTAGCCTTTAAAATTGAGCTAAAACAGTCTCCATCCATTCTCTTCATTGTTTTATACAAGCCTCCTCAGCACTGCAAAAGTTTTATTGATGATTTTACTGAGATGCTTTCAGTCGTATGCACAGACTTTGATGGTTTGGTTATAACAGGTGATTTCAATGTTCATGTTGATAATATTTGTGACAGAAACGCTAAAGAGCTTCATGCTGTCCTTGAAACTTTCGGTCTTACTCAGCGCGTGAGTGGCCCCACCCACAGCAGAGGGCACACTCTAGATCTTCTAATTACAAAAGGGGTTAATATTTCAAACGTCAATGTGGTCGATGTTGCTCTGTCTGATCATTTCTGTGTCTTCTTTGACCTGTCTGTTTTTCCCAAACCACCAGCTGGTCCTGCAATTGTCCGGAGGAGACACATAAATGACAGCACGGGAAAACTGTTTATGGAAATGATAAACTTTGAAAATGTCTCATGTTCTAATGTAAATGATTTGTTGAACTCTGTTACATCTAGTGTTTTGAATGTTCTCGACACCATTGCCCCTATGAAGGCTAAAATTGTTAAAAATAAGCAGAAGGCGCCATGGAGAAATGATGATTCGGTCAGGGCACAGAAAAGGGAGTGCCGTCGGGCCGAACGAAAATGGCGCAAGTCGAAGCTCCAGGTTCAGAAAGAGATTTACAGAGAGAAGTTGTACATGTACAACCTCATTTTATGTAGAACTAGGGAAGGATATTTTTCTGAAATAATTGGAAGCTGCAGTAACAACTCGCGTGTCCTGTTTGCCACAGTAAACAGATTAACAAACCCTCCAGCTCAGCTGCCGTTAGAACTCATTTCCACATCCAAGTGTAATGAGTTTGCATTATTCTTTAATGACAAAGTTCAGGGCATTAAAAATGCTATCAATTCTACAATGCAAAAAATAACCCTCAAACCACCTACACACTTAGAGCTGACTCACTTTGCACCTGTAACTGACAAAACTGTCCAGGAGATCATCACCAGTCTGAGTTCATCTACATGCTGCCTCGATGTGTTACCCACCAGATTTCTAAAGTCTGTGCTGAACAGTTTTGTTAGCACCACTCACTCAAATAGTTAACATGTCGCTTCAATCTGGAACATTCCCAATGTCTTTGAAAACTGCGGTCATAAAGCCTCTCCTAAAGAAGAGCAGTCTTGATGCCGCAGTACTGAGTAATTACCGGCCCATCTCTAATCTGCCATTTTGGGGCAAAGTCCTTGAAAAGGTTGTTTACCAACAGCTCACTGATTTCCTCTTAATAAACAACTCATTTGATGTTTTCCAGTCAGGTTTTAGACCTCATCACAGCACTGAGACTGCTCTTGTCAAGGTGACAAATGACATCCACCTGAACACTGACGCGGGCAAAGCCTCAGTCTTAATTCTGTTAGATCTGAGTGCTGCTTTTGACACTGTCGATCATGGGATCCTCTTACAGAGACTAGAGGACTGGGTGGGCATCACTGGCACTGCCTCTAAACTGGTTAAAGTCCTATCTGGAAGACAGGAAATTCTTTATCGAAATTGGTAACTGTGTCTCAGACCAGATGCCCCTGACCTGTGGGGTGCCCCAAGGGTCAATCCTGGGACCCCTTCTGTTCAACCTCTACATGCTGCCGTTAGGTCAGTTGATACGCAGCGAGAATGTGTCCTATCACAATTACGCAGACGACACTCAGATCTATGTTTCACTGACGGCAGGTGAATATGGACCAGTGGATTCACTCTGTCACTGCATTCAACAGATCAGTGTGTGGATGCAAAACAACTTTCTCCAGCTGAACTCAGACAAGACTGAAATCATCGTCTTTGGCCCACAGAAACAAAGAGAAATTGTTAACAGTCACACCTCCAGAGTCTCGCTCTAAAACCTACACATCAAGTTAGAAATCTGGGGGTAATAATGGACTCAGATTTGAATTTTAACAGCCACGTCAGATCAATCACATCAGCAGCTTTTTACCATCTAAAAAACATTGCCAAAATCAAAAGTATAGTGTCTAAACCAGACCTGGAGAGACTTATCCATGCGTTTGTCTCTAGTAGATTAGACTACTGTAACGGCCTGCTCACTGGCCTCTCCAAACGAGCTGTAAAACAGCTGCAGTACATCCAGAACGCCGCTGCTCGGGTCCTGACTAGAACCAGGAAGTACGATCACATTAGTCCTGTGCTCAGGTCTCTGCACTGGCTCCCTGTGGCTCAGAGAATAGACTTCAAAGCAGCTCTGCTTGTATACAAGTCTCTCCATGGCCTAGCACCAAAGTACATCTCGGACATGTTAGTGCCATATGAACCATCTCGGACTCTGAGGACCTCAGGGACCGGCCTCCTGCTGGTGCCCAGAGTCAGGACTAAACATGGGGAATCTGCATTTCAGTTTTATGCAGCTAAAATCTGGAACAGTCTTCCTGAGGATGTGAGACAGGTTCTACTCTGGCAATGTTCAAATCTAAACTAAAAACTGTTTTGTTTGGCTGTGCATATGACTGAAATGCTTTTCTTTGCACTCTTCTCTTTTATGTCTTGAACTAAGATTGTGATTTCTGCCATGTCTTTGTGATTTTAATGCATTTTTTCCTGTTGTGTGAAGCACTTTGAATTGCCTTGTGTACGAATTGTGCTCTACAAATAAACTTGCCTTGCCTTGCCTTGCCTTACATTATTATGCCTTGTTTATTTCCATCCAGTATTTTTGTACAATATGACAATCCCAAAACACATGATAATGGTTTGCCCCCTGGTGCCACAGTTTCGCCATCATTCAGCCCCTCCCTGTGAATAATGAGCACTTTGACGTGGTCTTGTGAGGAAAATGGGTCACATTCTTCCATAATCCATAATTAATCCAGTCATTGTATCATCGCTTGCACGTCTGGGTCCAGGTACCGTCTGGCGGGTTTGCCTGGAGACTACCAGGAGAAGAACATCACCAGCCCCGAGACCAACTACTGCCCTGCTCAAAGACCTCATCATCTGGACCCAGTACCAGATCCAGGTGGCGGCGTACACGGGAGCGGGCCTGGGAGTGTACAGCAGTCCCGTCGCAGAGTACACGCTACAGGGAGGTGAGCGGAACCGAGAGCCCGTTTAGGTCCTTCAGCGTGTTTTTTTTCCCCCCCGAATGATGCGCGTTCAAATTGGCTTCAAAACTCCGCAAACGCCACAGACCAAAGAGAGCGGGGCGTGGTTCAGTTTTGTGTTGTTCTCTGCTTGCACTAAAGTGTCCATCTCGGCGCTTGTTCTTCTGGCAACGCGCCGTCCAAAATTAAATATCGACCGGCACTTGATAATTAAGGCAGATCGTCGATATGGTGCAAATATCAGCCGAACGCAATGTCAGTCTCTAATGCAGTTGTGTCCCTGGAAAAGATAAGACGATCACGCCCATTTCCCAGCCGAATTACAATAATGTGGCTGCTTTTATCTGCAAAAAAAAAGAAAAGAAAAAAGGTCTTTTTACACATTTTTGCTGTTTACCCGGTTATTTACACAATATTTTCAGTTATATTTCAAGTAAAACGCAGGAAGATAATTGTAGACAACGAAACATTTCAAATCCTCCTCCTCCAAAGTCTAGTTATTGACGACCCGTGTATTATAGGATTTTTTGTTTTTTTGTGATTATACATTAGAAATACCTGACTTATGCACAATTCGGTTTGAGTTTTTTGCTTTTGTTCTTCTTTGTTTCTTTAAATCATGTTTAAGATTATTCAGTTAATGGATTATCGTTATTATTTAGGTCACGATATAATTGTATGAACTAACAAATTATAACTGTGAATTTGTTTTTAATTCAGGCTATAGTTAAAAAATAATATATCTAACGGTAAAGTACTTTTTGTCACATTTACTTTCTTTTTTCTTTTTTTTATTCAAGAAAAACACAATTCATATGTATAGACAAAGATTTTTTTTTTCTTTTATGAATTATTATTAATTATTACAAAAAATTTAAAAAAGACCAGACAAGGCTAGACAAAAGAAAGATTGGGTAAATTTGAAAATGCAAATTAAGGGAAAGTAAGGCATCCAGGAAATCAATTAAAACATTTAATTGAGAAAGAAAGGTTAAAATGACTCCCATTTTGTCCAATTCATGTCAAATTTGTCCTTTTCTAAGTTCAGTCCGGGTGGGATTTTTTCCCATTGTCCGTGTGTCAGTTACAGTGTCGGTCCAGTCCTTAATCGTCAGCGCAGTTTGTGTCATGTGATTGTGATGGCCTTTTTTTCCTGCCGCCAAAAGTACGTTCCAAAGGTATCCATTCATTGTGTCCATGGCAGCGGTTTTGCGGCCCAAGTACAGAGTTCTGAAACTTCAGAAATAGTCACGCGTTGGACGAGATTCCACACCGTCTCAGTAATAGTCGTGAATCGTTGTCAAATTATGTTTTTTTCTCACAATAATCGTAGCACTAATATTTGACGTGGTGGCAGCGCTCGTCATTATTTCACGGTCTGGAACTTGCTTTGGTGATTTGGTGCAACATACAACGATGAACAGTCATAAAAACAAGATAAATCAAGTCGGGCATGCATTAAAGAAAAACAATTTAAAGTGGCAGGTGTTTAGAAGTGTTCATGGAGACGTACAGGTCCTGCAGAGATGGAAGTCTGCCGCCGATCACCTTCTCAGCAGAGGGCGCTGTAGTCTCTGTTTGTCCCTGGCTGTGGCTCCAGCAGAGGGCGCTGTAGTCTCTGTTTGTCCCTGGCTGTGGCTCCAGCAGAGGGCGCTGTGTCTCTGTTTGTCCTGGTGTGGCTCCAGTAGAGGGCGCTGTAGTCTCTGTTTGTCCCTGCTGTGGCTCGCAGCAGGGCGCTGTAGTCTCTGTTTGTCCCTGGCTGTGGCTCCAGCAGAGGGCGCTGTAGTCTCGTTTGTCCCTGGCTGTGGCTCCAGCAGAGGGGCTGTAGTCTCTGTTTGTCCCTGGCTGTGGCTCCAGCAGAGGGCGCTGTAGTCTCTGTTTGTCCTGGCTGTGGCTCCAGTAGAGGGCGCTGTAGTTCTCTGTTTGTCCTGGCTGTGGTCTCAGCAGAGGGCGCTGTAGTCTCTGTTTGTCCCTGGCTGTGGCTCCAGCAGAGGGCGCTGTAGTCTCTGTTTGTCCCTGGCTGTGGCTCCAGCAGAGGGCGCTGTAAGTACCACACCAGTGATGGAGGAGGGTGAGGATGGACCTCAATGATGGCCGTGGTAGAACTGCACCATCATCTGCACTGGAGCTTGGCTTTCCTCAGCTGCCGCAGGAAGTACATCCTCTGCTGGGCCTTCTTGATGAGGGAGCTGATGGTGGGCTCCCACTTGAGGTCCTGGGTGATGGTGGGCTCCCACTTGAGGTCCTGGGTGATGGTGGGCTCCCACTTGAGGTCCTGGGTGATGGTGGTGCCGAGGAAGCAGTATTCAGACACAACGCGCGCACATTTTTTGACACCTCATTGACCATTTACCACAAATGCACAGACTTGGTGCTAGCTTGATTGCTGTTTGCGCCGCACCCTTTAGCCGCTCTCCTCTGTGCACCGTCTTTCTCATCGCCGGTTTAGACTCCCGTTAAATTGTATTAGAATAATGAACGAGCCGAGTGCTTCCTGAGTCTATAAAGCTGTCGGCCGCTCTTGTAATAATGACTGGATCTTTATGTCCGCGTGCGGGTGTGCGGGGCGAGGCTGATCTTTAATAACTGTAATAAACGTCCAAATAAAACCCACTTTGAGGAATGATCGCAGTTAAACGAGATTTAGCCTTGCGACCACTTCCTCTCCTTCGTCATGTGCTGTCTTCTCCGAGGCTTTCTTCATCTATTAAAGGGCCTGTGTTTGTTTCATTGTGCACATTTGTTCATCCTGAAAATGATACGCCTCCTTAAAGCGCCCCCTACAGGTCAGACGACTCATTGAACCAAAAGGCAGTTGAGATAAATATATTTTGAATTTTGCTAAAAAAATTATGAAAATGTTATCACAGAATAGCAAATTTTGTAGGTTTATAATTTCACTTCCTGTTTGTAATTGATGACGTCACAGTAGGAAATTACCCAGCAACCACTGGGCCAAAACTCATCTACTGTCACCATTGTTTTTATTTGACGGATAAAAATATATGAGCGCGGTTTTATTTTGTTGATGTAACGTTTAGAGAGTCAAAAATTTAGTTTATTTGTGTAAATTATGCATAAACTTGATCACTTCCTGTCATTTTCTGCAGATTTTGCAACGTTTTCTCCACAAATACTTGCTCGATTGGTGTAAAACTATAGTTTATATGTACAACAGGTACAAATACACCAAATAAAGTCAAAATTTGAGAATCGTAAAAACCTGTCACGCGTCACTTTTAAGCTCCTCTGTGTTTTTAAAGTCCGTACGCCGTCGCCAGACTTATTCAGCTCATTTTGGACCACGGAGGAGTGCGGAGGAGATGGTTTTTGAGGGGTTCGTTCTTGTGGAATCCACGCCCCAAAAGTGGAGCGCTCTGATTGGCCCCCGTGCTCCATTCACCACATTCTCTTTTCACTCCTCTTTAACTCAAGTTTAAATCAAACCTTCGGGGTTTTTCCACCTCTGGTCTCGGGTCTGGGCCCAAAAAGAATCAGAATCTCATTGGGACTACTGTGGTTAGATAGTGGTCGATCAGATCACCCCCTAAAAAATAAATCATCCCATTACAAAAGCGTCATATTATTAAAGTATTGTATTTCATAAGACCGTTGCCGCCACAGGTCACACAGACAAGCTTTGGACAGAGCATGATTTATTAAAAACATGACATTATCTACAAGTCACTGAACACCACACGGAATTAGTATGCAAACCAGGCGGTCAAAATACAATATGGCATATTCATTTGAATGAGTAATTGGCTCATTTTGCAGCGGGGAGTCGCCTGCAGGGTTGGCATTTAGCTTTTGCACGGTTAGCAGAATTATGTGCTAAAATGGACTGAATCTCAATATGTCCATTAAAACATTAGTTATGTCAATCTTTAACCTTACATAAGTTTAAAGGTCTTTTATTTTGCATTATTCAGAGCTTTTTGAATTACTTTTGGACAATTTACTTGGTGTTTTCTTGCTTTGCTGACGAGGAAGTAAGTGCTGATTTCTGAACATACAAAATGTTAATTTCCCAAAAGAGCGCTCATGGACTGGACTGGCCCATTGCTGATGCAGGGGTGAAGCAGATTAAATGAGGCTAAACATAATAGCATCTTCACCAAAACAATTTGGCTGCAAAATATTTCAAAATGACTCTGGACTTTAAAAACATACCACCCCATGATGTCCCCCAAGGTGGGACTGAACAGTTTGAGGTCTGGATGCATGATGCATGATGATGAACACCTCCAGATGAGGAAATTATTACATTTATTTGTTTCAATTTTAACATGTTTGAAAGTTAGTGCAGTTTATCACAATATTGGTGATAAATGTCACTGTTTTTCTTCTTCAGACGAGTAATATGTTTATGTTTGCCTGTGTTCAGTCCCCACAGCGGCCCCTCAGGACGTAGTGGTGGTTGCAGTCAACTCGACCACCCTTCGCTTCACATGGAGTCCCCCGCCACAGCAGTTCATCAATGGAATCAACCAGGGATATAAGGTAGAGTTTGTGTGCGCTGTAAGCCGGCTGTAAACATGATGTGTCTACGAGACGCAAGGAATTTAAATGACCAAAATACGTCTGCGGGAATAACCGTGACGTAAAGACGCTGTAGTTGTACCGGTTAGCTGACGCTAGTGCTACATGCTACTAGCTGGGTTTTGCACTTGTAAAAGTTGGTAAATTAAAGCTAAATTGGGAGATATGGTCGTGTACATGGTTGAGCTCTTCTGTTGTGTGCTTGTGTTTGGTCACATGTTTGTGTTTACTGTTGGTCGCATGTTTGTTTTTACCTTTGGTCGCATGTTTGTGTTTACTGTTGGTCACATGTTTGTGTTTACTGTTGGTCGCATGTTTGTGTTCACTGTTGTTCACATGTTTGTGTTTTCTGTTGTTCACATGTTTGTTTTTACTGTTGGTCAACAGGTTTGTGTTTACTGTTGGTCACAGGTTTGTGTTTACTGTTGGTCACAGGTTTGTGTTTACTGTTGTTGGCATGTTTGTGTTTACTGTAGGTCACATGTTTGTGTTTACTGTTGGTCACATGTTTGTGTTTACTGTCGGCCACATGTTTGTGTTTACTGTCGGTCACATGTTTGTGTTTACTGCTGGTCACATGTTTGTGTTTACTGTTGGTCACATGTTTGTGTTTAGTGTTGGTCACATGTTTGTGTTTCCCATGGTCACATGTTTGTGTTTATTTTGAAACATAAACAACAAAAACATACTTAAGACAAACTAACCTATGCAAAGAAAGAGACAAAAATTAAACAATAAATAAAAAGTGAAATTTCTAACCATTTTCACAAGTTAAAGTAAATTTGTGAACTTTCCAGACATATATTTGAAAACATGTTCAAAAACACAAACTGTCTTGAATTTATCTTTTAATTTAACTCATTAAAATTGTAAAAACTGTTTAGTTCTTCTTCTTTTACAAACCCCACTCCGAGTAGTTGACCTTGATATTGAATTTAAAATGCTGCGGTGGATATAGACACATATCGATGATCAGTGGGACAACTATGGCACATCGGTATCGGACCCTGTAGAATGTGGAGCGTAGTCTGCAGTGAACTGATCGCCATGGCGACGAACTGAACCGCTGCCCTGTTTTGCAGCTGATGGTCTGGCCCGAGCTGTCTCCGGAGGACGTCACCGTGGTAACCATCACTCCGGACTATCCCGCCAGCAGACACACGGGCCTGGTCAGCGGGCTGGCCAAGTTCACCTGGTACCACTGCTCCACGCTGTGCTTCACCACACCAGGGGACGGGCCCCGGAGCGCGCCCACCCTGCTGCAGACGCACGAGGACGGTGAGTACGCGCAAAAGAGTGTCTGGGGTGGTCTGCGGAACCCCTCGATCGTCCAGGTAGGGGCCACAGTCAAGAGAAGTTAGACTTCTGTCAACTGGAGTCCTCTTTGCTTTTGAATGTATGACTAAAAGCACACGCAGTTATGAAGCGGTCACTCAATGGTCAGACTGTGTCCCAACATAAGTCCCTGACAATCATTGACAATCAGTTCCGGTGTCAAGCAGGCCCGGCGCCACCCCCTGAACGCTCTGTTTCAGTACCTGCCATCGGAGCGAAGACCGGTCGTACCGAAACGCAGGACCAAAAGATATAGACAGTTTCGTCCCGTCAGCTATTGTACTCTTAAACGAGCTCACTCGGCGTAATTAATTAAATGATGAATCCATTATGTCTGTTTTTTATATTGTGTGCGTGTGTGTTTGATGCCTCTTAATCACGGCAAACTAATTTACCAAAGGCTACGACCAAAAACACCGAATCTAACCTAAAAGTGAGTATTTCTTCACCACTCATCCAGTGATTGGCTCTCCACAGGGAACAGTTTTAGGCCTAATATGTTTATGTCATGTCCATTGAATCCACCCTCACTGAAAACCCTGGAAGAGGTGGTTTCTTTGGGAACGGGAGGCAGTTTGAACTCATAAATCCTGCCTTCTCACAGAAGGAGAAGCGGCCCGTGATTGGCCGTCCGCAGGGCACAGTTTCAGGCCTCACATGTTTATATCGACACAGGAAATCACGCAGTTACTGACTTTTACCTCAAAATGTGACAGCAATGCTCCAGAAAAGCACACGGTCTAAATGTTTTCTCAGGGTTGTAAATAGGGGGTGTGGTACAGTGAGTTAGGCGTGCATGGTGCGTTTTCCTGACCACAGTTGTCGTGTAAAAAGTGCTATTTTACTCCACGACAAGAACAAAGTCAACTAGAGCCCCTTGAGCTAGACCCAATCAACCAGTCACTCCAGTCCAGTGACATTTAACAATCTACAAAATTCAATTCAAAGGGCAGTACCCGATTGTTTTTAAAGTAACATCAGTTTTCCCTCTGTACAGATCTATTGTAAACCGGCATTTAAATATAGAGTGTTTTATTCAAATGCTAATGTTGGTTAGCTTTACGGTGATGGCAAAGACTTCAAAATAAACACGTTTTTGTAATGTTTTTAAGTAAAAATCAGGCCCAGCACTTCTAATTTCACAGCCCTTAATTCAAGTCTTCCATCTGTAAGTATCGTTTGTTTTGTTTTACTCCCGTATTGACCGCTCATCGTTAAATGTAGGAAAACCCGCGGGCGCACAGACAGCCGCGTTTACAGAGACGCTAAGGGTCGTTAGTCGGACCACCAGCCGTGTCTATTGATCGAGTGCGCGACGTGTTGAAGGTTAATGAGGGGCGTGATTCTCACCTGATGATAGCTGTGTGCGCGTTGGTAAATGATGCACATGGCTAGCTTAAGCGCTCTAGTACGACGATTGGCTCGGGGGCACTGGGAATTGTCTGGGAGTCCGACCTTATGGCAGCAGTTGGACCACCACTTCTCAAAGTCGAATCACTGTTAAAGGCACAGTACCGGATTTTATTGTTCGCTGCAATGCACTGAGAGTTAGCGCTAACAACAGCTCGCATGTTTGCAGTGCACCAGTAGGATACAAATGCTTTATAATTAGAGGAAGACAGCTAATATATACTGTATGTACTGAGAAAAAATGTATATATATGTATATTATGTGTGAAAAAATCAGGTACAGCTCCTTTAAAGTGGGACTAAACACATAATCAGTCAATTCAATTAGCAATCGAATAATAGTTGTGTGGATCTGAAAAATGTTTGTGCGATGGACTAATGACTAATGGGGGAAAATTCACAAAATTAAAGCACTTGAAAGTTGGAGGTTTGATTCCCAAGTTCTGTCGGTTTGTCCTTGAGCAAGACACGTGACCCGCCTTACCTTGTGTGAAAGTGACGTGAGCGTGAAGGTGGTGGGGGTGGCCGGAGGGGCCTTGCTTCCGTCAGTCTGCCCCGGGACAGCTGTGGCTCACCACGATCAGGTGTGGAGTGACTTAATAATGATGCACAGGTGCTCGCTGGTGGTGCAGTAGTTTATGGCGTTGCACTTGTGTGGTTGCTACCACTCCAGCGTTCGGGGGTTCGATTCTAGTCCCTGACCATTTGCCAAATGTCTCTCCCCTCTTCCCCATTTTATGTGACAACTGTCCTGTCAAACAAAGCCTTTGGGCCAAAGCATTATGACAGAATGTGGTGCTTTGCGAGGCGTCACTCACCGTCACTCACCGCTAAAGTGCGTCACGAGTGGGCGTGGCTCAAAAGGCTGAAAGTTACTGTGTGTAACCCCGGTTCTGTGACTCATCCTGTCGTTTCCTGCAGCTCCTGGACCTGTCCGTCAGCTGACCTTCTCCGAGATCCTGGACACGTCTCTCAAAGTGAGCTGGGCCGAGCCAGAGGACAAGAACGGCATCATCACAGGTGCTCCACTCCCCCCAGCCCCATCTCCACTCCCCCCAGCTCCGTTCTCACCAGCTCACCCCAGCTCCGTTCAGCCATCTCCACTCCCCCAGCTCCCACCATCCGCCACAGCTCCACTCCCTACACGCTCATCTCGACACAGCTCATCCTCAAGCTCCACTCCTCACAGCTCCACTCTCATCACGACTCCACTCCCACAGCTCACTCCTCACAGCTCCACTCACAGCTCCACTCCTCACAGCTCCACTCCAAGCTCCACTCCTCACAGATCTCGCTCCACTCCCACAGCTCCACTCCCCAGCTCCTCCCACAGCTCATCCCCCCTGTGTAACTCTCCATTATTCTCTCTCTTATTCACTCTCTCTCGTTCATGGGGAAACATGGCTTCCAGATAAAGTGATAAAATGCACTGCTGCTCTGCATCTTACCTCTCTCCCTCCTCCCTCTCCTTTCCCTCCTCCTCCCTCTCTCTTCCCTCCTCTCTCCTCCTCCTCCTCCCCTCTCCTCCTCCCTCCTCCTCCCTCTCCTCCTCCTCCTCTCCTCTCCTCCTTCCTACTCCTCCTCTCCTCTTTCTTCTCCTCCCTACTCTCCTCCTCTCCCACTCTGTGTCTTCTTTCATGTCTTTCTGTCCTCTCTCTTCTCTCCTCTCTCTCTCTCTTCTCGTCTCTCTCTCTCTCTCTCTCTCTCTCTCTCTCTCCTCTCTCTCTCTCTCTCTCTCTCTCTCTCCTCTTCTCTTTCTCTCTCTCTCCTCTTTCCTCTCATCTCTCTCCTCTCCTGGGCTTACTCTCTCAGTGGAACCAGTGGCTCCAATCAACCTGACTGATACTCCAGAGTTTGGGGTCACTCCACCCCTCCCTGGCTCTCCCCTCTTTCTCGTCCCTCTCCCCTCATGCTCTCCTCTCCTCCTCTCTCCTCTCCTCCTCCTTCTCTCTCTCCCCCAACTCCTCTCCTCTATCTGCTCCTTCCTCCTCCTCCTGCTTCCTCCTGCCTCCCCTCGTCTCTCCTCTCTCTCCTCCTCTCTCCTCCTCTCTCCTCCTCCTCTCCCTCCTCTTCCTCCTGCTCTCTCTCCTTCTCCTCCTCCTCCCTCTGTCCTTCCCTCCTCCTGCTCTCTCTCTCCTCCTCTCTCCTCCTCCTCTCCTCCTCCTCTCTCTCCTCCTTCTCTCCTGCTTCCCCCTCTCTTCCTCTCTCTCACTCTCTCCTCTGCCTCCTCTCTCTCCTCCTCTCTCCCCTCTTCCTCTCTCTCTCCTCCTCCTCCCTCCTCCTCCTGCTCCTCCTCTCCTCTCTCCTCTCCTCTCTCCTCCTGCTCTCCTCCTGCTCTCTCCTCTCTCTCTCTTTCTCCTCCTCTCCACTCCTCTCTCCTCCTCTTCCTCTCCTCCTCTCCTCCCCTCTCCTCTCTCTCTCCTCGCTCTCCTCCCTCTCCTCTCTCTCCTCCTCCTGCTCTCTCCTGCTCTCTCCTGCTCTTCTTCGCTCTCTCCTCCTCTCTCCTCTCTCCTCCTCCTGCTCTCCTCCTCTCACCTCTCTCCTCCTCCTCCTTGCTCTCCTCCTGCTCCTCCTCCTCTCTCCTCTCTCCTCTTCCTCTCCTCCTCCTCTCTCCTCCTCCTCTCTCTCCTGCTCTCCTCCTCTCCTCACTCTCTGCCTCTGCTCTGCTCCTCTCTCTCATCTCCTCTCTCCTCTCTCCTCGTCTCTCTCCTCTTCTCCTCCTCTCCTCTACTCCTCCTCCTCTCTCTCTCTCTGCTCTCCTCCTCTCTCTGTCTCCTCTGCCTCCCCTCCTCTCGCTCCTCCTCTCCTCTGCTCTCCTCTGCCTCCTCCCTGCCCTCCTCCTCTCTCTCCTCCCCTCCCTCCTGCTCTCCTCCTCTCCTCCTGCTCTCCTCCTCTCTCTCTCCTCCTCTCCTCCTCCTCTCCTCCTCCTCTCCTCCTGCTCTCCCTCTCTCCTCCTCCTCTCCTCTCCTCCTCTCTCCTCCTGCTCTCCTCCTGCTCCATTAGAAGCATAGATCATGACTTTCCGTTCTGTTCGTTGTAAATGGCACATTTGATCCAAAAGTAGATCTTCCACTTCCTGTTCAAAACGGCAGAAGTGATCCTCCTGTTCAAAAGCTTCTGTCAGCATGAATGAACCAAGACGATATGTAAATAACTTGGCAAGACAAAATGTGTTCCTTTTGCCTAATGTCTGTCTGTGGAGCGGTCGTTTCGCTCAGACTTGAGTGGAAACTGAAAGTTGCTTTTCTCGGCTGATGTAGAGACCGTTTCTTAAAATCCTGTTCCTCCTGGTGACCGCGCCAAAAAAAAAAAAAATAGATTTGATGCTTTAAAGTAATTAATGTCACAAAGAAGATGCTTCCAATTCAATGTATTTAGGTTACCAAAATGTGTTAAAAATAAATGTTCAAACAATAACTAAAACAAAGGGTTCGGAGGATGAATAAAGATGAACTAGAACAAGTTGGAGGAGGGGCTGGAGGAGGGGCCGGAGGAGGGGCTGGAGGTCAGCCACACCTCCAGGTACAGACTTCTCCCATTTTATAGCCACTTAATTAATTTGGAATTGATCGTAGCTTCACAAAAATGTATTTGAATCGCTCATCAGGTTTCAGAAGTGTTCACCGCTGTTTTTGGGTGTGTCCCGTTCCTCCCCCCGCCCCTTGTCCCCCCCCCAGGATACATGCTGAGGTGGGAGGTGTCCGGCGCAGAGTCCAGTGCCCAGGAGAAGGCCCTGTCCAACTCCACCCTGCAGTACCACCTCAGCGGGCTCACCTCCACCACCACGTACAGCCTGCAGGTGGCAGCACGGACCGCCGCCGGACGAGGAGCTGTCACCTCGTCCACCATCTCCACAGGGGTCCCGCCAGGTCAGAGCGGCTTCTTTCAAGTGGCTTTGGGCTTGTTTGTGTTTGTTTACTTGAACATTTTGTCAGTTTTGTGTTGAACTTTGGGGGATTTTCTCCTTTCGTGCCCTAAAATGTGTGTTCTTGTCGCCTTCTCTCAGTTTTATTTCCACGACAATAGACCCAGAAATGACTGTTATCTGTTAATTAATGTTTTAAAGAAGTTAAATGTGGTATTCAAAATCTCATTAGCACTTGTTCATAATAATAATAATAATAATAATAGTCATAAGAGTCATAATAATAATAATCATCATAATCATAATAATAACAACCACAATAATCATAATAATCATCATCATAACACTCATAGTAATCCTAATAATCATCATACTAATCATAATAATAATAATAATAATAAGCATTAATAATAATAATAAGCACACACAGATTATTCATTTAATTAATTATTCACTCCTTTTGGGCGGTTTACTTTTATAAAAGGGTCGTCTATCAGAGAGTTATAAAAACCAAACATATTTTCTTTAAAATTGACTGTTAAAAAGCAGAATAACAGTAAATGTCGACTAAATGAACCCAATTTAAACCGAATAGAGCCTTTATCACTTAACTTAAGTATATCAGCAGTTATATTGGCCCCTCCAAAGCACAATTTGATATTTCTTGAATAATATGTAATTGGTGCTTTTTTTATCAAACACATTGATTGGACTGTAAAATGAATTCCCAAAAGTGCAGAAATATCACTTAATAATGCCACTGTCTGCAGAGATTCCACTTCCAGAATCGCTCCGTTTTTTAATCCTTTGTCGTTGCAGCGTTTTGATATTTTTGGTGATTTACTCGACATTATACATGATTTTCAAACCAGTTTTGAATATGAACATGTGAACAATATATTTCCCTCTTCTAAGGTGAGTTTAGTACGTGCAATTGGAAATAATAATTCTTTTAATACAAACCAATAGAAAACTGGAGCAGTTCTCACACATTTTAAAATATGTTAATGTCCTTTTTTTTTTTTTTTTTACCTCATTCTTTTTTTACTTTATTCATGGGTTTCAGCTTCATGTTTTATGCAATATTTTGAGGACTTGTTCCGATGATGCACGATTTTGTATTAGATTGTTGATCACTATGGCAACAGTCCTAATTTTTCATCATTCTGAAACCCATGGACGTGGCCAATACCGATATGTGTTATTCGCCGTGCTGTTGGGGCCGATTACCGATATTGGCAGAGGTTGATATCGATATTTTAACATCTACGGCAGGGCGCGCACTTTAAGTATGTAGTTTTGTAGATTTCAGGCAGAAATGCTCAGAATCAGTCACTCAGATTTCTAAATTTAGTTCACACTTGACGTTATTTGTGCTAAGTTGAGTCTGTTTTAGTCCTGTTGTGGACTTGGTTTGGTCCTGTCCTGGTCTTTGTTAAGTCTTAATCTAGTCCAGGAGCAATATCTCAAATTTAGGACATTTGAAACCGACTGTTTTTGTGAGGTTCAAAGAAGGAGTAGTGAAGACAACCTCACAAACAAGATTAAAGGACACATATTATGCTATTTTGTATTTATTTTTTTAGCTTTTAACCACGCTCCCTCAGCAAAAACATACAAGGAGCATCATTTAGCTTCATTCACACTAGTTTGAGGGATCCTGGTTGGAAAGTCCCCTTCCCTCCGACTGTCTAAAACACTCTGCTGTTTTTTAAGTCCATAAATTAAATTGTTTTGTGAATTACGATCGGTACAACTGCTAAGACCTGGAAGTGAGAGGCCAGCTTGTGTTTACCTTAAAGTGTGTGTAGTTCCCTCCGCAGCCAGTGGACGCCGCCAAAACTCAGCTAAGTCCCGGGGGTGGGGGAACAGCAGAGCAAACCATTTTTTATTTTTTAAACATGACATGCCAAACTAAAGGTACTCAAGAGCATGTTTGAAGGTGAAAAACAACACAAATACGGCATGATATTTGTCCTTTAATGAAACATTGCATTGTTAGAACAGGGTTAAAAACTCCAAAAAGTACATTTCACTGTGTTCTTAAACAATTACAAAATGCATTTTTACGGATATATCATATGTATTACTCATTGTATTTCCATTATAGTTGGTAAAAAATATCAAGCCAATATAACGAGGAAATCAGTGCCCCTCCCTGCTTGCATATGAAACCCTTATTGTTGCTGATTACTATTCAAATGGCAACACACAGAAACATCCATAGAAGCCAGGAGAATCTACTGAGGCAGAACGGGCAGAAACAGCCGAGCGACGTGGAGGACGGGGAACGCGGTCCGAGCACTTTTTCGTCATCGCTAATTCATACCGGCCCAGAGTAGAACCAAGACGGGATACGGGTGACGCTTCGGATTTGGAAGGATTTTATTCATTTATGAATTTGCGAAAAAGGGCCAAAAAAAAAAAAAAAAAAAAAATCTGTGGAGGAGAAGATGAGAAAGAGAGGGGCAGGAAAGTTATCAGTCTGCCGTGGTTATGTATTCATGTATTCAGCGAGAGAGAGTCATTTGGTGCACAGCCGAACCGGACAGCTGATATCAAGACTTTCAGTAATTAGGAGTGTGGTTTGGTACCAAGAAAAAAAGGTGGAAAATGGGTGGAAAAAGACTTATTTTACGTAAAGACAACGTACAATGACTTTCCACACGTTTTTTTGTATTTGTCACGTTAGTTTGGCATCATTTTTCCTCATCAAAACCGGCAGAGCTGTGAACAATCAGAACGAAATCAGATTACTAACAACAGATTTCAATAATCGGATCACTGCAGAAACCAGATAACGATCAGATTTTTGTTTGTGTGCGTATGTGTTTGAATAATTGTGGTTATTATGAACTTTAAATAAAACATTTCCAATAAAACTGTAGTGATTTTGATTGTCAAGGTAAAATTGCTGTAGAAACCATGTTAAAACAATTTAGAATCTACTTTTTTTTAATGTAATTTTGGTAAAATACTTCCAATTAAAAGTGCACTGTGTAACTTTTCTGGTGGCATGCGCAAAGATAGACGCTCAACGCATTTAACATAAGTATATAACATCTGTCATTTTTCTGGCCTCGTCACCATTAATGTAAAAGATCACGTTTAGTGTCACGAGATTCTTACCAGACGACCGCTTTCAGCCAGTTAGCCTTTAGCTCCGGTCAGTTTTAAACGCGCTAATTATCTCAAATTAAACACCCAACAAGTTTTCACATTGAACAATGATTTGACGTGCTTGACGAGTTGGTACCAGCTCAAACCCAAAATCTTCATTAGTCACAACTTTGGTTTTCTGTGGGCTAATGCTAGCGGCTATAGGAAAAAGCTAGCTGAGTTGCCAAGTGAGCGATAGCATTAGCATTCAGTATTTATTTGTGGGAAAAGCATGTTATTAAATATCCTCTTTTTCCACCTTCTTTCACATGAAATGGCTGAACGGGTTTTCTGTATTTTGCGTGCGCGTTTCAGAACTGCCCGGAGCGCCGTCGAACCTGGTGATCTCCAACATCAGCCCGCGCACCGCCACCCTGCGCTTCAGGCCGGGCTCCGACGGCAAGACCGCCATCTCCACCTGGATCATAGAGGGGCAGGTGCGTCGCTGCTGCTGGGGGCAGACCGGGCACCTTATTCCGGACGTTGCCCCGGGCTCCGCCGTCTTTTGTAATCCTCCCTCCAGTTGTATTAGTTAGCACGGGGAGCTGATTTCAGGCCATTGTGGACTTGTTGGTGCACATGAACATGTTCCACACATGAACATGTTCCACACATGAACATGTTCCACACATGAACATGTTCCACACATGAACATGTTCCACACATGAACATGTTCACACATGAACATGTTCCACACATGAGCATGTTCCCACGCATGAACATGTTCCCACGCATGAACATGTTCCACGCATGAACATGTTCCGCACATGAGCATGTTCCCATTACGCATGAACATGATCATGTTCACGCATGAACATGTTCCACGCACATGAACATGTTACACACATGAACATGTTCCACACATGAACATGTTCCACACATAAACATGTTCCACGCATGATCATGTTCCACGCATGAACATGTTCCACGCATGATGCATGTTCCACACATGATCATTGTTCCACGCATGAGCATGTTCCACGCATGTTCCACGCATGAGCATGTTCCACGCATGCGCATGTTCCACACATGAGCATGTTCCACACATGCGCCATGTTCCACACATGAACATGTTTCCACACATGAACATGCTAAACACATGAACATGCTAAACACATGAACATGTTCCACACATGAGCATGTTCCACACATGAACATGTTCCACACATGAACATGCTAAACACATGAAACATGTCCCACACATGAACATGTTCCACACATGACATGTTAACATGAACATCCACACATGAACATGCTAAACACATGAACATGTTCCACACATGAACATGCTAAACACATGAACATGTTCACAACATGAACATGCTAAACAACATGAACATTCCACACATGAACATGCTAAACACATGAACAAACATGAACATGCTAAACACATGAACATGTAAACACATGAACATGAACATGCTAAACACATGAACACACATGAACATGCTAAACACATGAACATGCTAAACACATGAACATGCTACACACATTAGCATGTTCCACACATGAGCATGTTCCACACATGAGCATGTTCCACACATGAACATGTTAGACACATGAGCGTGTTACACACATGAGCGTGTTACACACATTAGCATGTTACACACATGAGCGTGTTCCACACATGAGCATGTTCCACACATGAGCATGTTCCACACATGAACATGCTACACACATTAGCGTGTTACACACATGAGCGTGTTACACACATGAGCGTGTTACACACATTAGCGTGTTACACACATTAGCGTGTTACACACATTAGCGTGTTACACACACCGTCCATAATCCCTCACTGAACATGTTCTCATCATTTAAGATAAATACTATTTATCTTTGACTATGAAACATCAGCCTTGTTTTTGTTTATTTTCTTGTTTGTTTGTGATTGTTTGGTCATTTTTATTTGCTCGTTTGCTGGCTTACTTTTTGTGTTTGTTTAACTGCTTGCTTGTTTGTTTGTGTTTATTTGTTTATTCATTTGTTTGCTGGCTTGTTTGTTTTTTATTTACTTTGTTTGTGTATTTATTTATTTTATTGCTTGACATTTTCTTCTTTAACATGGATATACATCTTAACATGTTATTTCCATCCTCATACAGACATAGCGATGCAAAGTGTCCTCTAGTAATCACAAAAAGACACAATGAATTATGTGGCATGTTACACGCTAAAGCCCCAGTGTGTAACATTTCAGCTCATCAATAGAATCAAATTACTGTTCTGTTGAGAAACAAAACCGCTCACAATCAATACACAAATTTTTCAAAGTATTAAAATCCAGAGCCATAAAAAATAATCCCGATAATTCAACAAACATTTGAGTATTTTTTTGTTGTTGGCTGAAATGTTACATAATGGGACTTTAAGCGGCATACTGCATTTCGGCTTTTGACCAGGTGTTGCAGGCGGACGGGAGAGAGGAGCCGTGGAAGGTTCTGTACCAGGAGGAGAACCAGCCCGACACCAACTCCATCCAGATCCCAAACCTGAGCCCCTTCACCCAGTACAGGTAGGAGCGACCAGCCTGGCCTCCAGACTGGTTCTCGCTGTGTTTTCTCGCTCAGAAGATGTCTCAGTCTGGTCGCCTCCTCCTCCTCTGAGTGTCAAGCCAAACTCAGGCAGAACAGTGCAATCAGGTTTGTTTATTTCTGTGGAATTTGGCGGGAAACGAATAAGCTCACCGTAGAAGTTGTTGTTGTTGTCTTGTTTACCCTAGCTTTAGCCACGCCACAAACTACAAAAACAAACTACCCAAACTAAAGTATGATCTCGTAAATTGTAATAATTGTAAACATCGTCTGTGCGAATCATCCAAGTCTGTAAAAAATCTGTAAACATTCCCCTGAACCGAACTTTAGATACTGTAATTCAGCAAACTCAGAGGTCCTCGGGTGGTTTTAATCTCATACGGATACTCCTGTCGACCGGTCTGTAATTTGGACCATTTTTACTCCGTGAACTGAATATAAATCGATACAAAATGTCTCTAGGGCCCATTTTGTGTCCAGATTTGCGCAACAGACCATGTTCCAATTTTTTTTTTCTACAATTCAAATGTAAAACGAAAAGACACACAACAAACTGCAACCATGTAATCCGGAAGTACAAGCCGTCGTCGTAGCAAAATAGGGAGGACAGAGGACCGAGTAGCATGAAGGCGCTTTGGATCAAAAGTTTGGATGCTTTTGGTTTAAAGCTTAGATCCAGGGGCTGTATCTGTGTAAGTTCATGAAAAAAAGAGAAATATAATCGCCTGGATGTCGTTCTGAGCGCTCATCGCAACAATGTGGTTAAAAAAAAACGTTTCATGTACTCAACGATAAAAACAAAGCTTAGAAAAACTTTAACGGCACGAATGAATTAAGAGGATATTCTCATATTTCAGTTATATTTCCGCCATGTTTATCTGTCGGCCATTTCCGGAATAAAGTCTGTAAAAACAAGACAATTACTGACATTGCTTATCCTAGCCGAATGTGTGGGGCACCGGGCCAGTCGAAACGTGGCTTATGTTCTACAGACGGTGCTAATTTCACAGTCTTAAAGCTACGAATATGGACCTGTATAAGCTCCAGTTCACTCCTTTTGGGCTCTGTACTTTAATGATACGTACAGTTTATTATTTTCTGAGCGATTACTCTAAGGATTATTCTTCCGATTAAACCGTTTGTTGTTTGGATCGCAAAAACCCGGCGAAAAATGAGATTTTACTCAATTCGACGGAGATTAAACTAAAGAGATGTGTTTTTGGTTTTTTTAATAAACCAAATCAGTTTTTCATCATAAACACTAAATTCACGTGTTTTCTGTGTCATTTTGATGTCATTACAGCTGATTCCAAGCTCTCGCACATGTTTATGGGCCAGAAACAGGATTATCAGTCGATGAGCTGTGATCGATCAGTTCACTTCATTACAGTCTCAGCCCTTGTCATGTACAACGTGGACAGCTCCCAAATAAACCAAGACCAAAACCAAGACCAAAACCAAGACCAAAACCAAGACCAAAACCAAGACCAAAACCAAGACCAAAACCAAGACCAAAACCAAGACCAAAACCAAGACCAAAACCAAGACCAAAAACTAAGACTAAGACTGGACTAGACAAAACTAAAACTAAGGCTAGACTTAGACTAAACTAAGACCAGACTAGACTAGACTGGACTAAGACCTCCTCCTCTCTGCCCTCTGCCACTCTCTCTCTCTCCCTCTCTTTCTCTCTGCCTACCTTCCTCTCTCCCTCTTTCTCTCCCTTCCTCTCTTCCCTCTCTTCCTCTATTTCTCTCCTCTCTTTCTCCCTCTCTTCCTCTGCCTCTCTCTCCCTCTCTCTATCTCTACCGCTCTCCCTGTCTCGCTCCCTCTCTTCCTCTCTTGCCTCCCCTCTCTACCTCTACCGCTCTCTCTCTTCCTCTGTCCCTCTCTCTCTGGTCCCTCTCTCTCTCTTCCTCTCTGCTCCTCTCCCTCTCTTCCTCTCTGCCCCTCCTCTCTCTCTCCCTCCTCCTCTCTTCTTCTGCCCCTCTTCCTCTCCCTCCTCCTCCCTTCCTCTCTGCCTCTCCTACTCTGCCTCTCTCCTCTCTGGCCCCTCTCTCTCTCCTCCTCTCCTCTCTTCCTCTGTGCCCTCTCCCTCTGCTCCTCTCTCCCTATCTTCTCTCTCTCTCCTCCTCTGCCCCTCCTCCTCCTCCTTTCCGCTCCTCCTCTTCTCTCTCCTCCTCCTCTCTGCCTCGCCTCCTCTCTCTCTCCCTCTCCTCCTCTTCTCCTCTCTTCTCCTCTACCGCCCTCCCTCTCTCTCTCTCCCCCCGCCTCCTCTTCGCTCTCTGCTCTCCTCCCCCCCTCTCAGCCGCTCTAACCTCTCTCTCCCTACTCCTCTCCTCTCTGCCCTCCTCTCTCGTCCCTCGGCCTCCTCCCCTCCTCTCCCCCCTCCTCTCTCCCTCTCTCCTGCCCTCACCTCTGCCTCGCCTCCTCTCTCTCTCTCCCTCCCCTCCTCCCTCCTCTCTGCCTCACCTCCTCTCTCCTCTCTTCTCTCCCTCCTCCTCTCTTCTCTCGTCTCCTCCTCCTCTCCCTCTCCTCCTCTTCTCTCTCTCTTCTCACTCTACCCCTCCCTCTCTCATCTCTCTCCCTGCCTCTCTTCCTCTCTGCCTCTCCTCCCCCTGCTCAGCCGCTCTAGAGCCTCTCTCTCTAACCTAATCCTCTCTCTCTGCCGCCCCTCTCTCTCCCTCGCCTCCTCCCCTCTTCTCTCCCCCGTCCTCTCTGCCGCCTCTCCTCCTCCCCTCCACTCTGCCTCGCCTCCTCTCTCTCTCTCGCCTCCCTCCTCCCTCCTCTCTGCCTCACCTCCTCTCTACCGTCTTCCTCTCCTACTCCTCTCCTCTCTGCCCGCCCTCTCTCGTCTGCCTCCTCCTCCTCTCTCCCCCCTTCCTCCTCTCCCTCTCCTCCTCCCCTCACGCTGCTGCCTCGCCTCGCTCTCTCGTCTCTCAAATCCCTGCCTCCCCTCCTCTCTGCCTCACCTCCTCTCTCCGCTCTCTCTCCTCGCTCCTCTCTTTCCTCTCCCCTCCTCCTCCCCTCCTCTCTGCCTCTCCTCCTCTCTCCTCTCCTCTCCCCTCGCTCTTCTGCCTACTCCGTCCTCTCCTTCCTCCCCTCTCTTCCCTCTTCCTCCCCCTCCTCCTGCCGTCGCTCCTCTCTCTCCCCTCACGCTCTGCGCTCGCCTCCTCTCTCTCATCTGCCTCCCCTCCTCCCCTCGCTCTCTGCCGTCACCTTCTTCTCCTCTTCCCTCTCTCCCTCTCCTCTCCTCCTCTCTGCTCGCTCCTTCTCCCTCTCTCTCTCCTCCTCTCTCCTCTCCCTCTCCTCCTCCCCTCTCTCTTCCTGCCCTCTCTCCTCCTCTCTCCTCCTCTCCTCTCCCTCCTGCCTCCCCTCCTCTGCCTCGCTCCTCTCCCTCCTCTTCTCCCTCTCTCTCTCCCCTCCTCTCTTCCTCTCCTCCCCTCTCCCCCTCCCTTCTTCTCCCCTCCTGCCATCGCCTCCGTCTCTCGCCCTCTCTCTTCCTCCTCTGTCCTTTCCCTCCCCTCCTCCCCTCCTCCTCTGCCTCTCCTCCCTCTCCTCTCTTCTCCCCTCCTCTTCCTCTCCTCCTCTCTCCCTCTCTCTCCCCCCTCTCTGCCTCTCCTCCTCTTCTCCCTCTCTCTCCTCTCCTCTCCTCTCCCTCTCTCCTCCCTCTCCTCTGCGCGTCGCTCCTCACCTCCTACTCTCCCTCTCCCTCTCCTCCTCCCTCCTCTCCCTGCCTCCTCTGCCTCCTCTCCTCCTCTCCTCTTCTCTCCTCTCTTCCTCTCAACTCCCTCACTCCCTCCTCTTGCCTCCTCCTCCTCTCCCTTCTCTCCCTCCCCTCCTCCCCTCCTCTCTGCCTCCCTCCTCCTCCTCCCCTCCTCTCCCTCCCTCTCTCTCTCCTCCTCCTCTCTCCCTCTCCTCCTCCCTCCTCTCTGCCTCGCCTCCGCCCCTCCTCTCCCTCTCTCTCTCCCTCCTCTCTTCCCTTCCCTCTCCTCCTCCCCTCCTCTGCCTCGCCTCCTCTCCTCCTCTCTCTCTCTCTCTCTCTACTCCTCTCTTCCTCCCTCTTCCTCCTCCCCTCCTCCCCTCCTCTCTCCCTCTCTCTCTCCCTCCTCTCTGCCTCGCCTCCTCTCTCCCTCTCTCTCTCCCTCCTCTCTTCCTCTCCCTCTCCTCCTCCCCTCCTCTCTTCCTCTCCTCTCTCCCTCTCTCTCTCCCTCTCTCTCTCCCTCCTCTCTGCCTCGGTCGGTGGAAGTCTCAGTAAGTACCTGAGAGTCCATTCCCAGGATTACTCTGTCAGCGCTGGTTCCTTGGGGGTTTCGGATGCAGTGTAACTTTCTGTCAGCGCTGGCTCCTCGGGGGTCCTCGGGGGTCTCTGATGCAGTGTAACTTCAAACCCTCCTCTTTCTCACGGTGGAGACCTCTGTGACACCTGACTGCACAAGGACTTCACTACTTCTGGTATTAGCGCTTCATGCTAATTAGGGCTCACTTTGAAGACAAAAGTTAATTAGCTTAACTTTGAATTCAACTTTGTCCATGTGAGAAATTCTCTTTCTCGTACTTGGAGTTCATTATCACTCACCATTTCTTGTTATAGTTTTGTATAATTTGGACGGGGCACTTTAAGGTGTAATTGTCGTGGTAACGACACCTTCAAGTTTCAAGGTGTCTCTATTCGTCCTCTGAGATATTCACTTCCCTCAATTCAAGAAGTAGGACTGAACCTGGACTGAACCGGGACTGAACCTAGACTGAACCTGGACTGAATCTGGACTGAACCGGGACTGAACCGGGACTGAACCGGGACTGAACCGGGACTGAACCGGGACTGGACTGAACCAGGACTGAACCGGGACTGGACTGAACCGGGACTACTTGGACTACATAATGTGGTCTCAGATACGATGAAAAATCATATTTAAATCAAAGCAGTTCAACAATTGAATTCTAAAAGATATTTAAGTCCAAACAGTAAAATAAAAGCTCTTTAGCCTCAAGAGGGTGTTTTAGCCTCAATTTAAATGTTTAATTGCTGCTTTGCACAAATCAAAAATAAATTATAATGGATTTTTTCGACCTGAATTTCATGAATTGAAGAGACTTTAACCAGTGACATTTCAATACAAAAAATGGTCTGGCTACAATTGAATCAATTGAAGTTGATTCAGTTAAAATGTCATTAATTATTGGGATCAGTCAAAGGGCATAACACATAACACATGATGAGCCGTGTCTCACAGTGTGCGGCTCATCATGTGTTATGGGACTGCGGCCCTGTTTTTGGCACTGCAGACAGTCTTCCAACAACGATATTCCAATTGACTTTTAAACAATCTAAATTGGCTGTAAAACACCAACAATGGAAATGACCGATGGATACCTGTGTACTTTTGGATGAAGCAAAACCAAGGAAATAGATGAACAAACTGTCAAGGACTGGACTGTAATTATAACTGACAATCGTACATTTGACTTATTTGACAGACTAAATAGAACTCATACTTTGATTTGATTGTGCCGTGATTCTGTTTCTTTAGATGTTCTGTACTACTTGTGTTCTTTTTATTTTTATTTTTTTGCTCTAAAGGGTGTGTTCTGTGTTTTATGTGTTTAATTGTAACAAAAATAACATATATAAATATCTCGGATTTCAAACACCAACGATGGAAATGATAGATGGATACTTTCCGCACACCAAACACAAACTAAACAAAGAAACAGGACCGTTGACTCTTGTCTCCTCCGCGAGCAGATTCCGGATGAGGCAGCTGAACATTGTGGGCACCAGTCCTCTGAGCAGCCCCTCCAGGACCATCCAGACCCTGCAGGACGCCCCCGACAGCCCCCCGACCCAGCTCAGCCTGCAGGACGCCTCTCAGACCAGCCTGAGGATCAAGTGGCAGGTACGACGCGCCTTAGTCCTCGTCTTCTGCGAGAGTTCACCGTGCGCTCTGACACCTTTTCTGAGGGCGGTGGTTTAATGCCGTACTGTGGAACATCCAGCCCCGTCGATAGCAACCGGTTAAGTGAGAATTCCCGATCCCAGCGGGTCAGAAGCAAAAGTAGAAAATTGTAAAAAAAATAAATAAACAAAAACGACTCAAACCAGATCATATTCTTCATGATTTCATTCTTTAAAGCTGCAGTATGTAACTTTTCTGGTGAAGGGTCCGATTATCTCCTTAAGACAAGTTGGCGATGTCATCAAGTTACTTTTTTTTTGGTAATAAAAACACATATATATAAGTTTTCCACCCATGGGCAAAGCAGGAAGTGTTAGGCTTCTTATGATAGTGATTAAGTTAGTGGTTGAAATTAGGCGTTAGGCCAGAGCTTCTCGAACCGTTCTGGTAAATCCGTTTTCAAATTTTAGTATTTTAACACAAAACAACAAAAGTAGAATTGTCACTTTACAAACGCCTAAATCAACCAGAAACGACATGGGAATTTAACGCTATAAATGTTGTTTTTAGTGCCAGTGTCATTGAAACAGGAACACAACACGTTAGTCTGCTGCTGAAAACACGTCTCTCACACACCCCCCAAACGGACCCCCCAAACGGACCCCCCAAACGTACCCTCCAAACGTACCCCCTACACACATACACACAAAAAAAGTCACTAAGTCTTAATCAGTCTTAACTTGTTCATGACGAGTCCAAACGCTCGTGTCTTTGCTCAGCCCCTAGAGGAGTCCGAGTACAACTGCAGCCCCGAGTCCATGGGCTACCGTCTGCGCGTGTGGCGGGCCGACGGGCAGGGGGACGAGCGCACCGTGGAGATCGAGGGGGTGGGCGCCGCCGAGTGCACGGTGGAGGGCTTGAGTCCCTGGACACACTACCAGGCTCAGATCCAGGCCTACAACTCCATCGGACCTGGGCCCTGGAGCGACACGCTGCCCGCCATGACAACGGAGTCTGGTAAGAACGACTGCGGATTTGAGGAAAGTTTAACTGGATTTGAATTTAAAGAGTTAAAGGACTCGGATTAGGCCAAATTTGACCACTTTTAACCTTGTTCTAACGTTGTTCCATCATCAAAAACATACAGTCCTCTCCCCTTTGAGCCCCAACTGAGCATGTGCAGAGGAGAGAAGCCCTAACTGAGCATGTGCAGAGGAGAGAAGCCCTAACTGAGCATGTGCAGAAGAGAGAAGCCCCAACTGAGCATGTGCAGAGGAGAAGTGGAAGCCCTAACTGAGGCATGTGCAGAGGAGAGAGAAGCCCTAACTGAGCATGTGCAGAGGAGAGAAGCCCTAACTGAGCATGTGCAGAGGAGAAGGAAGCCCTACTGAGCATTGCAAGAGGAGAATGAAGCCCTAACTGAGCATGTGCAAGGAGAGAAGAAAGCCCTAACTGAGCATGTGCAGAGGAGAGAAGCCCTAAAGCTGAGCATGTGCAGAGGAGAAGAGAAGCCCTAAACTGAGCATGTGCAGAGAAGAGAACCCTAACTGAGCATGTGCAGAGGAGAAGAGAAGCCCTAACTGAGCATGTGCAGAGAAGAGGTGAAGCCCTAACTGAGCAGTGCAGAGGAGAAGAGAAGCCCTAACGGAGCATGTGCAGAGAAGAGAAGCCCTAACTGAGCATGTGCAGAGGAGAGAAGAAGAAAGCCCTAACTGAGCTGAGCATGTGCAGAGGAGAAAGGAAGCCCTAACTGAGCATGTGCAGAGGAGAGAAGAGAAGCCCTAACTGAGCATGTGCAGAAGAGAGAAGCCCTAACTGAGCATGTGCAGAGGAGAAGAGAAGCCCTGACTGAGCATGTGCAGAGGAGTGAAGCCCTAACTGAGCATGTGCAGAGGAGGAGAGAAGTTAGAAACACAGGCAGTATTTTAATAACACAGAGCGCTACGTTTGTGTAATGAAATGATCGGTGAAGTGAGCATAAGTGACCCCGGATCTGCTCACGCACCCATAAAAGTCACCGCACGCCACTGGCATAAGACTTTTACTTTGGTGATCTGACAATGGCGATCATTCTGGTATTCATAATTGTGGACTTGATAGGCCCAGACCGAGCCGCAGACTGGTTTTCCCAACAGACTGTGTGTGTGTTCTTCCAGTTCCGTCCGGACCGCCTCAGAACGTGACGGCGGAGGCGGTCAGCTCCACCAAGATCCTGCTGACCTGGACTCCGGTGCCGAAGGCCCAGAAGAACGGCGTCGTCCTGGGATACAAGGTCAGCCGGCTCATTGAACCAAAGCGCAGCATTTTGCTATAAATTGTCAAAAATGTCGGCACAGAATCACAAATTTTTCCGGTTTATAATTTCACTTCCTGTTTGTAATTGATGACATCACACTAGGAAGTTAACCCTGTGTCTAATTTCTAATTTCCAATTTTTATTATTATTATTATTATTATTAGTATTATGATGATTATTATTATTATTATTATTATTATTATTATTATTATTATTTATTTTGTTGAATTCATGTTTAGAGAGTCAAAAAATGTTGTTTCTTTTGTGTAAATTCTGCATAAACTTTGACTGGAATGAGTGTTCCTGGTGTGATGTCACTTCCTGTCATTTTCACCTGCTCGATCGCTGTAAAACTATCATTTATAAGTACAACAGACATAAATACAGCAAATAGAGTCAAGATTAGAACACCGTACAAACCTGTCGTACGTACCACAGAAACCTGGACATTTTAAATATAAATACATTCCAGAATGCCTACAGTTTATAGTGGGTTGTGTTTTGTGTCGAGTATTGTGGGAATCGGCCAGCGTTTCGCAGATTAGCGCCAGTGTTTTGGATTAGTGGCTTTCACTGGCCTCATTCAGTCACAAACGCGCTCTTACCAAACTTCAGCTCTGCCAACGCGGCCGTGCCAGAGCTCGAGCGTCCGGCTGAGTTCGTCCGACGAGCTGCTGCGCGCCTACGTCTGCTCGCCAGGCGGGCGTGGGCAGGTCGCGCGGGCCCAAAGCAGCAGAAACGAGTCCAGATTATTTTACAGTCCATTTCATAAAATTGGATCGCGGCGCAAAAAATAGGGCGTTCGCGAGGTTAGCATCCTGGGTCAAAGGTCAGAGGTCACAGTGCACTCTGACATCATTTATGTTTGTGCACAGGTGTGATTAAAGTGTCTTACATCATGTGCTTTATTTGAAATGGTTTGTTGTTGCAGAGTTACGATATCATGTTATAAAGGATAATATCATGTTATAAAGGACTATATCATGTTATAAAGGATAATATCATGTTATAAAGGACTATATCATGTTATAGATCAGTTTATAAAGCTATATCATTATAAAGGATTATAATCATGTATAAAAAGGATAATATCAAATGTTATATAAGGAACTATAATCATGTTATAAAGGACGATATCATGTTATAAAGGACGATATTATGTTATAAGGACATATCATGTTATAAAGGACTAGATCATGTTATAAAGGATATACATGTTATAAAGGATTATTATCATGTTATAAAGTGATAATATCATGTTTAAAGGATATATCATGTTATAAAGGACTATATCATGTTATAAAGGATTATATCCATGTTATAAAGGACTATATCAATGTTATAAAGGACTATATATGTTATAAGGAATATCATGTTATAAAGGACTAAGATCATGTTAAAAAGGACTATATCATGTTATAAAAAGGATTATATCAGTGTTTATAAATGATAATATCATGTTTAAAGGACTTAATATCATGTTATTATAAGGAACTATATCATTTATAAAGGATTATATCATGTTTAAAAGGACTATACATGTTATAAAGGACTATATCATGTTTATAAAGGACGATACATGTTATAAAGGCGATATCATGTTATAAAGGAAATATCATGTTATAAAGGATTATATCATGTTAATAATAATGATAAATATCATGTTAAAGGACTAATATCATGTTTAATAAAGGACGATATCATGTTATAAAGGACTAGATCATGTTATAAAAGGACTATATCATGTTATAAAGGATTATATCATGTTATAAATGAATAATATCATGTTATAAGTAACTATGTTATAAAAGGACTATATCATGTTATAAAGGATATACTCATGTTAATAAGGACTATATCATGTTATAAAGGACTATATCATGTTATAAAGGACGATTATCATGTTATAAGATGATTGCATAATATCATGTTAATAAAATGATAAAAGGACTATATCATGTTATAAAGGATTATATCATGTTATAAAGGACTATATCATGTTATAAAGGACTATATCATGTTATAAAGGACGATATCATGTTATAAAGGACGATATCATGTTATCAAACAAACAACACACTCAAACAAACGACACACTCAAACAAACAACACACTCAAACAAACAACACTCTCAAACAAACAACACACTCAAACAAACAAAATTCAAACAAACAACACACTTTAACAAACAACACATCCAAACAAACAAAATTCAAACAAACAAAATTCAAACAAACAACACATTGATACGGTTCGATATCTGTCACTCATAAGTTGTGACATTCCTCTATATTCCCCGTCCCCCCGTCTGTAATGGGACCGGGGGGCACAGCGTCTCTCACACATTTCCGTGTCCTTACCCGTGTCCTCGTCGCAGGTGTTTTACAACGAGCGCGACCTGGTGTCCCCCCGCCGGGAGCAGCTGGTCTCCGGAGAGGGCCGCGTCTCCCTGATGCTGTCCCCCCTGCACAAGTACACCGTGTACGAGCTGAGGGTCCTGGCCTTCACGCGCTCGGGGGACGGGCCCCTGAGTGCCCCGGTGCTGCTGAGGACCAGAGAGGACGGTGGGTCTCCGAACGTGGTGAATGGATTTTTCTTTGCCTCAACAGTTCAAAAGAATGGCTATAAATGTATTCATCTTGCTTTTATTCAAATAGAGCTTTTACTTTTGGCTAAAAAAACAAATGTTCCAGCTGGTGCATTTCCATTTTGAGATTTGTTTTACCACGCTGAACCAGAACAACATCTTGGCCCGCGGATGTTCCCTGAGTGCAGAGCCTTAGCAGGACAAGAAGCACGGATCTGTATTGACTTTATTGACTTTATTATCGTCCGCGAGGGCTGGGAATCACTTTAGAGCTGGGTTTTTTTGCGATACGGCCGATAATCGATATATCGCTCGTGATATTCGACGATATGTCACTATTTGTTTCAAGAACCCGATACATTTTGACAACGCTTTTCTTTGTTAAACCTCGGCCTGAACAAACTCGCAATGAAATACTCCCATTTTAATCATCAAAATAGTCAAAATGTCACACAAAAGAGATGGATTTTACCGCTTAAAAGACCAAAGTTCCCAATAGCACGTGTTTTTGGACTGTCCTGTTGCTCAGAAATATTTCATTGAAATTAACAAGGCACTGCACACTGTTTTTTATTTATTTTATTTATTTTATTTATTTTATTTATTTTATTTATTTTATTTATTTTATTTATTTTATTTATTTTATTTATTTTATTTTAGTTATTTTAGTTATTTTAGTTATTTTAGTTAACAAGTTGGTGTAATCCATTGTAGAAAAAAACTATTATTTTTCTACTATTTTTTATTTATTTTATTTATTTTATTTATTTTATTTATTTTATTTATTTTATTTATTTTATTTATTTTATTTATTTTATTTATTTTTGTCGTTTTTGTTATTTTTATTAACAACTTGGTGTAATCCATTGTAGAAAAAACTATTCTTTTTCTACTATTCTTTATGTATAAAATTATTTGTTTATTTATTTATTTTGTTATTTATTTATTTTATGATTTATTTATTTATATGATTTTATTTATTTATTTATTTTGGTCTTGCTCTCTGCTCACGTTTTTGTTCTATGTTCATGTATATTTCAAAAATCGGTTCAGACACATTTGTTGGTGCACATTTTCCAAACCGCCACAGCAGGCCCCTCCCCCTCTTGGACAAGTCCTTCGTAATGTGACAGATTCAGTCGATTTGATATTCACTGACTTTTTTGTTGATCTTTTCTCATTTTAAAGTGCTCAGTTCTAGTTTACGACTTGGCATTGAGAAAACGGAATCTGTCAGAGCCTTGGGTGATGGTTGGGAAGGGCATCTGAGTTTGGCGCACAAGGCATTAGTGGCCTGTTGTCGTACTGTGGAACATTTAGTGCATCTGTTCCCTTTAATTTTCTTCTTCTTCTCATTGGCTGATATCTTAGTTTGATATAGAAACACGTCAAACGAGGACCAATAAGTAACAATATTCTCATGACGGATCTCTTAATATTCAAGCCACTGTTTCCTCTCATGTGCCTCTCTCTCCTGCAGTCCCTGGGCCTCCCGTCAGAGTGGTCTTCCCCGAGGTTCGACTCTCTTCGGTTCGCGTGGTGTGGCAGCCCCCCACCAGCCCCAACGGCCTGGTGCTAGGTAATGCTAACACTCTGCTTCTCAACCTGTGGCCAGCACGCTCGCCTCACAGCCACAAGGTCGTGGGTTCCGCTCCCGGGCTTTGCGTGTCCGGTCGGGGTCCCTCCAGGCATAGGTCAAAATGCTGACCAGGATCTGGAGAGGGGTCCCACTGCTGCTGACCCCCAGAGGCATTTAAGGATGGGTCAAATGCTACTTTAGTTACACTACAAAAATGTCATATCTTTCATAAATATCCAAATATAGTTTCAGAAATGTTTCCTTCATTGTGCAAAAATAAATACCTGTATAAATTAAATTAATTGGTTTAAGAAAATGTTATCTTGTTTTGAGTAGTTTTGAAGCGGCCTTGAATGTCCTGAATAGCACTTTATAAATAAAATTAGTAGAAGTAATTAGTATTTAAAAGTTTGGCTCAGAAATGAAATTAGAAATTATTATTATTATTATTATTATTATTATTATTATTATTATTATTATTATTATTATTATTATTATTATTATTATTATTATTATTATCAATTATCGGTCGTATACCTCATTCGTCCAGGAGGGTTCCATTGTATGAACGATTCAGTTGTTTTCATCTGGACTTTGTTTTAGAAAAAACGAAACGTTTTGACTCTCATCCAAAGAGTCATTCTCTCAATCTGTGAAAACAAGTCTGAGAACAGGTTTTATATCCTACTTTGTGAAGCCTGCCCACAGGGCGGGACCTGTGGCTGTTTAGTCTCCCTATGTACCCTGCTCTTACAAACTTTATCCACGGCTGAGAGAGCATTCCGAGCATCCTCAGCCTGTGGTACCCGACTTGGGCTCTGAACAAAGTGAAGAGAACCAAAAAGCAGACAAAAGGGAACAGAACCAAAGAAGAAGGTGTGTCTCTATCCCTTATGTTCAGGACTGTCAGAAAAACTGTAAAGAATTTTTAGACAACACGAAGTCCCTGTTATTCAAACCAGGAAAACGTTAAGACAAAAACTGGTTTCAGCCAAGGACAAGATGCCGACACAAAAACAGCAGAATGTAGTGTATCTATCCATGCAAGTGAAGAAAGTTGTAAAGAGCGCCACATAGGGGAGACTAACAGCTCTGCACAAGAGGCTTTATTAGCACAGAAGACACTCGAGTTCAGGACTCCAGAGGGCTGTGCATCTTTCATTTAAATGCCACAAACCACTCTCTTGAAGACAGTGAGGTGGAGATTCTGAGCAGGAGAAAAGATGGTTTGAAAGAGGAGTTAAGGAGGAGTTAAGGAGGAGTTAAGGAGGAGTTAAGGAGGAGTTAAGGAGGAGTTAAGGAGGAGTGATGGAGGAGTGAAGGAGGAGTGAAGGAGGAGTTAAGGAGGAGTTAAGGAGGCAATCTTTGTTAAAAAAGAGAATCCTTCCTTAAATCGTAATGGAGTAAGATTCAACCTTCCAGTTGTTTATGATGGTCTTCTGAAACCCTGGAGACGCCCGGGGCATTCTGATGCTAATCAGGTACTCAAGGAGGAGGGAGCCAAATGCCAGGGAACAATAGAACAATAGGCCCATCCCAGTTAAGTTTCAATGGGCCATTAGTAGGAGGTCCCGCCCTGTGGGCAGGGCTCTCAGGAGTTCTCAGACTTGTTTCACAGATTGAGAATGACTCTTGGATGAGAGTCGAAACGAGTCCAGATGAAACAACTGAATTTTTCTCTACATTATCATTATTATTGTTGTTATTATTATCATCATTATTATTATAGAATCATTATTATTGGCAGATCAAAATGTCTTAATTCAAGTCATGTTTTGCTTATCTTTCTGCAAACTTTCTGTCCATGAAGACTCGATAAGAAAGACATAAAACTCAGGGACAGAAGTGAAATCTCCTCCAAAGTTCCGTGTCACAAACAGCCTCATGTGGCTGTGTTTGTGGTGCAGTGTGTGAGTCCATCCTTCTCACTGCAGGGTGTTATGTCCTCCCAGTCGGACCAGCTCGCAGCAGGACACTTTGATCGATGGAACTGTGGGCTGGGGGCTTTGGGGGGGGAGCACATTTAGTGTGACACCACAGAGTGAGTGGGAGGTTTTGTCTGTTCGCTCCTGCAGAGAGCAAGATGCCACTCTTTGTAAATCGGGATTATTCACGGCTTTAAAAAGGAAGATGTATTATGCGTTTCATTTTTATTTTATAACTGGAAGGTCGGAGGTCACAAATGCTCCAACTGATGCATTTTGTGATTTCTTTGTGAGTTCGAAACAAGTTTATTTTGTAGAGCACAATTAATACACAAAGCAATTCAAAGTTTTTCACTCAACAGGAAAAAAAATCCTTAAAATCACAAATCAGTTTAAGACTTAAAAGAGAAGAGCGCAAAACAATCATTTCAGTCATATGTCCTGAGTCTGGCACCAGCAGGAGGCCGGTCCATGTGTAGTCCTGACTCTGGCACCAGCAGGAGGCCGGTCCATGTGTAGTCCTGACTGCTGGCACCAGCAAGGAGGCCGGTCCATGTGTAGTCCTGACTCTGGCACAGCAGGAGGCCGGTCCATGTGTAAAGTCCTGACTCTGGCACCAGCAGGAGGCCGTCCATGTTTAGTCCTACGTCTGCACCAGCAGGAGGCCGTCCATCGTGTGATCCGTCTGACCGGAGCGGTCCATTAGTCTGACTGGACCAGCAGGAAGGCCGGTCCATGTTAGTCCTGACTCTGGCACAGCAGGAGGCCGTCGTTAGTCACTACATGAGGTGTATGTAGTCCCGACTTCTGGGCACCAGCAGGAGGCCGTCCATGTGTAGTCCTGACTCTGGCACCAGCAAGGAAGGCCGGTCCATTGTTTAGTCTCTCTGCACCACCAGGAAGTCCATGTAGCCTGACCGACGCAGGAGGCCGTCATTTTAGTCCTGACTCTGGCACCAGCAGGAGGCCGGTCCATGTTCAGTCCTGACTCTGGCACCAGCAGGAGGCCGGTCCATGTTCAGTCCTGACTCTGGGCACCAGCAGGAGGAGCGTCTGAGCTGAAATGTGCTCAACGACACACGATATAGAGCTCAAACCAGTGTCGCCTCGTCGCCTGATTCTGTTTACAAGCTCCAACTGTTTGTAACTTTGCCAAAAGCCGCCAGAACTGCCCTATCAATAGTCCTCTCCCGCCGCGTGGCACCGCCGCGTGGCACCGCCGCTGTGGCCTGAGCCGCGACACAGCGGCGGGCTCGAAGCGCTGCGCCTAAACGAGTGTAATCCCAGTCGCATAACGTCGGACGAGAACGTAAACGTGTTCACCAAAGCGCGTTGGGCCACGAAAACAAACACCGCGGACATCAGCCAATGAGGAGTCCGGGCGGGCAGTGAGAGAAAAGAGAGAAAACTGACTTAAATTAGAGTAGATTAGATTAAAGAACCCCGAAAGCCCCCTTTTTGAAACGTCCTAACGTCCCCTTGAACGACTCATATTGAAGACGTTTGTTTTGTTTTCTGTCCCGCACTCCAGTCAGAACCACTCAAACGCGGTGAATAGTTGTTGTGAGGTTTGGATCATACGTAAATCTGACTACAATAACAGAAGAGCAGCAGGTGAGAGGGGATTTGTCTCCTTATCTGATCATCCGTCGCTCTCCGGGCCGATGATGAGATTACCCCCCCGACAACTGCGGGATTAGCACACTACACTCTGTCACCTTCTGGCGTCACGGTGTGCTTGGTCGCAGGTGAGCGGGGGGATTTGTGGGAAACGTGGTCTACATTCGGAATATTAATCTTGTAGTATTAACGAGATTAGAGTGATTTCGTTTAGTAGATCCAGATTTTAAAATGCTTTCAGTAGTTTTCTGACTGAACTTAATTCCAATCGTCTGTGGCATTAGAACATTGAACTCAAGTCAACTAAATACATCTAAAATGTTACTTATAATTTAGCTTGAAACCTTGCAATATTTTCAACATTTAAGCCTACTAACGAAATAAATCAAACCTACTCAAGGTATTATTATTCCACTTAAATCCTGTTCAAATGTTCAAATCTAATCTGACTGAAATGCTTTTATTTGCGCTCTTCTCTTTGTCCTGAACTATTCTGTCATGTCTTTGTGATTTTAATGCATTTTTTCCTGTTGTGTGATGCACTTTGAATTGGGTACGAATTGTGCTCTACAAATAAACTTGCCTTGCCTAGAAAAATGACAGGAAGTGACATCACACTTTTCATTCCAGTTTATGCAGAATTTACACAAAGAAACCATTTTTTTTTACCCTTTAAACAGGAAGTGAAATTACAAACCTAAAAAATGGTGCTATTCTGCGGGAAAATGTTTCAAATTTTTTGCAAAATTCGAAATATATTCATCTCAACTGCATTTCAGTTCAACGAGTAGTCCGACCAGTAGGGGGCGCTTTAACCCCTGAGTAAACGGAGATGGCCATGTGCCGAACTGCAGACCCAGCACTTTATAAGAGTAAATAAAATAAAAAGTATTTTCACATACAGCCTCACAAAGGGATTAGTGCGCGGATTCCATTAAAGTAATCCGGTTGTGGTGCGGTTGTGGTGCGGTTGTTTGTACAGGTGGCGTACATTTCATTAGATTACACAAGCTCAGCGGGTTAAAGCGCCACCGTCTCTAAATGATTACAATGACCGACGACGCTAAAGTATGTATACGATCACTTTTCAGGATTACGCCTCGTCAATCACTCCGACGCGCTTCAAAACACTGTCGTTGCTTTTGCCTTCGCGTCTGTTTCCCGACAGTGTGTTTTCCCCTCGCTCCCGGACACTTTTTTCCAAACGCGTTTCATTCCGTTCGGGCGCGGTTTATTGCGACGCACTTTTACGCTTTAGGTCTCGAGCGAACGTCTCTCGCGCGACGACGACGACGACGACGACTTTTATTTGTTTTGAAATGCCTTATTCCATTGAAATGTTGACTCCCGGGTCCGAGAAAACATGTTGGGTCCGAGAAAACGGTGCTCCCGGGTCCGAGTTCTGACCTCAGATGACGACAGCGTGATTCCACAACTGTTACCTAGCAACCACCATGTAAACAATGACCAAAACCCACAGAAATTACACAATGTTCTAATAAAACTACTAAAATACCTGATAACACCTTGACTTTTGTAAACGATTGAATGTGTCTGCTGCGTTTAAGTTGTTCCTGCTTTTTCGATGGAATGTCGCTTATTGATGACATCACAGATGGAGTTATCGTTCCACCTCTGGACATTGCTTTGAATTTATTGCTATTGTATTCAAAACAGTAAGACATGATCATATTATTTTAATCTCTCGTCTCCAGGGTATCAGATCTCATACCGCCTGGAGGGCCGCGATGCTCTGCGCTGGACCACGGTAGAGGTGGGCTCCACGGGCCGGCAGTTCACCGTCACCGGGCTGGCCCCGGAGCAGACGTACGCCTTCAGACTGAACGCCCGCACGGCAGTGGGCTGGGGCCAGGAGCACCAGGCCCTCGTGGTCACTACAGAGCGGAGAGGTACGGAGAGGGGGAGGAGAAGGGGGGTGGTGGGGGGGAGTGGCCACATGTTTTTATTGGACAAAAAAAAATATATAAAATAGATTACAAGATTCACTGGATTTTTGTGAAACGGTTCATCTGTTTTTGCTAATAAACGCTTGAACTTTGAATGAGTTTAAAGGCGCTCTACCTTATTTTTACTGTCTTTAAAACAGAACTAGTTTATTTTTAAATATTTAACTGCGGTTCACGTGTGTCGCTCACTTACACAATGCATTCCGAGCATCCTAATTATTATTTATTTATTTATTAATTAAAAGTGCTATTCACCCATTTTGGAGACCGAATCTGAGTCAAGCTAACAACAACTAGCATGCTAACAGCGCACTTCCTGCAGACAGCACACGGCGGCCTCATTTTCTTCTCTCTTTTTTTTTTTTCCAAAACATATAAAATACAAAACACAGAACACGACCAGAGAGCAACAGACAGAATGAAAATAACTCAAATAAATTGCGAACAGAACATTTACAGAAACAAAAAATCACAACACAATAAAGTCCAAATAATGGTCCCACCCACTTCCAAAATTGAGTCGAAATGTGATTTTTCCCCCTCCATTTTTCGTGTGTATATTCAAACATCGGTCCGGTCCTTGATTGTAGGTGCAGCTTGTGGCGTCCATATTTTTGTGACGGCCGTATTTTCAAAAGGAACTGTTTTATGAATGATCCAGGTTCATTAGGGTGCGTTCAGACGTAAAAACACGGCGCAAAAACAGGATCAAACCAAGTCAGGCATACCAGGCTACAGAGAGTACTTCATTCCATCTTACACCAATGACCTCATTTAGTCAAGATCTACAAAATAAAATGACTTCTTTTTTACACGAAAACACCACATGATGAAAAACTCTGAGTATTTTTATTTATTTACGTAAACTACAGAAGAGGTTTCACATTGATATCTCTAAACGTACGATGTTTTCCTTTTCACCTGCAGCTTCTCGCTTTAAAATATGTAAACTGTATGAAATGAGCATTGTCTGAGCCATAATCTTGAAGTTCGTTGATGTAAAACCACTAATATAACTTACTATGGCTCTTCGGAAACCTTCAGGAGACTTTAAATCGTCTTCATAGTCTCGTGGCGTGTGGACCTTTGTTTGCGTCTCCTTATGCACTCCTCCTGCAGCACTTACAGAAACCGAAGTGCCCTTTCAAACTGTTCTCTGGCGTGAATCTAACACAAACGGTGCCAAGGCTCCCCAGGTGCACACGGAGAGGCAGGTGACACGCGAAACAGGCGGTTAATTAGGTGATAATGGTCTCCTTTTCAAGCCCGCGGTCGGACTTTTCAGAGAATGGAAATGACAAGTGCGATGGGCTCCCGCGCGGACCCAAACAAAGGTCTTTTGTCACGTCTTTCGTTCCTTTTAATAAAACTTGGAACATTAGTATTAGGTTGGTATGACATCAAAATGCTTGAATATTCCAATTTTACAGTAAGAAATACAACTTTTTGTTGTTTGGACCGACTTAGCAGGAAGCCGGAGGGCCAACAAAAATTGGTCTGAGAGCCGCATTTGGCCCCCGGGCCGTAGTTTGGACGTGCCTGAACTAGACACTTGCGCATTAATATTACTTGTTCACAAAAGCTCAATAATACAATGTAAAAAAAACCAAAAAACAAGTCTTAATAGTAAAAAGAGAGAAATGAAACACAATAAATGAATATAAAAAAATGCTATAATCATGTGAAAAATTGCTTAAAAAGTTGGTGCCGAACGGTTGAAGGCAACTGAGGACCGATAGAATAAATAATGCAAGTAGAAAAGCACATCATACATGACATCCAAACCCCACAAAGAGAATACCGCCCTCGTTTTGCCGCAGCGATGAGCCGGATTTGAATCGTAATGACATATTTACACGTTTGTGATTAGCTGCGATTCGGAGCATATGACAAACGACAGCCTCCATTTGGTGCAGAGACAACTCCAATATGCAAACGGGAAAGGTGTTGAGGGAAGGTGTGATTTGTAGCAGGACACGCTGTGATTGCCAAGGATTACGAAGACGTTTGGAAACAAATTAGGTGTAAATAAGACCTAGAAATTGAGTGTGAACCTGGTTATGTTCTTGCACTAAATGGGATCTGTAATGCAAATTTAAACGTTACATTTAAATAAAATAATGTTGTTTCCTCGTCAAAAATGTACATGGAGTTGTGTTTTGCTGTAGCCTATTTTAAGTCTACCTCTGGCTGGCTCAAAATGCTTGTAAAATGTTGTAAAACGCAGAAGAGCAAGGACAAAAATGATTCATAATATGACCTTTAAGCATACAATTAAAAAATGAATGCATTATGTTGTTTTTCTTCATGCAGTCTGTATTTATTTTAGTGTTCAAACGACCAAACAATGGAGCACAACAATTCCGTCCACTTTAAAGTTTGCGAGGTTCCAGAAGGAAATGTTTTCATACATTTTTGCCATAAGCTTTTAGAATAATTCAAATATCAAGTGTTTACAAGTACAACGGAGTCTGAGCAGCTCTGTGGTGACTAATGCCCTCAATGCGGTTGTTTTGAGTCCAGCAAAACTCATGTAAAACTTCAAAAATCTAGCAAAATATGTTTATAATTTTACAGTTTATAAAGTTTTACGCAGTGATTTTACACAAAACTATTGGTCTTATGCTGTTTGCTTACCAAATAGCCGATTAGCCACAAGCAAACGTTCAAACTTTTAATATTAATTAGTTTCATAATGGAAAAATAAATGAAAAATGTACGTCTGGAACCAAGCGGTGGTCGGTCATTTTTCTTCTTCTGGCTCTGTGCATAACGGCGCGCTGTTAGCTCACTGTTAGCGTCACTGTCAGCGTCACTGTCAGCGTCACTGTTAGCTCACTGTTAGCGTCACTGTCAGCGTCACTGTCAGCGTCACTGTTAGCTCACTGTTAGCTCACTGTTAGCTCACTGTTAGCGTCACTGTCAGCGTCAACTGTACTCACTGTCTAGCGTCACTGTTCACGTCAATGTCAGCTTCACTGTCAGCGGCACTGTTAGCGTCACTGTCAGCGTCACTGTTAGTCATTTAGCGTCACTGTTAGCACTGTCCGGTCACTTGTCAGCGGCACTGTGTACTGTCACTGTCAGCGTCACTGCGTTAGAGCTCACTTTAGCGTCAACTGTTAGCGTCACTGTCAGGCGTCACTGTTAGCTCACTGTTAGCGTCACTTTAGGTGTCAACTGTCAGCGTCACTGTCAGCCGGACGACTGCTTAGCGTCAGACTGTCAGCCGGCACAATGTTAGCTCGTCAGCGCAAGGCTCATGTTTATACTGCGTCACTGTGATATGCTAGCTTCACTGTAGCGTCACTGTCGTGAGCATCACTGTCTAGCTCAACTGTTCTTTCATCACTGAGAGTTCGAGTGGTCAGCTGGTCTCAGCGTCACTGTCAGCGGCACTGTTAGCGTCACTGTCAGCGTCACTGTTAGCTCACTGTTAGCGTCACTGTTAGCGTCACTGTCAGCGTCAGTTAGTTCACGGTTAGCGTCACTGTTAGCCTCACTGTCAGCGTCACTGTTAGCGTCAATTAGTTCACTGTTAGTGTCACTGTTAGCGTCAGTTAGTTCACTGTTAGCGTCACTGTTAGCGTCAGTTAGTTCACGGTTAACGTCACTGTTAGCTTCACTGTCAGCGTCACTGTTAGCGTCAGTTAGTTCACTGTTAGTGTCACTCTTAGCGTCACTCACTGTTAGCATCACTGTTAGCGCACTCTTAGCATCACTGTTAGCGCCACTGATTCTTGTCACAATTATACCTCTGTGGGGGTTTTGCCAAGTCGCTCTAAAATATCAGGAAGTGGTCAGCGAGTTGCGGTTGGATGTCACTGACAACATGCTAAAGGGGTTTGTGTCCTAATGCTAATGCTTATGCTAAGTTCAAGGCATAATACGTGTTTAAATAAAATCAAAACTGAAGTACATAGTCTTTACTTTACTTTTCATTTTATATTTAATTTTTTACCAAAAGTTAGCTTTAGCTTTGAGACACAGTAAGCTAGCCAGTTCAGATCCAGTTTCATTTTGTATGATAATTAAATAATGAAATACAAAAACAATTGTAATGGTACACTAAATAAAGTAGGCTATACTATGGGAAAAAAAACAATGTATGTAATTGTCATCGTTTTTTAAATAAATTAGGCAAAAAACCCATTGCATTTCCTGTCCCAGAACGTCCGCAGCCGCCCAGGAAGCTGTCGGTCCCACAGGAGGGCGTGGAGGCCAGGCGGGTGCAGCTCCACTGGGTGACCGGCGGTTCTGGTTCCTCCCCCCTGAGGTACTTCACCGTCCAGATCAAAGAACTGCCCGACGGCGACTGGAACGCCCACACCACAGACGTCCCGCACAATGTGACCAGCTGGACCGTCGACGGGTAAAAGACGTTAGCTTCTAAAGTTGAGATGAGGTTGTTTTGGTTTTTGTGCTTTTTAAGGTCGAAATGCATTTAAGCTTAATGTTTAATTATGTATCAAATATTATTCATTTCGTTTTTAACTTTAATAATGCCAAAAATGTGCTTCTAAAATAATAAAAATAATAATGTATAAAACTAATTAATTTAAAAATATGCTTTTGTTCAAATTAATGAAATTCTGAGTACTTTTAACAAGTTTAGAACAAGTATTTCTGATGTAAAGTCATATTATCTGTTGGCATAAGCAAAACTACTTTTTATTTCCTTACTTGTATGTTTTTGTACTTAGCTGCAGATGCATTTTGAAAACACTTCTCCTGTGCTTAAAGCTGCACTATGTAACTTTACTGGTGGAAAGTCCCGCTACAAGTGCCACTACCAGACCAGAAGTCAGATCTGTGGAGAAATGTATGCTTTTCAAGGAATTTTTGAGCAATTGTAACACCTGTAGCGGAATACTGTTTTATGCCACACTGCGGAACATTCCAGAAATGATTTTAAAGGTGACTTTCAAACTGTGAAAGGGCGAAGTTGATATTTAAAGTGCGTACGACAGGTGCTCAGATATTTCTCACAGTTTTACGTCAATCAAGTGTGTGTTTGTTGAGAAAATTGAAGAATACAAAAAATACAAAATCAAAGGAAGTCGCTGTGACATCATCAGTAAGCGACATTCGATGGAAAATGCACAATTTACACACATTTTCAAAAATTTTTTTTTTTTTTTTTTTTTTTTATTTTTTTTTTTTTATTCTTTTTTATTTTTTTTCTTTTTTTTGTTCTTTCTCACTACATATAATAAATTACAAACTATAAAAGATAAAAAGAAACCAGAGATTCGCGAATGCGATGGGGATGGCGCGAGGCACAACGACAGAAGGCTTTACGCGGAACAGTGCGTAGCAGCTTTTGGCGAAGTGTAGCTCTTCAGAACGAAATAGAGAAATCAACCGGAGATAAACACACTACTTAATGTCAAACGACATTGTAAATTCACGCATGAAAAACGGGAGCGCAAGAAGTGCGAACATAAAAACCCCTAGTTAGCATAATGGAAAAAAAAAAATATGCCAGCGGTGTCCCAAACACCAATAGCGAGAGGCTATCCTTTAATTTTAACTCAGTAGATGCACAACCGGACCATCGAAAGGAAACACATAAAATCACGCAAATTCGTGTCGGGTTGATATACCCTTGACCGTCGTTGGCTCAGATGGAGAGAGGAAATAGGACGGGACCATTACGGTTCGAAGGTTCCAGCGGGAACATCACAACTGCAGAGAGCAAAGCTGATGATGACACGGCGGGAATTGATCCTCACGCCCAGCGAATTAATCGAGAGCATGCAAAAATAAATGTTTCATCAGGTATTGTTATTTGTCCAATCATAACTATTGTGTCATTTAAATTAATTTTTTCACACCCTCCAACCAGAAGTAACATTGTAAACGTCACATGGAACAAACTGGGGGAAAATAGACACACATTTTAAGTAAAATCTCGGCGTAAACCATAGTTCACGTCCTTGGTTCGCCGAAGAAGTGAGCGTAGCCTTGAGTGACGTAGCCTTGCTTTCCTTGCTGTGCCACTTGTACGGCGTGTGGTAGTTGCGCCCCCCGTAGCTGTCAGAGACCTGTTTAAGATGTTAAAGCGGCCCCTCTCAGTATCTCGGCTTGCTGAACTCCCCGGGGGCTTGTCTGGTCGCTGTTTTCATCTCTTGGCTCTTTCCATCACTGAGCCCTTTCAAACTCTGCTAACCCGCTCCACAATTCAATCAGATTCTGTTTTTCTCTCTTTTCGTATCTTCAGAAACAAATGATTCAAGTTTTTTATTTATTTTTTATTTTTTTTTCTGTGTTGTTCAGACAAATGAAGTTGCTCGTACCAAAACAATATTTCTGCCCATAAATAATGCATGCTCATCTTCTCGCGGTGCAGTTGGGACCACTTTCTATTCAACGCATGCGGTTCCCAGTAGTGCCCCCCCCATGGAGTAAACAACTCCTCAGGGTACAAAATATATAGGAATTGCAAAGAATAAGGAAGTCTATCATTTTATACCAGGCAGTTCACCAATGGGAATAATATTGTGCGGTGTAAAACGTATACTTGAAGCCGGGGTACTTGACTTTATTCTAGTCAATTTTCTGTCCTTCCCCAAAGAGGGGCACGGTGTCAGATTATCAATATTATTAGTTTTGATATTGCTTTTTGGTGCAGTGCTTTAACGGTGCTTTTATTGGTACTTTTCTTTTTTCTTTTTTGTTTCTTTTTAAAGGATTTGGGGGCTTTATTGGACAGTGCACTGTGAAATGGGGGAGAAGAGCACGTAGGACATTCATGTTATCAGTACTTTTAAAACAAAAAAGTAGTAGTCCAAACATTTAGGCATCATTTCCTTCCAATTTTAAAATCAAATATAGGCTAATTTAAGCTGACGAACTAATTTGAACATATTTTAAAAGCTAAGTTACTATATTTAACACATACTATTAGTCTGTTTCATTTTAGCCACGTTTCGACTGGTCCTGTTCCCCAAGACCGGTTCACTTTAGAGCACTCTGGGACGTTTCTTGTAATGGCGGCGCCCAGAAATGTTATTATACTATTGTGTCCCTGGATAAGACTGCGTCCCAGCCTTTTCCTCCAGTGTGACGGTTTGCTTCTGTTTTGCGTCCTCAGACTGAAACCCTTCACGTCGTACAAGCTGAGGATGCTGGCCACCAACGACGTGGGCGACAGTGTGCTGAGCAAAGAGACGGAGGCTGTGACCACGCTGCAGGACGGTAAGACGCACGGAACACTGCCCGCTTACGCCCGAACATGGCCCGCTTACGCCCGAACATGGCCCGCTTACGCCCGAACATGGCCCGCTTACGCCCGAACACAGCCCCGAACACTGCCCGCTTACGCCCGAACATGGTCCCGAACACTGCCCACTTACGCCCGAACACTGGCCGCTTACGCCCGAACACTGCCTGCTTACGCCCGAACACTGCCTGCTTACGCCCGAACACTGCCTGTTTACGCAAAAACACTGCCTGCTTACGCACGAATAGCCCGCTTACTCCCGAACACGGCCCCCGAACACTGGCCACTTACGGCCAAACACAGCCCGCTTACGCACGAACACTGCCTGCTTACGCGCAAACAGCCCGCTTACGCACAAACATGCCATTTATTTTTATTAAAGTAAGGAAGTATAATCACATACAAAACATTTAACGTGGCCAAATAAAAAAATAAAGAGCCAGGGTTTCTCAGGAGAGTTGTCTTTGGGTCGACATCAGCAAATGTTACAAAGCTGGAGACAGCAGGGGGCGACGACGGACACTTCAAACGCCCCAAAAATACATATTTAACTATCGCAGGAACTTACAAAGACGTTTAATAAGGTAAAAATGATTCTTAGTTCTGCTTTAAGTTCTAAAAACATGAGCTGGTCCTCAAGAGCCTGTTAAAACTGGTGGCCTGATTTTGAAACCAAGCGCAGCCAATCAGAGCGCTGCTTTCGGCTCTTACTTCCTGGTTGACAAGAAATAAAAAAAAAACACTTCATTCTTAGTCGCAGACAGTGCGCGGGGGTCTCATTTTGTCACAACGTCCTGCTTTTACGATATACTCTGGAGGAAAACACAAAATGCACTCATTTACAACAAAAAACGTCAGGTACTCCAGCTTTAAAAGGCAAGTACGTGTACTTATGTGTACTTTAATGTTTCCGATGACTCATGTCCTTTTTTTATTTCTTATTTTTTTGCAGTCCCAGATAAGCCTCCAGTGATCACCTCTGTGAAGCCCACCACCACCACCTCCGTCCTGGTGCAGTGGAAGGTACGAGCTGTGTTTCTTTAAAAAAAACTACTTCTGCTCAATTTGAACACGTCGCAGTGCAAACGATGGCCAGAGAAGAGGTTATTTACTGTAAGAAAATACTTCCGACAGACTTGCGTTGTTTGGAGAGGTCTAAAAGTCAAAGTAATACAAAATATAGCACTGAATACGTTAGATACTTTGAAGAAACATGAATGAAAAACATATATTGACAGATTTCCTGAATAGTGTTAGAATGGACCACATTTGGCATACTCAGATCTTTCTTAGATGTATTCGTGTATTTGATTGATGTATTTGAAGCCAATTGCATTTTTCTTAAACCGTGTAGTGGTGAAAATGAGCTAAGTTTTGATTTTTTATTTTTTTTTTATTTTTAAATTATATAGTTAGCTTGTTACTTTAATTTGTCTTCACAGTTTTTCCGTTTCACAAGAGAACGCCATTTCAAAGATAATAATAATAAATATAAGTGCTTAATTAAACGTGGAGCTTCACAATGTTTTTAGAGGTTTTTTATGGCTTTAATAAAGTGGCTGCGTCCGAATGTCCTCACTATCCCCTTCATAGGGCACTATTTAGGGCCATTTTTAGTGAAAACATTTCCCACGATGCACCTTGCGCTGGTCAGCAAATATAGACCACAATGCATTGCAAAAATCGGGACAAAACAACAGCGACAGGTCTTCAACAGCACACGACACGACCGAATGAAGCAGAAGAGCTGTTTAAACAAAGCACTATTGACTGGAGAATATGAACTAAACGCTCTTAAATAAACCGTTACGCCGCAAAGTTGCTAGCGTTAGCCGCTAACTTTAGCTTGAGTCACCATCACACGCAGAACATTGAATAATCCAGTTCGGTTTTTGTTGTTTAATGTGAGATCCAGGACTTGTGTGGTGATAATTAGTCCATAAATGACGGATTTGACCGATATTTATGACAGAAATACATGGTTTTTTTCCCACTCAGACGCTAGAGTCCCGCGGCGAAGGGGAAAGTAGTGTTCGAATGGCTCCGTGATCGTGTGTGGTCATGCTAACAAAAAGTGCGGGACTGTGTGTAGTGAATGAAGGGTCAGGGACTAGGGCGGACATTCGGACGCTTGCGATCGTCAGCTTGACCGTCTTGATTGTGCGCGTAGCCTCCCAGTGAAGACGGCGTGAATGGCGTCCTGACCGGATTCCGGCTGTACTACAGAGAGATCCCGGCGACCGGCTCCGCCAGCGTCGAAGCAGGAGCCCAGGCCCACGCCAGCGCTTCAGGGGCTCTGATGACCAGTGAGTCTCGACGTAACAGTCACCAGTGAAAGAATCATTGAGAATTGGGGAAAAAAAACGAGCTAATTTTAATCATTTGAATGTGTGTTTGTTTGTTTTCCAGCTAAAAGCACCTTTAAGACCGTCAGCAGTGCTTCGCTAACAGAGTTCGAGCTCACACGTATGTTTTTATAGTGTCTAGTTTAGTTTTAATTAAAGAAAAGTCAAATTCAGCTGAAATTCATCCACTCGTTAAAGCGCGCTGTACCTGCTTTCGATCCTCTTAAACTGTGAAAAACAGAATTAAACTGTTTAAAGCGGTCCAAATGTACTTCCCACTGGCCGAATGCATTCTGCGCATCCTAATCATTCACCACGATGCGCTTATACGTGTTTCCCACAACTTTCAGAGGCCGCAACAGCGTTTTGTCATCACGCTGAAGCTAGCAAACATTAGCATGCTAACAGCGCACGTCCTGCTTCGCGGAGAATAACTCTGTCTGGAAAATGAGAGGCAGAAAGTGCACAGCGGTTTCATTTTGACCCTCAGAGCTGCTTTTACAGTATTATATTTAGGGCAAAACAGATTTTACTTTATTACATGGAATAACAATCAGGCACCGCCCCTTTAATGCGCATAAAACTACCACACGAAAAAAACATTTGGTTGGAATCATGAATTTCGATGGTAATGTTTGTTTTGATTTTCTTTTTACAAATAATAGTTCAAGAGTTCATTAATTGTTTTTCATGAATTTTTTTATTAAATTTTAAAGGGGACATATTATGCTAAATCAATGGAGCTTTTAAGATGTATTTCGATTGATTCAAATGAGTTAACCCTGTATTATTATTTTTTTATTAACGAAGACTCAACGTTCTAAGATGTCACATAGACACTTAAAAAATAATAATATAATGATAACTGACAATCTGATGCTTATTACGCTGAGGAGGCGGGGCTTATCACTTATCAATGCAATTTCGAACAGGAAGTCAATGGACCTGTTTCTATTATTAAGCCTTTTTTGATCAATATTGCGCTTTACAATGAACCAAACGTAAAAGACCTACATTTGTCACAGTTCGATGCTAAATACGTGAATAAAAGCCTAAAACGTCACCTTTAACCTTTAACCTTTAACCAAATGCATCCCCGTCGATGCGACACTCGACATGTTTAAATGCACCGTTGGCGTTACCGGAACGTTCTGTCCGTTCCTTGCAGAGCTAAAGAAGTTCCAGCGCTACCAGATCTTCATGACCAGCTTCAACATCGTCGGAGAGAGCCCCCCGTCGGCCGCCGTGGACGTTTCTGTGGGAGAGGCAGGTGGGTGTGCGCAGTCGCACAGTGGCCTTCGCGGCGTTTGCCTTTTTCGGTGGGATTACAAAAAGATTTCGAGGTTTCTGAACATCAGCAGCCGAGTTAAGGAATCAGAAACGTTTTATTTCCTTTGTTCTGTTGCGATCGAGACGAGTTGAGTTTGGTTTTTTTGGCGTACTCGAGGGTCTCTGCGCGCATAAACGTAGTGTCTCGAGGGCTGTTCCTCTTTGAGACCTTGGTTTGAGCCTTTGTTGCGTTTTTTAATATTGTGTTTCGCTTGAGTTGCTCCTCAGGGACAGATAAAGTGACGTCGATTGCGTCACTGATGGTTTTATTGTTCGTTTACAAAATTCACAGACGTAGAAATGGAAGTTTCTCTGGAAATGGAAGTTGTTCTGGTCTAATTTTGCTGCTGTTCTGTGCTCTACTGCCCCCGGTGGTCAGCTCCACTCGCCGAGCAGGCCGAACGACAGACGCAGAGGCCGGAGCGAAGCCTCTGCGTCTGCGCCTGCGCCTGCTCTGGAGCATCAACGAATCTCCTCTCTCCCCCGCAGCGCCCTCCGTGGCCCCTCACTCCGTCCGAGTCTCGGCCCTGTCGCCGTCCGCCCTGGAGGTGACGTGGGACGCGCCGCCGCTGGAGACGCAGAACGGACTCATCCAGGGATACAAGGTGACCAGACACACGCTGACGCCGAACACTCTGCTCCGGCCCGAAACCCCCGTCTCTCTCACGCGCGCCCCCCCCCCCGAAGCGTTGCCGAGGTTCGTTGTTCGAGAGCTCTCAGCTGTATGATCAGAGGAGGACAGATGGATCATTTGGTTCTCAAGCGCTACAAGACGCTTTTTTCCGCTCGCAAAACGCACCTCTGGCGCTTTGCTTACGAAATTGACTGTAAATCTTTATGACGCACCTGCTGTTGGCGTTCGCGCTCGCGTCGGAGCAGGTTTGACAACTCGTGAATATACAGTGGAGCTGAACGACAGCAGGTTTTACACGCAAGATCACGTCCGGACTGCGGCCAATTCTGCCAGATCCAATTTTGATTACAACAGTTACAATTATTGATTTCAGTCGCGGCGGTCTATCGAGTGACCCAAGTAAAAGAAATATGACTTTTGACCTTCTATATGGAGGTAGATATGTTTTATACTGTGGAATAATATAGCCGAAGGGACATTTCTATGGAAACGAGCAGGAAGAAGAGGCTTCTCCAGGCCGAGTACGAGCCAGGTTTGTGGAGAACAGCCCCCGTTCACAGCGAGGACGCCATTTTCAGTGTCGCGTAAGATTTTGATTGGATTTCCCGTCCGTTTCCCCAGATACAAGATCAACGTGTCCAAATCCAATGTAGCTTTTGCTGATTTTGAATTGGGTGTTTTGTTTTCAAGGCGATTATCCAATCAGAAAGCAGCTCTCGTTTGGGTTGCCAGTTCTGACGCCTATATCCTGCCGCCCAGCACCAGCAGATAGTGTCGTCGTGATTGTAGTTCCATTTTTAAACCAGTAAACACTACGCACGTTTTTTGTTTTTTAGCTTAAAGTTCCACGGTTTGGCTTTACGTTTTAAGACTTTCAACATTATTTTACAAAATTTGGCATAAAATACGGCATGAAATGGAGGTGACGGCGGGCAGGGGGGATGATCCCTACAGGCTGAGGCTACTCCAATAACGTCAATTTAAAGGTGCAGTATGTCACTTTTCTGGCGCTGGTAGCGACACAAAATAGATGAGTTTAATGTCAGACTGTCAGAGCAATAACGTCTCCGGCAGAAAAGTTCCTGTAGTTCTTCTTTAAAGGGTCTGGAGGGTCCGACACCTGCTTGGTGTCATTCCTTTGCCCGGAATATTCCACAGTACGGCATTAAACGTATCTGCCATGCATTTGTTCAGTTACAGGTTTTTTAGTAGCTCAAAAATGCCTTAAAAAACATACTTGTAACTTGTCTTAATGGCGCCCCCTGCTTGTCCCGCTTAGATAGATAAATATAATAGTACATGTACACTAAAATATTACCCGAACGCTTTACATAAGGAGACAAGCACGGCCGAGGATAAAGTTATTGATAAGGCGGTTTTAAAGAGATGAGTTTTCAGGCTTGAGCTAATTATAATAATCATTTAAACCATGTTTTTTGATATTTAAGCTGCTGTTCCGTCTCTGACTCGTGCGCTCCTGTCCTGACTCGTGTGCTGTTCTCACTCGTGCCCTCCTGTCCCAACTGGCGCATGCTTCCGTCCCGACCCGCGCGCGCTCCCGCTACCGGTTCTGACTTGCGCGCTTCCGTCCCGACTCGCGCGCTCCCTCTCAACTCCGCGCTCCCCTACTCTTCCACCCCAACTGGCGAGCTCCTGACTCGCGCGCTCCGGTTCTGACTCGCGCGCTCCGTTCTGACTCGCGCGCTCCCGTCCCGACCCGCGTGCTCCGTCCCGACTCGGTGCTCCGGTTGTATTGCGCACTACTGTCCCGACGCGTGCGCTCCCATTCCCGACTCGCGTGCTCCCGTCCCGACTCGCGTGCTCCGGTTGTATCGCGCACACTGTCCCGATCGCGCGCTCACCGTCCCGACTCGTGCGCTCCGTCCCGACCGGTCGCTCCCGTCCGACTCGCGCGCTCGCCGCGTCCCGACTCCGCGCTCCCGTCCCGACTCGCGTGCTCCGGTTGTATCGCGCACTACTGTCCCGACTCAGCGCGCTCCCTCCTGACTCGTGCGCTCCCGTCCCGACGTCGCGCGCTCCCGTCCCGACTCGCGTGCTCCGGTTGTATCGCGCACTACTGTCCCGACTCGCGCGCTCCCGTCCTGACTCGTGCGCTCCCGTCCCGACTCGCGCGTTCCCGTCCCGACTCGCGTGCTCCGGTTGTATCGCGCACTACTGTCCCGACTCGCGCGCTCCCGTCCTGACTCGCGCTCCCGTCCCGACTCGCGCGCTCCCGTCCCGACTCGCGTGCTCCGGTGTATCGCGCACTACTGTCCCGACTCGCGACTCCGCGCTCCCGTCCCGACTCGCGCGCTCCCGTCCCGACTCGCACGTTCCCGTCCTGACTCGTGCGCTGTGCTGCTGCAGATCCACTACTGGGAGCGCGAGCAGCAGAACCAGACGGAGAAGGTGAAGGTGGTGTTCGTCCCCCACACCGCGGCCCACCTGACCAACCTGAGCAGCTACACGGCCTACATGCTCACGCTCACGGCCTTCAACACGGCAGGCGACGGACCCCCGAGCGACCCCCGAGGGACCCGCACTCAGCAGTCAGGTGAGGCCTCCGAACAAGACTCAAACGCAGAGTTTAAATTTGTCATGATTGTTTTGGGGTCTTTTTGGTGGTCATTTCATGGTGCATTTGAGTGCTAAAAAAGGAATTTAGATAATAATGAAAACATATTTAAAAGACGTAAATATCAGCGTCTGTTTGTGTTGTTGCCGTGGTAGCGCCCAGTGAGCCCAGCTTCCTGTCCTTCTCGGAGGTGAGCGGCTCCAGTGTGAACGTGTCCTGGGGCGCCCCCTTCAGCCCCAATGGTCAGATTGAGGGTTACAGGGTGCGGTACCAGCCCACCAGCCCTGTGCAAGGTACGTCTGTGCTCCCGGTCTGTGCTCCCCCTGGAGGCCGTGCTTCAGAGCAGCGCTTTAACCGTGTTGTGACTGCGCAGGTCTGACCCGAGCGGTGACCGTGGACGTGAACGGCGGCTGGCAGCGCTGGCTCAAGGTCCGAGACTTGATCCGAGGAGTGACGTACACGTTCAGCGTGCAGGCGCTCACCGTGAGCTACGGCCCCGCGGTGCAGGCCAACCTGACCGCTCACCCGCTGCCAGGTGAGGGCGCTCTCATGGATCCACTTGGGTGTACTTGGCGCTTTTTAGGTGGGATTACGGCCCGACCGGTGAAATACTGTCTTGCAGTGTCAACGTGAATGTAATCCATACGCTGACGGTATTTTCTTTTTTTTACTATTTATTTTTTATACATAAAACAACAAAAACAAACCCTCCAGGGCAACGGGTCTTTCAGCACTGCATACTTCATTCTTGTACTGCAGTGTTCTTTTATTCTGCAGTGACTTCATATGTCTATAGTATAGAACATATTCAAGTTTGTACTTTTCTGTTTCTGAAAATGTGTTTTGTTTTCAGCTGTTTACCAGAAAAACAAACTAAAAATATATTTAATAAAGAGGCCGAGTTGTTAAAAAATGTCCAAATCAACAATAATAGTCTGAATTCCCCATTTTTCCTTCATGTTTTGATTTTTTTTTTGGGCAAAATCTTCCTTCATTTTAGGCAATTTTTTCCTTCATTTTAGGCAAATTTTTCCTTCAATTTGGCACATTTTTGGCTCGTTTCTTTCGTTTTTGGCACATGACGTTTGACCCGTCTCCGTGACTCTTGTGTTTGGCGCCAGGCTCTCCGGGCGCTCCTCTGGACCTGAGCGTATCCAAAACCTCCTCCGGTCTCACCCTGCACTGGTCCGAAGGAGACATCGGCTCCGCCCCCATCTCTGGATATGTCATCGAGTCCCGCCCCTCTGGTGAGTTTGTACAACTTGGAGTCAATATGAAAAATAAACCTTATATAAAGTATACAAAGTACTTTTTAGTATAGAAAACATCACTACGTGTGGAAGTGTTTTACCTGGATTATTAACGTTAGCCATTAGCGCTGGCACTAGCATACATGCTAACAATCTCGTAACAAAACTTTCTTTATTCAACGTTACACCCAATAAAGTACTAAAATCTAACGGGCCAAAACAGTTTGACAGTGAATTAATGAACTTTAGAAAATGGAGCTCAAACGTCGATATTGACTCGTATTACTTGTTTCCAAATGTTATTAATATATAAACAACTATCATTTGTCTGTTCAGTCCACACACGTTCAAATGTGTGTTTTTATTGTGCTGATTAAACAAAGTCCAGACATGTTTCTCCTGAAAGGTTTCAGAGTGATGAAAAATTAAGACTATTTTTTTTTTTTTCCTATTTTAAAACAATTTAAAACTTATATTTTATCTTTTAAATGGAAAAAGTCCTTGTCATTCCTCAATTTAAGTCATTTTCTGAATATATTTTCCATACTTTTGTACCATAAAAACAGTCAGAGAAAGTTTTTTTAAAATAGATTTTTGGGATAAAAACGCTGTAATCACCGAACGCATGAAATATTGTCCTTGATGTTTTTCTACACTGCCACTATATTAATGTCCAAATTCGTGCTGTGTGTGTATTTTATTCTTGCCCATGCGTTCATATCTGCATTACGTCTAAAAAACAGTCGGCATCAGCTCTTGGCGTGGATGAACTCTCCGCGAGCAGCTCTTCTACATTGATATCAATTGCACAATGCGTCCGTCCCATTTCAGTCAAAGCAGCCATTATACTCACGCCGCGTTCATCCTTTCTCCTCCCGCACGCCGTCTTCCTCATCGACTCAAAAGAGAACGACTCCGTCATTAAAACCCGCTGTGCGACGCCGTCCCGCTGTCGTTATTATACCTGAAGTCGACCGCTCTAAGTGAACTCTCAGCAGGGGTCGAGTCACAGCACATGACATCCAGACAGCCCGCCCGAATGAAATCCCCCCCTGCCGGCGCCGCGGTCTGGGAAGAAAGAAGGCTTGAGTTTGCGTTCTGATAATTACGTTGAGATTTCGGTGTCAAAATTGGATTGGAGCCGGCGGGGCAAAGCGGTCCGGCCCGAGAGCTGCCCGAACTGAACTGTACGCGGCGTTACGGCGAATGAAACGTCTCCGATCTACGAGACGAGAGTCGTTCAGCAATCGAATTCTGAAATGATTGTGAACATTAGCAGAGAATAGCCCGGTGCGGAAAAAGGCCGAGCAGACGCGGAGGAGGGCAGGCGCAGTTTATCTTTTTTTTATTTTTTATTTTTTTTACAATCCACCTCATATTCACAGAAAAAATAAACGAGCCTGACGTGGAAATGAATGAAGACGCGCCTAAATGCAGAGGTGAACCGTGGTCAGTGGCCACGCCCCCCAACTCGCTCCGCTATTGTTTTATTTTGTTCATCGTTTTATTAGATGCTTATTTAATGACCACTCAGGAAAAAAGTACTAAGACGGACTATCGCTATGACATACGAACGTGAAGGTGCATTCAGTGACGTTTTGGGCGTGGGAGAGTTCAGTGTGTCGACATTTCAAATCAAATCAAATATTTTAATTAATTTACTAGTAGTAGTGACAGTTTGATTCGCAGCCCTCTGTAACACTCTGCGCTTGTTTGTCGCCGCAGACGAAGGAACCTGGGACTCGTTCATCCGCCCGGTGCCCCCCAACAGCCGCTCGGTGGCCGTGCCCGTGGAGCGCCTCCGGTCGGGCGTCAGCTACGAGTTCAGGGTCATCGCGCTCAACCGCTACGGTCACGGCCAGCCCAGCGCCCCCTCCACGGCCCTCGCTGGTACGGCACAATGCGACACGCTGAGAACAGGCAGGAAGTAGATTTGAATCCAATCCAACTTTATTTGTATGGCACATTTTACCAACACAAAAGTGCTCAAAACAAACAGGTAAAATATGTAAAAAATATATGAAAAAAATAATGAAGACTTCTAGATGAAGAATATTTACAAAGAACGTGTATTATTGGTGAAAATCTGGATTATTTTTGGATATTTTGATTTCATAATGTATTAAAGTCTGTATAGTCCAGATAACAATTATGATTAAAAAAATACGACCTGAATCTGCAAATACATTCAGACCAAATATCTTACTAAATATCTATGTCATTATTAGCTGTAGTAAATATTCAGAATTGATTTAATTTCAACTGTCGACATTCCACTTCAACTCATGTACAAAATAAATGACTAAATCAAATCAAGGTAACGTGCAGACATCCTGATGATTGGTTTGCCTCTGTCCCGCCCCCAGCCCAGTCGTCGAGGCCGTTCTATGAGGAGTGGTGGTTCCTGCTGGTCATGGCTCTGGTGGGGCTCATCCTGGTGCTGGTGCTGGTGTTCGCTCTGCTGCTGCACGGGCACAGCGCCAAGTACAAGAGCTGCTCGTCAGGTGAGCGGCTCGCCCATCGTCACTGTGGAAACGGGTGGAAAACAGCCCAGATTCATGTGTGCAAATCAGGAATTTTTATTTTATTTCATTTTTAAAAATTATTATTATCATTATTTTTTTTTTTTTCATTCATTATTTGTTATCCATTTTATTCATTTATTTATTTTTAAATTAATGTCATTTAATTCAATTTCATTTAATGTTTTATTTATTTATTTTATTTAATTTTACTTTAATTTTTTTTTATTTTAATTTTTTTTTTTTTCATTTATTATTTTTTTTAATGTATTTATTTATTTATTATTATTATTATTATTTTTTTTTATGTAATTATTATTATTATTATTATTTTTTTTAAAGGGACATGAAACATAAATCAACATTAAACAATATAAGCGTGTCTGAGTTTGATATGAGCTACTTTGCATCGTGAGTCCATTTTCCAGATGTCAAAATGCATCCTAAAAATACAAGTAAAAAACTAGATGCTTAAAAATCCCACTCACACAAAATAACAGATATAACAAATTCTGAATAAAATTACAAAGGCAATTATATCCAACTCGTGACGACCAACACGGGTTTTCCAACAAGCCATTTTTTAGCATTCTTCTGGAAAGCGAAGCGCGAGGGAGACGCTCTGATGGCTTCAGGCTTCACTGTTGGGAAGCTCTGGCTGAGAAGAGGAGGGATGCGGTCTTCTCTAATTGCCTCTGGTCCCTCTGGTCCCTCTGGTCCCTCTGGTCCCTCTGGTCCCTCTGGTCCCTCTGGCCCCTCTGGCCCCTCTGGCCTCACTGGATCTAAAGTTCACAAAGTCATTCAGTGGAGGAGGAGCGGAGCCGTGTTTGATCCAGTCCCAGTCCAATAGCTTCTGCAGAACATGCCTGTGGACGAGGCTCCGCTGATAACACAATATGTGAAAGATTCTGCAGCTTCAGGCGATAAAGACTTCTACATTATTGTACCCACAAGTTTAAATAAAGCTCAAAACAGAACCTGCTAGCTAGGTCGTCATTAGCAGATGCGTCGTACTCGAATATTCCGTACGCTGCATAAACACGGTCGCATACGCACACACACACACACACACACACACACACACACACACAGCAGGGATCCTGATGTGTTGCTGATCATGTTTAACATTTGAACCTCTTTATTCGGTCCCCTCAGGAAAGCATCTGTCCCCCGCGGACGAGTCGGTCACTCTGGATAACGGGGGCTTCACCGCTCTGGAGCTCAACAGCCGAACCCTCAACTCCAAGAACTCCTTCCTCAAGAAGAACGGCACCCGGTCCACACTTGTGTAAGTCGCTCTCTCCCGCGTTTGTGACCTTTAGACCTTTGGGATGCGACTGCGTCACTCTGGTTTGTGCACAGGTCTCCCCCCCGGCCCAGCCCAGGGGTCCTGCACTACTCTGACGAGGACATCTGCAACAACTACAACGGAACGGCCCTGACGGAGAGCACCACTCTCACGGAGAAGCCCACCGAGGTGTCGGAGTCGGAGGTACAACTCGCCCCAGAGCTGCAACGTTCATGTCAAATGAAGAGAAAAACCAGTGAAAGCAAGCTCTGCGGAGGGCGAGGGACAGGGAACAAGGGGACAGGGACAGGGAACAAGGGGACAGGGAACGAGGGACAGGGAACGGGACGGCAGGATTGTGGAACGGACGGGGGACGGCAGGATCGTGTGGACAGGGAACGGGGGGACGGCAGGATCGTGTGGACAGGGAACGGGGGACGGCAGGATCGTGTGGACAGGGAACGGGGGGACGGCAGGATGGTGTGGACAGGGAACGGGGGACGGCAGGATCGTGTGGACAGGGGGGGGAACGGGGGACGGCAGGATGGTGTGGACAGGGAACGGGGGACGGCAGGATCGTGTGGACAGGGAAGGGACGGCAGGGTGTGGACAGGAAGGGGACAGGAGGTGCGGACAGGGAACGGGGGACGGCAGGATCGTGCGGACAGGAACGGGGGACGGCAGGATCGTGCGGACAGGGAACGGAGGTACGGCAGGATCGTGCGGACAGGGAACGGGGGGACGCAGGATCGTGGACAGGGAACGGGGGGACGCAGATGATGTGCGGACAGGGAACGGGGGACGGACAGGATCGTGTGGACAGGACGGGGGGAGGGTGTGGACGGAACGGGGGACGGCAGGAGGGACAGGGACGGGGGGACGGCAGTGTGGACAGGGAACGGGGGGACGGCAGGATGGTGCGGACAGGGGACGGGGGACGGACAGGATCGTGTGGACAGGGAACGGGGGACGGCAGGATCGTGTGGACAGGGAACGGGGGGACGGCAGATCGTGTGGACAGGGAACGGGGGACGGCAAGGATCGTGTGGACAGGGAACGGGGGGACGGCAGGATCGTGTCAGGGAACGGGACGCAGGATGGTGCCTCAGCTTGGCCTGAGCCGTAGCAGCCTCAGTTCAGTCGTGACGTAGTGACCGAGCTTATGATCCCGCAGAGGCCGCAGGTCCAACCGCGAAATTCAAATGTGGTGGCCACAGTTGAATCCACAGAGGACAATGCAGGCACAGCTTTGGACCCAAAAGTCAGATTTTTAACACATGTGCACAGGACAAAATAAGGCATATATATATATCCATTTTAGACCCATTTACACGGTTGATCAGTTAAAAAAAAGTGGTTTCGGCGTTTAGTTACTCTCTCCTCTTTGTAATTCCGCCTGTAGCCAGTAGATGGAGTGCTAAATTACTTCATATTAAGTTCTAAAACATGCGACGACAAAGCAGAGGCACAAAACTACAACAAAAGTACAACAAAAGTACAAATAATGCCTAATGTGTGTCCTAACAAACGGCGGGCCGCTGACCGCACCTCCCCCACGCTCCCCTCTCTCCGCAGCTCACCGACAGCGACTACGAGGAGGAGCAGCCCAAGCACTCGTTCGTCAACCACTACATGAGCGACCCGACCTACTACAACTCGTGGAAGCGCCAACCGAAGGGCCTGAAGAGCACCGCGACCGCCGGCTTCCCGTACGAGGAGTGCGCCACGGCCGAGAAAGAGCCCTATTACCAGACTGTGGTGACGCAGCACAGCGCGGGCGGAGCGTACACCCCCAGTGGGCAGCCCGCGCACAACACGCTCCCCAACAACAACAACAACCCGCCCCCCGGCTCCCGGACCCCCGTCACAGGCTTCTCCTCCTTCGTCTGACTATGAAAATAAGAAGCCAGAAGCCCTCCCAAAGACTCGAGCCTGTACACTTGCCACTTGCCTTTCCCTCGGTTTACAAAGATCCACTGCAAAAAGAAAAGAACATGATCTGCATGAGATGAACTGACTTGAAATCTGGATTATTATTATTATTATTTTTATTTTTTATTTTTGCAAGGTTTAGGACTTGAATATATGAAATAAATAACTTTAACTTTAGATTTTTTTGTTTTCTTAGTTTTATTTTTTATTTATTTTTGGGTAGTTTTGAGTATATGTATTTTGTTGGTAGGTTATATATGATTATTATTATTATTATTATTATTATTATTATTATTATTATTATTATTATTATATGATTTTTTTTTTCTATTATTATTCTTATTATTATTATGATGATTTTTTTTTTTTTTTGAGGGGGAATTTTTTTTATTTAATGGTAAAAGTGTTGTTTAAAATGAGTTCTGTTTTTATGAGAAAAGGTTCAGTTTTTATGAGAAGTAAATCCTGTTGTGACTTTTTTGAACACTACATTAACCATCGATTAGTCTCTGAAGGTCAAATGTGGTCTTCATCCATTTTTACAAATAAAAACAGTAACTTTTCTCATAAAAAACTGAAATCTTTCTCATAAGAACAGTAACTTATTTTATTTTTTTATCCAAGTGAATGCAATACGCTGCCTCCTTTCACAGAATTAATATTTAAAAGAAATATAGATACGAAAAGTAAAAACAACAAAGGTTCCAATGTCGCATTATTCTGCCAACGTGTAAGAAAATCATGTTAAATTATTTCCAATTTTCTTCCCCTGGAGCAGAAAAAGTTATGAATATCTTAAGTTCCGTTCAGAATTCAAGTCATTTGTACTCGCGTGGATGGGTTGATTTTTGTAGCGTCCTCACTGTGTCGGCGAGTGTGTTTTTTACGCCCACGATTGTCCCCCCGAAACGACAAAGACTCTGAGACAAAAGAGCGGCCTGTGTTTTAAGAAGAGGCTCGGACCACAAACCGGTGGACTCTGCACAAACGCTTCTTCTTCTCCTTCTCCTTCTTCTCCTTCTTCTCTTCTTCTTCTTTCTTCTTCTTCGTCTTCAGTCCCCCGATTCCACATCAAGTGCACAAACACACGCGCCCCTCCCCCGAGCGGTCCGGAATTCAGAATGTTACTCTTTGTTTGACTGGTTTGCATTGTCTTTGGAAGAAAATAATATTTGACTTCTTTCAAGATATTTTCGAATTTTTTTTATTATTATTATTTTTTAATTTATACCAATTTTACGTAAATATTTTAAACAAAAATTCCAGTATGAAACGCACTTAAACAGTAATTAAAGACATGAATACTTATTTCACCGCTGTTTTGGGAATGACGCCAAAGAAATGATGCTTTTATGATTGTCCTGATATTTCTAAAACTAGCTTCTTGAGCGTCCTATGAAGCAGGACTATTCAACTTAAGGCCCGCGGCCCAGATCAGGCCCTCCAAACGATCGGATGCGGCCCGCGAACCATCTTCCAAATATTTTAAAATATACTTTTTCTTGTTTACTGGTTTCATTCAGGGTTAGCACTCGTTTAGACCTGGTTTTGTCTTTGTTTGATTGCACTTTAGGCCTGGGTTGGTCCTGGGTTAGTCCGGATCCAGACCTGGTTGGGGTCCGGTTTAATCAATTAATTAGAGTAATGTTGTTAAAGCAGTTGTTATTTCATCATCATCGAAACAGGTCTAGCCTTGTGGATATTTTGTGTCACCCCGAATGTGGTTAAAAGCAGTAGCATGCGGTGTGGGTCATCAATATTTAGAAGCTAACATTTGCACGCAAAAGTGGGAAGGAAAAATGAGTTTCAAACCGCGGTCTCCCACATGAAGGGCAAACACCGGTCCCACTGTGCTAAACCACACCAGTAAACAATGCTGAATGGACTAAATGGATCGATCAATTTATTACACGTTTTATGTCATGATTAGCGCTCTATGTTATTAAAATACCGCCTGTGTTTCTCACTCACGTCTGATCATTGGACACGTGAAGAGCCTGCGCTACAAACACAGACTTGTCTCTAAAAGATGGTTTTTAAACACGGCCGCAGACTGAGCCGCTGCAGGGGAAGAAGAACCAAGCTTCCTGCAGTACTGCTCAGCGGCCTGTAGATGCCACTCAAAGCAAAGTAAATTCCAACCAAGCTTCAGCAGCGGAAGTGAGGGGAAAACGGGCTTATTTTAATGACATTTTGAACCAATTTAAATATAGTTGTGACACACGGCCATTTTAGATTTTACTGGTCAATCACTGCTTGCCGTGATTGCCCGGACCGCACGCCACTGGTTAAAAGTGAAATAGTGACAAAACTGGACGAGGGCCAATGATGCGTAAATCCACTTTCTCCTTTGTTACCTGGCAGCTAAAAGAAGGAAATCAAGCAAACCGTTTTAGAAAACCAGATGAACAACAGGAACGCTCACATTTAGCACTGACGCAGACTTTGGGATCGCGCACAGTTGAGCGCATTCTCTTTCTCCCCTTAAATGAGATGATTCTCAGATGAGTCCGCGTTTAGAGGGAAATAATTGCCCTTTATCACCCGCTACCGTTAGCAACAATGGTTCGTTTGAGCAAAACAACAGCTCCACGGACCAAATTTAGGACAAAAAACCCTGCAAAGAAGCACATTGAATTAGCCGTGCTTCCCATAGTTCTGCCCCTCGCAATGGGGATCGGAGGGGCATTTATTCAATTAAAGAATGTAAGTGCACAACCGCTTTAGCAACGTTACAAATGTGAACGGAATGAACATAACATGTGTCCAAACTAGTCACAAATAGAACCCTCCAACAATGTGAAAAATTGTTTTTATTGTGCATTAAGACTTCTAAATACATTAAATATTCTTACTGAAGGCTCTAGATTGAAAATATTTACCAAAAAAAGTGGATTATTATTGAACATTAGAAACCATTTATTTCTTTTTTGACATTTAAAAAAAAATCATAATAATGTCACTTTCTTTGTTATTAAATGTGTTTTACAGTTTTATAGCCCAGAAAACGACATCAAAATACAACTACGATTCTTTGTCTTTTTTTAAAAAAATGTATTGTTCCGACTCTACTTCTCAACAAGATTAATATTCTGAATTCTGAAGTCATGTGGGTAATTCATGTTGTGCCGTGTGAAATACGAGTGTTGGATTTGGACACAAACGTGGCACGGTCAGCTTTAAAGACCAACGTGGACAGAAACAATCAGTAATAATAATAATGATAATAATGAAAAGCATTTGAAGAAAGATGGCGACGGTTCTAGCACTTAATTCTCAGTGAGAGTGATGTGTGGAAAAAGAGTATATATATATATAAAGTATGTGAAGAATGGTGTTTTTTACTGTTTACTGCCTGTGGTCAGCCATAACGCTTGCACTGAGCCCACGAATTACATTTCAGAACCTTTTTGTTGTTGAAATTGTTATTATTATGACGATGCTGGACGGTGTACGTAGGCCATATGGAAAGAAAGGAATCCAGACGTCGCAAGAAAATATTTGATTTTAAGGTGACATATTTTGACACACTGTTTTAATAAATAATAATACATTCACTCCCTACGCTTCTGGTGCTGTGTGTGTGACGTTTCTTTGACGCGTTAACGACGGCGCGACGTGTCCGGGTTTTGAACTGCCAACCCTCCGGTACAGAGCCACCTCTCTTTATCTTATCTTGGTCCAATGTCAGGATATATGAACGGACAGAAAAACTCCAAAGTCTTGCTTACTGGCGACCTCGCTGACCTTCAGAAAGACCTCGCTGACCTTCAGAAAGACCTCGCTGAGGCTGACTTCAGAAAGACGTACCCATTTACGTGCCCAGCAGAAGGTCTATTGCCCCTTTTTAACCACCATAAAGAAGGACTTTGACAAATGGAATGTTACTGATAATGATAAAAATAATGCCTTACACTGTGGTCATTATTCTTTCATCCCACGCTCGGCCCCTTCGACCGCCAACGATCATTCGCACGCCACTTTCACGCCAGTCAATGTGGGTTTTGCCGGAAAGAACTTGGACCGAGTGGGTAATCGAACCTCTGACGGCTGTGGTAGATGAGTGCTCTAACCACTGAGCTACTGCCAGAGACCTAAACCTAGGGGAAGGACCAGCTCTGGAGCGCTCTGACCCCCCCATGTCCAAACAGCCCCCACAGTGGAGTGTTTTAAGTCCCGTCGTAAAGCAGAACTGAGTAACTCTGGCGATAGAGCTCCCCCTGCAGCTCCCTTGTGGAAATACAGTGTCAGAAAAATAGATGCAAAAGCTTTTTGTCTCTCTTTCGTTAGCATAACAGGACGGTAGAATCTCATCCAAGAACATTTCACAAACGTTGCCAGATATAAACAAAAGAGCCATCATCTCTGAGTCCCTGATTAGCATTGGCCATTCGTATGCTAATCAGGGCCTCAGTGATGAGGGAGCGACAGTCAGTTTACAATAGGATTTGATAGCCCATTACAGGACTGTTCGGAAACGAGGAAGAGTCGCCTCCCGTGAAACTGTAAACACCCTTTATCAGGAGGTCCCGCCCTACTCAAGAGTAGGACAAATATCTGAGCTCCCAGACCGGGTCGCACTGCAGATTGGCATAATACTGGACCTCAGAATGATGTAGCTGGGCCTCAGAACTCCTGCCATGGACACAATGAATGACTACCTTTTGGACCACACTCTGGTGGCAGGGAAGAAGGGCCATCACAAGGAAAAGCGATGACACAAACTGGACCAACAATGACGTACTGGAACTACATTATAATTGACAATTGAAAAACTTGAGAGGATGACGCGCACCACATATTGGGACTGCGTGGAACGGTTTGGACAGCAGAACAGCAGAACACGGCGCATTTCACGGCGCTGCAGGGGCGAGGAGGCAGAGGGGGAGGTGGTCTCTCTGTCAAAACGAGATCAAAAGGTACGATGATTGCAAAATAGCATTAGCCGTAAGAATGGGGGGTGGGTGGGTGGGTGGGGGGGCTTTTCGCATTAGAACGCCAGACAGCAGCTTCAAAGGCCGTGACAGTGGCCAGCGCGTCAAAGCATCTGAGCAGGGTCTCGCTACAGATTTGTTTAAATGTCATTGTCCCCAGAAAGACAAATGAACTCTAGTCCAACTATGGCAAGAGCAACGCCGCTGACTGTACCAGTAAAAGAAGCCATGACACTGTTGACAAAACCCGCTCCGTCCTCCCACCGGCACGCGCGGGGTGTAGCAGGAAATACTTTATTAATAAACCTGGCATTTTGATAAGTGCTGCAGCATTACTCCTGCTCAGTTTAAGCCCACTTCCTTTGGACCGGGCCTGACAGATGCCCCCGGCTGGTCTGTGTCATGAGCTAAATAAAACATGGTGGATTATGAGAGACTGTAAAACTCCAGTTACAGCTCAGTGCAACTTTACTTACTCTGGACTTAGTGTTAGTAAAGTACCACCGCAGTTCGACTGGAATCCAATATGATATATGCAGTACATGTACATAATCCATGTATATCCGTATGCCTGCAACAACTAGAGAGAACTTTGAGGTCGACTTCACAAGACAAGCTGAAGCGGACTCGGACCAAAGTTGCAACTTTTTCTGGTCCGGTTTTACGTACGCAATACCCTTTTATCAATTGAACCAGAAAGATCTCCCCCACGCCTGTAGAGAGATGTGAACAACCTGCCCCGCATGTGCACAACCTGCCCTGCTTGTTCACAACCTGCCCCGCATGTGCACAACCTGCCCTGCTTGTTCACAATCTGCCCCGCATGTACACAACCTGCCCCGCATGTGCACAACATGCCCACTTCATGGTACTTCCTGGTCACTTCCTGGTCATTTCATGGTCACTATGGTCACTTCATGGTCACATCATGGTACTTCCTGGTCACTCCATGTTCACTTCCTGGTTTTGTTCCACTCTCTGGTTCGTTTGCGTTCACAATTCAGACGACTCGCACTAGAGTTTGATTCAATCGGACCGAGACCGACCTTTCCATCCGGACCAGAGTTCACTTCTTTGGTCCAGATCTTTGGCCCAGATCTTTGGTCCAGATCTTTGGTCCAGATCTTTGGTCCAGATCTTTGGTCCAGATCTTTGGTCCAGATCTTTGGTCCAGGAAAAGGAGTCCTGATTCCAATCCAAAGCGTATTGTGAATGCACCTTTGTCCATTCTCTATTCACTGTAAATTTCCGTCTGACCCACAATACGCACTCAATCACCGTGGATCATTCCATCATTAAATCTTACGTTTTTTACACCATTTGCATTTTATTGCCTTTTCTTTTGGAACTACGCATCCTAATTTATTGGCTTTCAAAATGACTTCCATTTAAATCATTTGTAACTGAAATAACATGAACCATTCATTCATTATAAGATCATAAAACATTAAATACCAATGCAAAAGGAGTCCGTCGGTATAAAACCCACCATAAAGCCAACATGGTGGTCCTTTGCAAGAGATAAGCTTCCTCTTAAAGCGGTGGGCCGACAGGCGGGCATTTTAGCACATCGTGACAGTCTGTTTCTCTGCTCTTAATGATTTAACATGTTATTTCAGGGCCGAGGAAAGCACAGAGGAGGTTTTAGCACTTCTGGTTATTCCAGGCTCCAGCGGTGGTCTTCGTCCTCGGTGCTTCATGTGAACACGAACATGAGTGACCTTTTGTGCTCCACTGCAGGAGCTCTGGGGGTTTGTCGTCATCGCCATTTTGGAAACATTATTGACAAATAATCCTTTCTTTGGAGACAACTTGCAGCAGCGGCAGCAAGCAGAGGACGTAGCAGCTTCCGTCCTCCAGATGGCAGTAGCAACAAAACACGTCACAACAATTAAAGTCCCTCTGACAGGTCGGACGACTCATTGAACTAAGACGCAGTTGCCAGAAATATATTTTGTATTTTTGGATAAAAATTATTAAAAAAAGTCATCACAAAATAGCAATTTTTTTGGTTTATAATTTCACTTCCTGTTTGTAATTGATGACATCACAGTGGGAAATGTATCAACAAACTCTGGGCAAAAAACTCATCTAATGTCACAATTATTTATTTATTTTTGACAAATAAAATCATTTGAGAGCGACTTTATTTTGTTGAATTCATGTTTCGAGAGTTACAAAAGTTGTTTCTTTTGTGTAAATTCTGCATAAACTTTGACTGGAATGAGTGTCCCTGGTGTGATGTCACTTCCTGTCATTTTCAACAGATTTTTAAACGTTTTCTCCACAAATACCTGCTCGATTGGACTAAAACTATCATTTATAACTATCATCATTAGAGTCAACAATAGAAAATCGTACAAACCTGTCGTGCGTCACTTTAAAGGAGACACACGGTATTACGTGTCGGTGTAATCCCTCATTCGTCCAGGAGGGTTCCATTGTAGAAAGATTCAGTTGTTTCATCTGGACGTTTCGACTCATCCAAGAGTCATTCTCAATCTGTGAAACAAGTCTGAGAACTCCTGTTTATATCCTCCTCTGTGAGAGCCCTGCCCACAGGGCGGGACCTCCTGATAATGGCCCATTGAAACTTAACTGAGATGGGCCGTCTACATCCTATTGTACACTGACTTTTGGCTCCCTCCTCCTTGAGTACATGATTAGCATCAGAATGCCTCGGGCGTTTCAGCAGACCATTATAAACAACTGGAAGGTTGAATCTTAAACTTCCATTACGATGTAATTTCTTCTTCTTCTTCTTCTTCTTCTTCTTCTTCTTCTTCTTCTTCTTCTTCTTCTTCTTCTTCTTCTTCTTCTTCTTCTTCTTCTTCTTCTTCTTCTTCTTCTTCTTCTTCTTCTTCTAATTCTAACCCTTGTTCGTTCCGTCCTGAGCTCCTGGACAAGTCTGAAACACGGTTCTAATGACATTGTTTATGTTCTCCAGTTCTAAGAAATGTTCTAACAAATGCCATAACCAGTTCCGTATCGATTTCCCGCCCGCGCTCCTTATTATCAAGTTGTCGTGCTGCGTTGTTTGAAAGGGCCGCACTTCCTTCGACGTCCGAAGCCCCCGCCGGGTCGAAAGGCTGAGTCCGGTTCGGGATATCGACAGGTCTTCGCGTCTCCGTCGCGACGCGCTCATTATGGGCTGTTTGGACTGAGAGCCGCACAAAGGCTCATCGACAATGTGCGGTCGGAAAATGTGACCAGTTCTGAAAAGTGCAAACCTCCTCTCCTCCTCTTCATCCTCCACCTCCTCCTCCTCCTCCTCCTCCACCTCCTCCTCCTCACCTCCTCCACCTCCTCCTCATCTCCTCATCCTCCTCCTCCACTTTTTTTTCCCGCTGCCAAAGCAGTTCAAAAGGTATCCATTCACTGTGTCCACAGCAGGAGATTTTAGGCCAAAAGCGCATCCTTAACTTCAGTCCAAAACCTCCTCCTCCTCCTCCACCTCCACCTGCACCTCATTCTCCTCCACCTCCTCATCCTCCTCATCCTCCTCCTCCACCTTTTTTTTCCCGCTGCCAAAAGCACGTTCTAAAAGGTATCCACTCACTGTGTCCACGGCAGGAGATTTTAGGCCAAAAGTGCACAGTTCCAAAATGGAGTGGAAAATAAGAGCTGGTGCTGAAAGAGTGGTTTCAAATAGCACGTAATATAAGTTTATTCTGATATAAACTTGTATTCGAGTAATCTTATATTACATTAGGGGGGAATGGGAACGAGAGGGTCACTTTGTTCTGACAGATGAAGAGTGGGAAAGTATATGTACATCTCACTGGAGAACCACAAAGTCACATGTTTGGAGTGAATTCTGTTGGAAAAGTGTGTCTCAAAGTGCCCGTTGCTCACAGGGAAATGCAGAGTGTTGGAGAGGCTGTGGCAGCAGGAGGCAAACCACTACCAACGTGTTGTGGGATTGTCCTGTTGTGATCAATAAAGCTTTGCAGACCATTTATGACATCACCATTCCTGCTGGATTTCAGGACTATGTATTTGGGCCTCAGAACTCCTGCCATGGATACAACCAGCAGTTATCTCTGGTGCGTCCCCCTGGCGGCAGCGGGAGAGGACCTCACGAAAAAATGGATGACACAAAATGCACCGACGATCGAGGACTGGACTAATATTACAACGGACATTAGAAAAATGGAAAAAATGACATCCGGACTAAATTTGAAAATGGATAAATTTAACTAAAATTGGACAAAACTGGAAGGTTTTTTTCAGGATTTTCCTGGTCATGATTTTATTTCTACAATTATTTGTTGGACGTCGGCTGTTTTTAATGCGTGTCTGCTCTCTCTCTCTCTCTTTGGTCTTCGCCGTGTTTGTTTTTGTTTGTACTTTGTCACGGAAACTGCTTATTTACTTATTTACCTCAGTTTATCTGTGGCGTAGAAATGCAAAAATGTCATTATTGTTTTGCCCGCTCAGAGTTGTGTTTAGAGCAGATGATGCATGTTTGAGTCATCGTCATTCTCACACACACACGCACACACACACACACACGCACTGACGCACACACACACACATGCACACGCACTGACGCACACACACACACACACACATGCACACGCACTGACGCACACACACACACACACACACATGCACACGCACTGCAGCCACACACACACACACACGCGCACCACAGCTACTGCTCTTTATGTATTTGTTTGTGTTGTACACCTGACCATTTACCAGTGGTGTGCTGAAAGAGCGCCGCAATTTCCCACCAGAAGTCTGAGGAGCGCGTTTTCAGCGTTATAATAAATAATAATCCACGAGTTTTGAATAGTTTTATGGCTCAATGGTTGTAGAAAAACGCCTTTTTCTTGCTTCACTAAAATTCCTGTTGTGGCAGAGGATGCATTTGGGTTGCGGTCAGAGGAGATGTGGTTGTTGCCGTCAGAGGATATGGGTGTTCGTCAGAAGATGCATGTGGTTGTGGCCAGGTTCAGAGGATATGTGGTTGATGCGTCAGAGATGCAGTGGGTTGTTGCGGTCAGGCAGGATGTGTGGTGTTGCGGTCAGAGGATGCAGTGGTTGTGGTCAGAGGATGATGTGTGTCCGGTCAGAGATGAGCGGGGGTTGCTTGTTTTGCGGTCAGAGATATGTGGGTGTTCCCGGTCAGAGATGATGGAGGTGTTGCGTCAGAGGATGATGGGTGTTGCTCAGAGGATGATGTGGGTTGCGGTGGCCATGAGGATGATTGGGTGTTGCGGTCAAGAGGATATGTGAAACGACGACGTCAAATCGCAGTCTGATTGACAATTCTATCATACACTAAAATTTTTACACGGATCACTCCATACATGGCAGCCACGGTCGATGAATCACTGCGTCAGAGGATTGATGTGGTTGTTGCGGTCAGAGATGCCCGCCCATTGCGTATACGTTGTTCGACAGAGGATGATGTGTGTTCCGTCAGAGTATGATGTGGTGTCGGTCAGAGAGATGCAGTGTTGTTGCGGTCAGAGGAGTGCCAGTGGTTGTTGCGACAAGAGGATGATGTGTTGTTGCGCAGAGGATATGCTGGTTGTTTATTACGGCAGAGGATGCATGGTTGTGCGGTCAGAGGATTCAGTGGTTTTTGCGGTCAGAGGAATGCAGTGTTGTTTGCGGTCGAGGATGCAGTTGGTTGTTGCGTCAGAGATGATTGTGGTTGTTGCGTCAGAGGATGCAGTGGTTGGTTGCGGGTCACGAGGATGGCAGTGGTTGTTGCGGACAAGATGATTTGGTTGTTGTGGTCAGAGGATGCAGTTGTTTTCCGTCAGAGATGCAGTGGTTGTTCGTCAGAGGATGCAAGTGGTTGTTGTGGTCAGAGATTGATTTGTGCGTTGTTGCGGTCAGAGATGCAGTGGTGTGCGTCAGAGGATGCACGTGGTTGTTGCGGTCAGAGGATGCAGTGGTTGTTGCGGTCAGAGGATGCAGTGGTTGTTGCGGTCAGAGGATGATGTGCGTTGTTGCGGTCGAAGGATGATGTGGTTGTTGCGGTCAGAGGATGATCGTGGGTGTGCGTCAGAGATGAGTGGTGTTTGCGGTCAGAGGATGCAGTGGTTGTTTGTCAGAGATGATGTGGTTGTTGTGGTCAAAGAGGATGCCGAGGGTTTGTGTCAGAGGATGCAGTGTTGTTGCGGTCAGAGGATGATGTGGTTGGTTGCGGCAGAGGCATGCAGTGGTTGTTGCCGGCAGAGGATGCAGTGGTGTTCGGTCAGAGGATGATTGTGGTGTTGCGGTCAGAGGATTGCAGTGGTTGTTGCGTCAGAGGATGATGTGGTGTTGCGGTCAGAGGATGCCAGTGGTTGTTGCGGCAGATGATGCAGTGCGTGTTGCGGTCAAGGATGCAGTGCGTGTTCGGTCAGAGATATGGTTGTGCGTCAGAGGATGATGTGTTGTTGCCGGTCAGAGATGATGTGGTTTGTTGCGGTCAGAGATACAGCTGGTTGTTGCGCTCAAGGATGCAGCGGTTGTCTGGTCAGAGGATATGTGGGTGTTCGGTCAGAGGATGATGTGTGTTGCGGTCAAGGATCAGGGTTGTTGCGTCAGAGGAAAATGATCAGTGGTTGTTGCGGTCAGAGGATGCGGTGGTTGTTGCGGTCAGAGGATGCGGTGGTTGTTGCGGTCAGAGGATGCAGTGGTTGTTGCGGTCAGAGGATGCAGTGGTTGTTGCCATGAAGACAAAGTTTATAGCCAGTGTTCATTTTCAACTCCCGTCCCTGGTTGGACTTTTTACAGATGTAAAAGACGTTAAAACACATTTCCATTTTACAAATACATTTGTGACAATTTCACACATCCACACAGCTCATTCTTTCACCCTTCACTTCCAGGCGGGGACAGTCTCACAAACGTATTTCTGTTCTGCTGCGTTCATTCCAGGGGGAGGGGCTTGAATGATGGACTTGAGCGGGGGGCAGTGCTTTTCCTGTAGCTGTAAAGTGGGAGCTGAGTCCGGCCCAGGTGTTACCCACATGGAGCAGGTGTTTCAGGAGTCTGAAAACAGGTCCCAGAGTGCATCTCCAGGTCCCAGTTTGGAATCTCAGCGGTTACGGCGTATATCCACAACTTTTTTGGGAAGGTTGCGCCATTGCCTCGCCTCTTCTTCCCAACGCATACGCCAAACGCAGACAGCCGTTTCGTACGCACTGCAGACTTTAATGACCTCTGCTTTTGAAGCTAAACCTGCTTCTGCTTCACTGCCACCTGGAAAGCCGCTATGTTGGTTTTGTTTGCGTGCAACCTACGTGCATGCGCATCATCTTCGTGTTACTTCAACGGCGCCACCTAGGAACCTGGCATATGCATTACAATATTTTCAGGCGCCCTTGTGTGGATGTACACATTTAACGGTTCCATGTCTACAGAAAACGTTTTAGACGTGAACGTGGCTCTGGTAGCGAACATCTGCTTCAGCATTCAGCGTTTTACTATCCCTCCTGTGCAAACATCACGTCTCCACACATGCAGTTATATGTTCTAGAGCTCTTATGTTCAACTCCTGTCCCTCGTTGGGCGTTTCCACCCAAATAAATATTAAAATTAGGCCTGTCAAAGTTAACGCGTTCAACTCATGCAATTAATCATAGAAAATTGACGCATTAATCACGAATTGATGCAGAATAATCACACGCACCATTTTAGATTACGCAGTGAGGCTTCACCAGAAAGAAGGAAGGAACAGAGCGATAATCATGCCGTTACTTACGCGTACAATCCACAGGGCCAAGCAGAGCATCTTACATCCATCACCATAAGAGCCCGCTAAACATGGCACATTCATCTAACTGTGCAATTGTACAAAACTCATTCATTCCCACACTCACTGTCATACAATATTTATAAGTGGGCACAGTTTTGGTTTGCTACCAGCCAAGACTTTAGCGTCCAGGTGAACTTTAGCGTCCAGGTGAACTTTAGCGTCCAGGTGAACTTTAGCTTCCAGGTGAACTTATTTAGCCTCCATGTGAACTTTAGCCTCCAGTTGTGAACATTAGCCTCCAGGGTGAACAATTAGCTTCAGTGAACTTTAGTTCCAGGTTTAACATTAGCCTTCCGGTGAACTTCAGAACTTTAGCTTCCAGGTGAACTTCAGCTTCCAGGTGAACATTAGCCTCCAGGTGAACTTTAGCTTCCAGGTGAACTTTAGCCTCCAGGTGAACTTTAGCTTCCAGGTGAACTTTAGCTTCCAGGTGAACTTTAGCTTCCAGGTGAACATTTTGAACTCAAACCTCAAAAAAAAAAGAATCTGATAATGATTTATGAACTTACAGACATCACTTCTGGATCTGAACCTATAAACCTATACATCTTTTGTGTGTGTGTGTGTGTGTGTGTGTGTGTGTTTTTATGAGGCCCAGAGAAGGAGCAGTGAAGATGGCCTTGTATAACAGGATTCATGAAACAGGCGTGAATGAAGGAAGTCGGTCTACAAAGGAGCCGAGGATCATGACCGCATAACTGCTCTTCTCCAGCAGCAAAACATTGCAGCTTCACCATCTGATCTCTCGTAAGTGCACAGTAGAATATTGTCCCTTCACCTGATGCTTCTGAATATTAGTGCTGCTGAAATAAGTCCAGGTTAATTAGCTTGTCTCAGTCTCGTTGGCCTCTCTCGCCCGACGCATAACCTCATTTATGCTCTTCCTCGTCCCCCCCCTCTTCCCCTCTCCATCTGCCTCTTCCTGGCGTTCCCTACACTGACCTGCTGCTCGGAATGCCCACGTATTCCCTATAGAGGTGGCATTGTGCTCCCTGACAGCTGTGCCCTGCCCGATCGGCGTCGCTTAAGAGGCTTTCATGAAACTGAATGGGATTTCCTGCTAACCTTTTCGTCGGCGTAGAAAATGAACTGCCATAACTTGTCTCATCTCACCGAGACGCCGTTAAAAGACTGTGACTCCGAGTGCGGCTCTATCCTCTTCATTCAGGGCCAATAGGATAATAATGTGCTGTCTGAGGAGATAAGCGGGCCATACTTTAAGGCGGAATAAAAAAGAACTCCATCTTTGAAATCTCCTCAAGACGTGGTAAACATTCTTTCTACAAACGCACACAAAAATATGGGACAAAAGGACACATTTGGGGCCTCATTTATAAAGGACTGTGTTTGTATATTGGCCACTAGAGGCGTGAGTACACTATAAATGCCACCTGGAACGGGAATTTGCGCACGTGAACAACACACACACACACACACAGCCATGCAAAGTGACAGATTTACCTAAACATGAGCCGCTGCTCAGTGGGTTTTGACCAGAACACGGGGGATAGAGAGCGGGAGACGCATTTTAAATAAACAAGGCCAGTTAACAGAGTCAGAAGCTTTTTCAGCACCCAAACGTACTATTACCGCGTGTTTACTTCATTATGTGAAAAGATCCTCGTTTGTTTGTTTGTTAATAAATCTGATGATTATGAATTACATTTGGGAGTATTTGTTCCATTCTTTTTGACATAATTGGAGGTGTATATACACACGATAGCCCGGCTTCAGAATTGAAAATGGTCTATATGGAGGCACAGTCAGTCCTTTCCTTCTTTAGGGATTTGATGGCCTCCTTCAAACTCTGAGGGATCTGAGCTTTGTAAGGGCCCAGTTAAAAGTTGATAAAGGCAAAAAAGGAGTAAGTGAGTCTTTTAGAGCTTTATACCACTCTGAGGTGAACCCGTAACTCCCCGGAGATTTATTGTTTCCTCGTCTTTTAATTGCACTTTAAATTTCAATTATTAGCAGTTAAAAGCACCTAGTTTTCTTGTTATGCCCCTCGGTCATGTCGGGTAAATCGAAAGTATTTGGAAAAGATTGTATTTCTTCTTCATTTTTTTGTGATATTTTGGTGAGTTTCTTAAAGAAGGATTTAAATGATGTTTGTATTTGGTCTTGTTTTGTTAGAAATACATTATTCTGGCTGTCTCACATTTTAATTTTTTTTTCTTCTTTTGAACCGCTTTCATATCATCTTTGTTTGGTGAAGAACATTTTAAAAACTATTTCCTGTGAGGCCAGGTCATGAACTAATCTCGCCTCTTGTCTTTTTAAATTTACAGTAAGAATTGAAGGTTCCTGTTTTCTGCAGGTTTAGCTTACAAAATTGTAATTTTTTCTGTAAATCATTTAGTATTTCTTGCTTTTGTTTCCCCTCAAGACGCTCTTAGCTGTCATCGTCCTCTACAGAGTTCTCTATTTGAAGAATTTACCAGACAATAAAAAAAAATCCTCTGGAATCCTCTGGCTTTTATAAATAAGTTCTTATAATCAAGAAATAAAACAAATCAATGATTATTATAACCCTTTGACTGAAATTGTTATTAAAAAAGGTATACACATTTTTGCTATTTCTACTGGTATTAGAACATAAAACAACTAAAATCAGAAGTTTCAAGGGGAATAATATCTAAAGTAAAAACGCATTATTTACATGGACAGCCAGTCTACTAAATACATTCAAATGAAATGGGAAAAAAATAAAAAAGGATAAAAAGGATCATTTTTTTCTGACGGACGAAGAGTGGGAAAATGTATGTACGACACAATGGAAGACGACAAAAGGAATTCTGTTGGAAGAATGTGACTCTTTTTTTTTTTTTTTTTCGTTCTTTTTTTTTTTTTTTTATACCACCATGTGAAAGTGCTCATTACTCACAGGGAGGGGCTGAAACGTTGGATACACTGTGGTTGCCAGGAGGCACACCATTGTCATGTGTTCTGGGACTGTCACGACAATACTGGACGGAAATGAACAAATCATTGCAGACTGTTTTTGACACTGCCGTCCCACTCAATTTCAGAACGATGGTATTTGGGCCTCAAAACTCCTGCCATGGACAAGATGGATGGCTACCTTTGGAACATACTACTGGCAGCTGGAAAAAAAGGAAATCGATGAAAAAAATGGATGACACAAACTGCACCGATGACTAAAGGACTGGATAATAAAATAAATAAAATAAATAAAATAAATAAAATAAATAAAATAAATAAAATAAATAAAATAAATAAAATAAATAAAATAAATAAAATAAATAAAATAAATAAAGGGACAAATTAGAAAAATCTGGACTAAATGGAGCTCTTATTTTGGACCGTTTTTGCCTTCTTTTTCTCATCTCAAAACCTATTTTCAAATGTATGATTACTATTTATTTTATTTCTTTAATTGTTGGGGGAAAAAGTGATTGGATTTTGAAATACATTGTGCAGTGGCAATCCATGGCACAGATTTATGTTTGAATAACTGAGGTAAAAGTATTTGAACAGGGAAATTGACATTATTCCGTATTAGTTTATGCACGGGGGACTTAACGGGAACTTATAACTGCAGCGCTAACTTCTGTTCTGTGTTTGCTCATATTTATTCTTGCCAAAGTCTGAGACATGAATAAATTCTCTTTCACTTCTCAGCCCCGAGAGAAAAATAAGGTGAAATTGCCTGCCACAGATTTATATGGAACGTTGTGACTTCAAAATCTGTTTTCTTAAAATGCCTTTCTCCTCCTGTAGGGACATAAAGATCACCTCCTAAAGTAGCACCTGCTCACACCAAACGCTCTAACCTTGTACTTAAGATTGTGATGGAACGTACAGAAGGATTTGATGATATAAGTCTGAAGAATTAGGTAAAGAGAGAGTTTATTGGAGTTTTTAGGCCAATTTTCAGCCAGATGAGTTCGTTTTGACTGAAGAAGAAACCCCCTCAGTTCATTTTGTACACACAATTACAAAAAAAAACGTACAAAGACATTTAAAGCTGGTTCATTTTGGGTGTTTTTACTCATAAAGGTCTTATTTCTCACTTAAAACATTACATGCTGGAAAATTTTCAATGAGAAACTTCTGTAGTTTAGTCACAAATTGCGGTGTTTAAGATCGTTTTCCCTTTTCGCCTGCAGTGTTCCGCCTTAAAGGACACATACCAGGCATTATGTCCATCATCTCATCTTTTAGAACAACAACAAGGGGTTCAAAAAGATGTCTCTGGCTCATCCCGCATGGGGGACATTCGAGATGGAGTGCTTTTGACTCTCGGAGGGGAGAAGATCTACCAACCAGAATTCATCAAACTAGTGCTATTCAACACCTGACCATAGGAGGCTTTTAAAGGGTTTAGTCCAAATAGACAGGTTAAAACCATCCCTGATTACCGGTTTTGTTATAATCCCACTGTTCCGGGACAGTGGCCTGTTCTGAATCTGGCTGAATTTACTCAGAGTTTTAGAGTAAAATCCAAACCAAGACAAACCGAGTAAGTTTAGGGTCTCTTGTTGCTTGAAGTGGGATAAAAGCTTTGGTTGTCGCCCTGAATGAAACCCAGAGGCCCTGATGAAGCAGCTGCTGCAGCACAGAGCCAATAGGAGTCAGGCTAGAGGGAAGAGGGGCGGGGCTCAGGGGCACAGGTGGTCACAGCAGCAGAAAACACAAAAAAACACCAAATTGAAATACCCATCTTACAGAGACTCAGTCGGATTCATGTTCTATAAGAGGATTCAAATGTATGAAATCCATGAATGTGTGAATAATCAAACTACTCAGCTCTTTTAATGAATACATTATTGAGTGTGTCACATGACTTTAACTCTAAACCAGATCTGAGCCTGGTCCAAAGCACGCCCACGCCGACTCCGGTCCGGGTGTGGTTCACAAGACTTTGAAAGTAGGTCAAATCAATGCGCCTTGTTACACTGACCGCTGACCACCGCTGGAGACCGCCGTGTTCTGGTGAGGCGTCCAGCTCGTTAGACGAGTGTTCTCACGTCAATCGGTGGGGCATTCGTCAAAAACAGACCGCAGTGGACCGGAGTTGGTGTAACCCACGCGGGTCCCGAACCAAACCCGGGAACGGAGTCGGCGTGCACCAGGTCACGCCCGTGCCTTTTCCTTTCCGAAGCTTTGTCCTTGTAAAATGAATGTTTGACATCATAAAACATGTTGTATTTCTCCAGTTTCCTCGTCCTCCATGAATCATTCCTCGAGATCCTGGACGTGATCCGGGTGCAAGACTCGTTTCTTCTGCGACGCTTGTGTTTTAGATTATTTTGCAGTTCATTTTGACACTATTTTGACCGTTTTCCTGTGTTTCCTCCAATAAAAACCATGGAGACGCTCCGTTGACGCCGACAAATTAGAAGTCCAGCCTAGTTCGAGTGGCGCAATGACCCCCGTTGGACACACGCATGACATTGTACGACCGGCTAATATTAAACGACAAATATTGTGTGGTATTCGTAGAGATATTGGCTCTTAAGTACCTTTTAATTTGGCATCCAATGTTTTAAAACCCTTGTAACGATCTTGATTTGGCGGCAAAAATGCGTCGAAAAAAGTCTGGCGATGAGTTGAGTCAGATTAAACAATGAGGAGCCGCGTTACACTGATTTAATGTGCGGCGCGGAGTCCAGAATGTTACTCCGGAGTGCTTTAAATCAGCGTAACGCAACGGCTCCCAGTTTTTTAATCCACTTACACCATGATCACGCAGTCAAACAAACAATTCATAACAAATGTCCAATTGCAACCGTTGTCAAGGAACACAGACTGCTGCCATCTTCCGAATTTATTCGCACACAAAGAATGACTTTGGAAGTACATTTAGCCGATATTTAATTAAATGAGCACTAATCAATATGTAAATAAATGCAAAACAGAAGCTATCCATGCTAATCGTCCTCTAGAGGCTGATTTAAACTTCTGTATGGTTGATTTGTTGCTTCCCCCGATTAAGCGCCACCGCCGCTAATTCAAAAAGATGGATTTATGTTCCCATTAAATGTGCGATTGTTAAATGCAACTGCCGTGTTTTCGTCGCTGGAATTAAGTGGAGTGGTCAGTCATTCCTCTTATTACTCATTCTTGTCCGAGTACTAGACTTACCTCATCGCAGACAGTTTTCCACATGTTTCGTAGTGTGTTTGGACCCTTTGGTACCGGGGTGTGCCGTGCGCTTTTTGGGTGCTTTTTCAAACTTGCCGCGAGACATAATCTGGTTCTTCTTGATCTTCTGGCGTCTCATACATAAATCCACTGAGCGTTGTGTGTAAACGTAAATGACGCACTACGGCCCCCCGATGAGATGAAGATGAGTCTGTTATCTTAAGTTCAGGAGCAGGACCACACCCCTTTCACGCCCCCTTCCCGCGGCTACACTATTTAGGCATCCAGGTCACACACGTCAGCGTTCGTGACTTCGTGCCCCTCCCTCCGACTCTCCCCTAATTATTATTCTAATTTATCTCCTAGACGGGGGTATCGAGGGCCGGGAGCCCCTCATCGCCGGAAGCCCCAAAACTTCATCCATTCCTGTACACTCGTGTTGTTCATGTTCCTCGTATGTCAATAAACACTTTGCATCGTAGCTGGGGGTCCCTTGCTAGTGAGCCCAGAAATGTCGCACAGCCCCTCGTAAAGGAACGTGAAAAACTCGCATCCACGAAGAGACGACAAAAAGGAGAACATACTCTTCTATGAACCTCTGGAGAAGAAAAACAAAACAATCTAAACCGCGGCGGATCGGTCAAACAACTGGACATGGAAGCGAAGGATAAACGGCACCGAGGCAAACGTCCAGAGAAAGAAGGTTTTGGACTTGAGATGAGATATTATTCATTGTGGCTGCGGGTCAAATGCCAAGAGTCTTTCAGAAGAAGAAAAGTTTGAGAACCACAGCTCCACTCTAAAAAAAAGAAGTGGAATGATATGCATACGGTTACGTACTTTTGCTTCATTGCCTTTCAGGACCTCCCTCTGGGACCGGACCGGGGCTGAACAAGGGCGTCTTCAGTAGAACCGTCTTTTGTGCGTCTGAGAGGAGGACTGACACACACACACGCACACACACACACACACACACATATATAGGTCTGAATATGTAAGAGATAGACTCCGAGGGGGGCTATGGAATACTCGTCTCAGCCAAGACAGACGTCGTTTAAGTCTTGTGAATCAGACAGTGATCATACGTCCGTTTTTGGGCGGTGGGCACGTGACCTTCTTGTCTCCATTGAGGTTTGTGTGGAAATGAGTACAGAAAATGTGCTCGGTTTCATCTGTTTCGAAAGGCAGAAGGCAATTAGAAACCGTAAAAAGCCAACAAACTTCCTCTGAAAAGTGTGATTTTTGAAGGTGGTTAGTGTTGCGCGGGCTCTACCCCAGTATGTTTAAGACCCTGTGATTGCACGGTCAATACGAATGCGGTGCCTCACAGTGCCCTCGAGCCGTGGCCCACTCCCAAACTTTGGTTTAATTAAGTCTTTCACGCCCCTTCCTGCGGCTTCACTATTTAAGCATCCGGGTCACACACTTCAGCATTCGTGACTTCGTGCCCCTCAAACCCACCCTCGTCTAATTTTAATTTATCTCTTAGACCGGGGTATCGAGGCCCGGGAGCCTATAGAAACCCCAAAATGGAATCCTTTTATGTACATCCGTGTTGTTCATGTTTCTTGCATGTCAATAAACACTTTGCATCGTAGCTGAGGTTGAGGTCTTTGCTAGTGAAATAATAATGTTTTTTTATTATCATTTTTTATTTTAAATTATTTAAATGCATAAGAAAATTGAAGAAACCCCCCCCCCCCAAAAACCCCAGAACACAACAGAAACTGACCAGAGTGTGAGAAAAATTTAATGAAAATAAACATCACCTAAAAAACAAAATTACGGCATATTTAAATTAAAATAATTCCAAAGCCTTTCAAATTCGCTCATTTCCAAATTGAGTCAGAATTATATATATATTTTTTCCAGTTGTTGAATGTCCGTGCATTGAGAACTTGAGCGACGGGACCGTCCACAACACGTGGTGGTGGTTGGCCTCCTGGTGCCACAGTCTCTCCAACAGTCTGCGTTTCCTTGTGAATAATGGATGTTTTTTTTTTCTTTTTTTTTTTTTTCTTAAATACACAAAATGATACAAACCTGAATAAACTACACTGCTCTGAAACAATATCGTGCTGGAAGTGTTTTGCCAAAGACTTTTAGGCAAGCGATTGGGGTTGAGCGTTGTGTCCTAGCGGCGTTCAGAGTCGTGAAGCGTCTTTTTACACCGAAAATACTTTACGTTCAAATTAACTGTGTGAGAGATCCGCTTGGTATGCTTTTTAAATGTTGAACGGGGCTCCTCCTCCGACTTCACGACGATAACCCACCAATAAATACAAAGCATTTCATTAAACCCGAGACTCGAGAGAACAATCAACGCAACAGCCCAACGTTCTGGTGTGTATTTTGTGTATTTTATTAGTCCTCATTTGCACATAAACTGTTCTCAGGTCAAGCTTAATCTGCACCTCATTTTGTCTGAGGATAAAAGCCATTACTCCCTTTTGTGCCTCTAATGCACCTCTGTGATTTTTTAATTTTACAAACTGTCAGGTTCTCTTCATGCAGAGAGGAGCTGGATGAAAGCTAACGTTAAAGTGTTATTGCGGAGAAAGGAAATCAATAAGCATATCCAGGTTTGTTCTCAGACAATTTTGTATTCGTTAATATTCTACGAGATGGGACTGTTTTTTTGGGCCCGAGTTTGGTTACAATGGTCCAGTTTGGAGTTCCGTTTTGGGGAACACGCGGAGGACTTTGCTCGGGCGGGCGGTCACACTTCCACAGCAAAACCGACACTTAACTGGGACCCCCGAGCCCAGACCCAAACCAGGTTTACAACTCAGCTTTTCCAGGATGAGGGTCAGCACAGCCTTGAGTTCAGTCTAAAGCAGGGCTATTAAACTTAAGGCCCGGGGGCCAGATCAGGCCCGCCAAACGATCTGATCGGGCCAAACAACCCATCTTCCAAATATGGTTATTATTAAATGTTTTTCTTGTTTTTCTTGTTTTCTGGTTTAATTCTGGCTTAGTCCTCAGTCTGCTTTAGACCTGGTTTAGACCTGGTTTGATTCTGGGTTAGTCTTGGTTCTGACCAGTTTAGTAGCTTATCCGGCCCAGAGCTTATCCGGGCCCCCCCCCTTCCGAGAAATCTAACCATTTTAAAAACGTGAGACAAAACGTGCAGGAGAATCGCGTCGCAGCAGAGAACGAGACACAGAAACATTTTGAAGCACCGGAATAAAACACAAAGTACATATCCACCATCAGTTTCAACAGTACAGGGGGCCCCTTTAGGGTCTTACGCAGACCTTGGCGCTCTGTCCGGGGAAGATGCAGGTCTGAAAAGTCTTAGTACGTTAAACTGACTTCCGGAACCACACTGGGCGCTGGACTGTACATCTCTCCGGTCGTTATTTAGCAGTAAAATAAAACTGTTAGCCTCATGTTGCTACAGCGCTTTACGCCTAGTCCACTTCCCTCGTGAACTTGTGGGCCAGTCAACATCTGAGTTGTCTGTCGTTCTGTTTTGTTATCTGCCTTTGTAGTTGTAAATCCGGCATATTTAGATCGTCCCTCTCAAACAAATCAATAAAAAGACGGCGAAACGATGAAAAGGTAAAGCCAAAAACGGTCACAAATGGCCTTTATTGTGCTCTGAGGGACCTTCAACAAATGCGCTCTGGGACCCATCTCCAGTAAAACAGTTCCCAGACATTGTTCCATAGGGAGGGACGCACATAAAAGGTAACACAAAACAATATTATTTTAGAGTCGGAGCATAAAGGGTTGTAAAATGGACCTGCTTTTCTAGAAGATGCAGTATTTACAGTGCGTTTGGCTGTGACACACGGTTCATTCGGTGGACGGATGTTCGTAAAAGGCCGATGAAGCTTTTTTTTGGTGGAGATTCTGCCACCCGCTTGTCAACAGAGGTGGTTTCGCCAAGGAAACGACACTGTGGAACATTCTGTGTAAAAGAGACAGTCACACCTACACCAAATAAATGACTTACACCTTTTAAAGTAGCTCGTCAATAGTAAACGCTACAACGCTTTATTAATGGACTTTCAATTTAAAATATAAAAAACATGGATTTGATTCTCCTTTTGATTTTTTTTCCCTTTTTTCTATTTGATATTTGGTTTAAAAATACAACATTAAAAACAGGGTTCAGAGCTTGGATTCATTACTATTTAGCTTCATTCATTTTGAGCTGTTCACCATGTTATATTGTGGTCTCCTCCTGGTCTTTTGTCTTCCTTCACTCTTAATCAATTCTGTTTACGAGGTTGTCTCAAATGGAGTGCTCAAAAAAAAAAAAAATCACTCCATTTGAAAAATCCGCACTTCTCCACGTCAGTTTTATTCCCGTTCCGCTGTCAAATTGTGTTCACAATAATTAGCCGAGCAGTCACATCGCATTTAGGCTAAAGGCTTCATTCATTTGGTTTGTTCATGTTCATACGCTTCTTCGCCCAGAGACCTGGAAACTGAGGTGTAGTTTGGACATTATGTTCTCCAAACGTAGACATCATTTTATGTTAGAAAACGTGAACTTCAAATGACTAAAAACCTGTTTAAAAGCCAATTAAAACCACCAGAAATGCCTTTGAAGGTGCTGATTATTACTGTCCCACTGTCCACACGTCTCGCTCACTTCCCTGAGGCCTTTCTGCCAGTATAATTCTATTATAATAAGTGCTTTTCACAACTTTCAGAGGCCAGAGCAGCGTTGTCACAGTAAAGCTAACAAACATTAGCATGCTAACAGCACACTTTAGGTGTGAATAAAACACTGTATTTCGATGCAGACAGAGCACTGAGGTCTCGTTTTCACCCTATGAGCTGCAGAGAAACAGATTTTAACTTTATTACGTGAGCGTCAAAGTTCAAAGGTTGTCAAAAGTATCGAAAATAAGGTACTAATCCATACTAAAACTGATATTGAAACTACTTTGAGCAAGTATCAATTGTCACAGTCTGCTCGTCTCCTGTCGGCTGGTATTTTTCCACTCTGCCAGTCAGCCACGCCTCCTCATCAAGCCCACTCCCTGCACCTGTCTCTGCTCCTCTCTACCTGTTAGCCACGCCTCCTCATCAAGCCCACTCCCTGCACCTGTCTCTGCTCCTCTCTACCTGTTAGCGGTTGCGTACACACGCCTCCTCATCAGACCCACTCCCTGCACCTGTCTCTGCTCCTCTCTACCTGTTAGCCACGCCTCCTCATCAGGCCCACTCCCTACACCTGTCTCTGCTCCTCTCTACCTGTTAGCCACGCCTCCTCATCAGGCCCACTCCCTACACCTGTCTCTGCTCCTCTCTACCTGTTAGCCACGCCTCCTCATCAGGCCCACTCCCTACACCTGTCTCTGCTCCTCTCTACCTGTTAGCCACGCCTCCTCATCAGGCCCACTCCCTGCACCTGTCTCTGCTCCTCTCTACCTGTTAGCCACGCCTCCTCATCAGACCCCTGTCTCCTGTCTCTGCTTCAGTGGCAGATTGTTCTTGTGTCATGTGACTCTCCACGGTTTTCCCGGGACTGATTTGCCGTCCTCTTCTGCCCCCGACCCGCCTGCCTCGCCTCTGCCCTGGATATTACCTCAGTCTTCTGTCTTGGACCACGAGTTTGACCCGTTCCCTCCTGGTTGGACACCTGCTCGGCTCTGTGGTTAAACCGCTCACCACTGGACCTGTCGGCCAGCGAGGTAATCCACCTGTTGTTGGTTTTACCTTCAGTCAGCGGCGCCAGTCTCGCAGATCTCGCAGAAGGTCGCTGTGAACCAAGACTTTGCCTCTGTATAATCTGTTTAAAGACTGCTGCGATAATAAAGGTCATTCCCGACTGTGATTCCGTCCGCCTGTGCTGCTTTTCGGTCTTCACCAAACCTGTAACATCAATATTTACACTACAAGATCAAGTTTGTCGTTTCCTGAAGCTTTAAAATGATCTTGAGCTTTATCAAAAAGACTACATGTTAACACAAAGAAAGTACTATTTTGTTACACTTTATTCTATTGTCCAAAAAAAATAAGAATTTTAATTAAAATGTTTTTGGTATTGAAATTGCTTTTTAGAATTGCGTTTATTCTTTAGTATCAAAATAGAGTTTAAATGTTGTTGACAACGCTACAACAAATACCACATCTAACAGTTTGGTGCCCCCGATGCTTGATTTACTCTAGAAGTTGAGAGTGGGTCACCTTTAAATACACCGTCCATTCTGATCCAGCGAGCTTCAGATTTCTGACGACAGAACTCGGTCTTTATTAAAAACCGGGCTGGTCTTTGCAATCTCTTTTGCTCGCGTTTTGTGGTTTTTATTTTGATTTTAGAAACGGTGACTCTCTTTCTGGCTAACTTCATCTCGCGCGCCGTGACTCTGAGCTCAGCGTTTTTTCTGGAGGAACTCAGAATTCGAGGCGCTAATTCAAAACAGAGCGACAGTGGAATCAGACCGCGGCGTGGAGCCAGGAGCCACGACGATCCTCGGAGACCACCCCCCCCTCCTGCATCACGGTTCAGTCGCCCTCTGAGATGTGGCAAAATTATACTTTATATTTTGAGGATTCATGAATTTTTTGGGGGGAATTTCCATTTCTCGCTCCTTTTTGGATATTGCCATCATTTTTCACAGACTATAAAAAATATAGCTATAAATAGAGATCAATAACTGGACAGTGATGTTTTGGAGCAATTTTAGCCCTATTCAGGTGGGATTCAATCATTGTAATATGATCCTAAGATAAAGAACAATTTTAGGTTTGTTAGCGTTTTACTCCTGTTCTGTAGCACCTGATCGTTTTTTGTGATCAGAACAGCCCCTCCATCTAAACTTCGCACCCAAACTTTTCCAAAATGCCTCCGTGCGTGATCCTCGGTTGCCACGACAACATCTGGGGTTGTAAGATCTTCAAATCGATGAAGGGTCTGATCCCGTCCGAATAGGGCTGTAGTTGCCATGTCCTGTCGTGGCTTTGTGTTCTACGAGGGGACAAAACAAGCCCACCTCTTTGGAGCCATGACACTGCAGCTCTCGCAGACGAGGCTGAACTCGCTGAAAGAACAGACTCGTCAAACGTGCTTTTAGTAAACAGGACAGGTACATGAGAGCAGGGGGGGCCGTGGGCTTGTGAACAAACTCTGGTACTCTGCTGAGCCCCGGGGCCAGAACATCAGAGTGGTGTTGAACAAGAGCGGTACAAAGATTTCACTTATGAGCCACACTGAAGCGCATATGCAGTACACTGAAGGGGAGTGTGAGCGGTGAGCAGACTGAGGGGGGGGCTACAGGCCAGCAACCAGTTTATGAGGTCTCCGGAGGGTCTGATGTCTTCTGAGTATGAACTGCTGCCTTGGATTGAGAATTTTACTCGAGAAGCCAAAACCTGGCTCTCATTTTGTGTTCACAAAGATGGTCTAATAAGGTCTTCAAACTGTGTGTGGTCTCGACCTGGAGCTTGTGCGACGCACTAAAAGCCAAGGCAAGTTTATTTGTAGAGGCAATTCAAAGTGCTTCACAACAGGAAAAACACACTGAAAACACATTTGTATAGTGACTCAAGGCACACAGCAGCACTACACACACCACTCACCCATTCACACAGTTGTGTGCAGGGGCCACGCCCGAGGCAGATGCGAGCGCCAGTGCACAATTCTGTACAAGCAGCTCTTAAGGTAAAGAATAAACCACAGTGAGACCAGGCCTGGTTGTGCTTGGATGAGAGACCGCTGCGAATCCTGACTTAAATCACAGGAAAAGGATCAGTGTGTCGTAGTGATGAAAGTATTAGAACACGTCTCATGCTGATGAAGTAGTATTAGAACACGTCTCATGCTGATGAAAAGTATTAGAACACGTCTCATGCTGATGAAAGTTATTAGAACACGTCTCATGCTGATGAAAGTATTAGAACACGTCTCATGCTGATGAAAGTAGTATTAGAACACGTCTCATGCTGATGAAAGTATTAGAACACGTCTCGTGCTGATGAAAGTATTAGAACACGTCTCATGCTGATGAAAGTATTAGAAACGTCTCATGCTGATATGAAAGTATTAGAACACGTCTCGTGCTGATGAAAGTATTAGAACACGTCTCATGCTGATGAAAGTATTAGAACACGTCTCATGCTGATGAAAGTATTAGAATTACGTCTCATGCTGATGAAAGTATTAGAACACGTCTCATGCTGATGAAAGTATTAGAATACGTCTCATGCTGATGAAAGTATTAGAACACGTCTCATGCTGATGAAAGTATTAGAACACGTCTCATGCTGATGAAAGTATTAGAACACATCTCATGCTGATGAAAGTATTAGAACACGTCTCATGCTGATGAAAGTATTAGAATACGTGATATGCTGATGAAAAGTATTAGAACACGTCTCATGCTGATGAAAGTATTAGAATACGTCTCATGCTGATGAAAGTATTAGAACACGTCTCATGCTGATGAAAGTATTAGAATACGTCATATGCTGATGAAAGTATTAGAACACGTCTCATGCTGATGAAAGTATTAGAACACGTCTCATGCTGATGAAAGTATTAGAATACGTCTCATGCTGATGAAAGTATTAGAACACGTCATATGGCAGTAAATGGTTCTCTCTTTCATTTATCATATAAATGTTCTAAAGTGAGGACTGAGTTTGGACCACTGCTGACACTATAACACAGTCTTCAGCAGAGTTTTCCTCTTGAGTTTGAACCGTTACGTGACTTATTGTATGAACATATTATATTGACATATTGTATTGATTGATTTGAAGAACCGGGCCTGGATCAGAACATTATTGACTCGTTCTGTACAAACTTGTAGGACAAAACTAGGCTGTGAGTGAGTGCAATTCATTTCTTTCTTCAATTCGACTTTGCACAATTTTCAGGTGTGACTTTGCGTGGTTTGTAATCCGTCCCGTCCCTGGAGTTTGTACGTTGACGCGCTCTCCACATCTTAAACTCACATCTGTTCTGCCGTTCACACAGCGAGACGGTTCCTTCTGTTCAGACCTCACTGAGCCACAGACGGATGGCGAGCACAATAATGAATGTCCCTCTGCACGCGCCGCTCTGGCATATGGCAGCTGCAGGCTAAGAGAAATACATTTCCCATAAGACTTTGCCCCGACACGGACCACCTGTGACATCAGCGCGCCCTTTGAAGTGAGGGCAGGATAATGATCTTCGACGTATTTGAAATATGCTTTTACTTCTGACCGTATGCCCAGAGCTGCTGACGGCAGGTGTGCCCTGACTCCGGGCCTGGTGCGGTTCGAGACCCGCGCTGGTCTGGTTTAGTGGAGACCCCAGCGGCCTGGTGCGGCTTCCCGGTGAAACTACGCGAATCTGCGCAGGGTTCGTCAAAAACAGGCCGCAGTAACAGGCAAATCTGCAAGTGACCCCCTGAACCGCAGCCCCTCTGGAGTGAGCGTACCCCCGGCATAAGCCATTTGGTGTGCTTGGCTGGTGGGCTTTGAACTGCTGGGATGCATCCAATATCAATCAATGTTTATTTCTAGAGAACACTTACAACTTTAAAAGCCCAAAGTGCAATAATACATTTATTCAAACAATTAAAATACATGAAGTCATAAAAGAATGGCTCAGTTTGTGTTTAAAAGGCCAGAGAGAAAAGGAAGGTTTTAACAAGGATTTAAACTGCTCTAGTGTCTCAACAGCGCCAACACGTGGCTCCAACATGCGGCTCGAACATGCGGCTCGAACATGCGGCTCGAACATGCGGCTCCAACGCGCGGCTCCAACACGCGGCTCTAATACGCGGCTCTAACATGCAGAGGCTGTTCCAGAGCCCGGGCCCCGCCACAGAGAAAGCTCGGCCCCTCTGCTTCGCAGCTCTGTCCTGGGCACATCCAGAGGAGACCCTCGCCCTCTGTACAATCTCACAGAAAACTGATGCACATTTGTCAGTGTCTTGGTGTGAATTGCCGTTTTATCTGAACGTGTTTCACAGTTTAATTCCACATTCTGCAGGACTGAAACGCTGGGAAATACTGTCTGAATCCTGCTTCTCCATCCGGAAGTTTCCCCGAGCGCCGCCATCTGACCTAATCCTCCTCCCGCTTGTATTAGTTAACATTGGACGGACAACCAGAGAAAATAAGTTCTACACAGACTAAAATTAATAATATATTATAATATATATATATATAATATATATATATATATATATATATATATATATATATATATATATATACTCACTAATGAAATTAGTAATTATTCGGTGAAAACTGGAGGAGAGGCTCAGGCTCACGAGGCTGAATATTCTCTCGCTTCACAGCAAGAAGGTCCTGGGTTCAATTCCAGGGTGGCGCAGGCCTTTCTGTGTGGAGTTTGCATGTTCTCCCCGTGTCTGCGTAGGTTTCCTCCGGGTGCTCCAGTTTCCCCGCCCATTACAAACATGCACAATATGGCCCAGGGGCCTCAGGTGCACACTTCATTCACCTCATCAGGACTCATTGTACCTCATTGTACAGTTAAAGCAACTTTCAATGATCTTAACCAGACGTTTTAAAGTACATCAACTTGAATAACGCAGGATAATGTCCTGTACCAACTTCAAAGAGAGTTTAGTTAAAGGGTAAACATGTTTAAAGGAGACATGTCCTGCTTTTTCCTCTCCAGGTTCTTCATAATGAACCACAACATCAGAAGATCATTTTACATGTTGTTCAGTGTAAACCACAACATTGATACTTCCTGTTCAAACCTGCAGAGCTGATAAGCCCCGCCTCTTCATTTGTTGGAGCTTTTAAAACTCTGTTGCTTTCCGTTGTATTTGTATTGAGAGTGATTCCTGTTTGAGTCATCTTCATCCTGCTGCAGACCAGAGACCCCTGCTCCGTCTGGGCTCGTGTAGCATGGAGGGGCTGAAATGGCTCTGAGGCAGAAAGTCATGTCCAAAACACCAGATTTGTCATTTACAGTGCAAACACAGCTTCTGGAGGCCACAAAAGAATCCCCCTGACTGAGGCCCACACCTGCCTTTTATGCTGGGCCCAAATGGACCGGCCCATTCCACTCAGAACTGATCAGTTTAAAAAGTGACAACGCAATATAACAAACATGTGTACACACAAATGTACACATTTGTGCCTGTACTTACTGCGTGTTTTAGAATGTACTGCTCGGTGAACTGCAGCTGTCCACAGGGGGCCTATTCCTCAGCGACTTTCCCTAAAATGTCCTTTGAAATGTTTTCTAATGTCATAAATGTGGATGTTCAACTGTAATCAAAGTCAGCAAAAGTTCGTTTCATTTCGCAAGTACGTTGGCGCTTGAAATGTTCCACTTTAGACATTCTATTGGAGTTCCAAGATGGCGCTGATGGACCAGGAAGCCCCGCTGCTAGTTTGAGCACTAACTCCGCAAATACTCAAAAATCCGGAAACAAAACTCATTGGGGGACGTCACAGTCGCAGAGGAGAAGACGTGCAGGGGGCAACGCTTGTTCCAAAGCAGCGTGAGATGCCATCACTGACAGCCCTGATGAAGGCGGAACATGGAGAAGACGAGGCAGAGGCCAACGTGGGAGCCCTGAGAAGGAACGAGGACGATGCAGAAAGCATGTTACAGGCGAGTTGAGGGCCGACTTGAAGACTTGTTGGAGAGCACTCATCTCAAGTCACAACATTTGCATACATTTACATTGGGGCGGGCGCATAGGGTCAGCCAAAAAAGAAGAAATGCAGATTCCCAGAGAGCCCTGAAGAGGCTTTTGAACCACAGGAATTAGGAACGGATCTAAAGGCTGCAAAAAGTGAAGGAGAGATCCACTACAGAGAGAAGATGTTCTTCAGCCTGGATCTGGGAGTAGGAGTTCATCAACAACAGGTCAGGTCACGTCTGTGAGGGGGTCTGTGAGGGGGTCCAAAGAAGACAACTGTGACATGGATTTGCTTTTCCAGCCAAGAAAACAGAAAGCGCAGAGGAACGAGGAGGAGCGGCAGAGGGTGAGAGATGTTTCTTTTCTATGACACTGAAGATAACTGCTTTGAGCTGATCAGACAGGATTTATGAACAGATCTTTACACATGATAAATCATACAAAAACATTCGTTTGGCTGATGTTGACTTTAACTGGCCTGATTTATCTAACGTGCTGAACGAACTTCCAATAGATGACTTCATAATAAAACATGTCGAGGCTCTTTACGACAGTCCAACATCAAGAACTGAAATGATATACATCTGTTATTGCACTGTATATTCGTATTGTTCACAGTGCAATACAGGCACACAGCGTTTTCTGTGTATTGTATGTTTAAAATGTCGTCTCGTGTCAGAAGTAAAGCATAAAGTGGCGTGGTCGTTTTCACTGTTTGACGTCTCAGTTAAGGCGATATTAATGAACTAATGTTTTTGTATAGAATATTTGTAATGTGTACTTTCATTGTGAGTTCCTTGGTACTGCTTATGGAAAGTAGCAGTAGTTAAATCAAGTCCACTGTTCTTAATGATATGCACAAGCACAATTAAATAATACAATGTAGAAGATCTATTTAACATTGATTATGCTTTCCAATACCTTGGCTTGCCTTGCGGTATCTGCTTTGTCTTTCTCAAGAAGAGGATTTCAAGTTTAATTGTTTTTAAAAAAAAGATCTGAATTCCAAACGCTGCCGTGTCCGTGTCCGTGCATAAATGATGACTTTATTTAGAGCGTTTCCGAGAGCAGAGCGTGATCCTCCGGCCTTCGCGTCCACTTCGCGTCCATCTGCCACTGGGCTCAGAGCTCATTAACAGCAGAGCATTCTCCAAACCCTGGACTCGGGTCAGGGGCAGGAGGCGGGCCGGAGGTGTCACTCCTGCTGACAATCATCAAAAACACTCACATCCGTAATACGCCAGTCAAACAGAAGCTTTGTGCGGCACAAAACCAGAGAAGACTTTGTTTTCTATCCGTCTGTTGCTTCAAGCCAATCACAGCCTGCTTTCTTTATCTTCCTGAACCAATGACCTCCTGCGGAATTCAGTGTTTACAAATGCTGACATGAGTAAGTTTTAAAGGGAATATGTCATAAAAACTCTACTTCCATAAGCGTTGAACCTCGCTGCGACAGTGTTTCCCCATCGTTACTTTGCGAACGGTCGTATTTCGATTGGTTCCTGCATGTTTTGAGCAACCATTCGTTTGTCCTGCAAATGAAAGCTCAAGTGCCCAGAGAATGTCCGTTTTTCAACCACCCTCTATCCCCGCCCACATCCCGGTACTTGGTTGTGATTGCTTGAGAGATGACGACTCCAAGTGACACATGTAGGGTTCGCAAATGTCCCCGAGCCCCTTTCAACGATAAAAACATGTGCATGACAATCTGCGGGTAGGAATGTGCACTTTGAAGAGGGCGGGGCTTAGCAGTGGTGCAGTTTTGAATAGGGCATCAATATTAATGTTATTAGATCAATATTGGGATGTACAATTAACAAAATGTAAAAAACAAAAGTACCCGCATGGTGCATAATAAATAAAATAAGACTTTCAAATCTCGTCCTGAGTCAATATGTCGATGAGGTGGAGTGTGGGAGGTCTCTGCTGATCAGTACTCCGGGGCTGAGGGGGATGGACGCGTGCCGTAGTAGCGTTGGGGACCCCCGTGGATGGGCGACACGCGGCACATGAATTCAGATTTGTGTGGCGAGACGGGCACGGGACCTGAGGGCGGCGCATAACGGATCAGCTGACGTTATCAGCTCATCATCAGCTCATTTTGCCACTACAACAGCCAACCGCCGGCACCATCTGGCCCCTGTCCTCCTGCAGGACGCTTGAGTCAGCGCAGGCGACGCACACAAACACAAATGATTCACACAGCTCCATGCGGCTAATAGTCTTGTGCATGCAGCGTTACCGCGAATTAGGCCTGTGCAGCAGGAAGCAGTCGGGAAGATGCGACTGGTGCAGGAAAATGTGCGACTTCCGGTTATGGCTCCGGTGTGGCCAGATGCATGACACCGATCCTCTGCTGACATTAAAAATCTGCTTCACTCACATAACCCCAAGAAACGAGGAGCAAGACGCTGTGAGCGATGAGTAAACATGGAAAAAAACAAAAGGAAGTAATGCTTCGGGAGCGAAACAACCAAAGCTGACAGAACCTCTGCAGGAACAGAAGAGCAAAAATAGACATTATATATTTAGAAAAAACACATGTAAGCGATATATTTATGTGAGCGCAGTTCTTCATTGTACCATGGGGAGGCGCGTTTTGGCCTAATGACCTTCTGTTTTGACCGAGTTGCAACATCAAGAGCAGACTTTAGAGAATTCATGTTGAGTCGACAGATTGATCGCTTACACTGGGACTAAAGAGGTTCTCAGCAGGATCACATGACATGATCACATGACATGTCGCTGAATATTGGCTCGATTATTTCTTTGGACTTTGAAATAGATTTTTCAGATTTGTTATAATTTTATTCTGTGGGGCTGGATAATCTTTAAGAATAAACTGAAAGGTAATTAGGAAATTATCTAATTTGAGGGAAGACAATGAGGTCACTAATCTCTAGTCCATATGTTAGATCTAGAGTGTGCTTGTGGTTGTGAGTCGGTTTATTTACATTCTGTGAAACCAACACTGTCTAACAGAGCGCTGAAGGAATTACTGAGGCAGTCCTCACTCATATTTACGTGGATATTGAAGTCTAGCACCACGTTTGACATAAAATCTGAGAACTCGGTTAACAGGAGGGACCAGGAGGTCTGTAGAGAACTATGAACAAAACTCCTGTTTGGTTTTTCCAATTTGGACATGTGATTGATCACATGAGGCTTTCAAATGAGCAAAATACATTGTTAATTTTAGGACTCAAGAGTCGGCTTGAGTGTGAGATCACTGGCACACCACCACCTCGGCCTGTGCTCCTGGGGGTCTGAAAGTTAACATGAGTGGGTGGGCTGGACTCATTTAGTCTGACATAATCATCTTGTTGAAGCTAAGTTTCAGTTAGCGCTAGAAGATCTATGTTATAATCACTAATTAATTCAGTAACTAAAAGCGATTTGGAGGAAATTGCCCTAATGTTTATCAGTCCACATTTGACATGCTTATTTATTTGTATCATTTGTGAGTTATTTTTATTAAGCTATTTGGTTTGACGCCTGAAATAGCTTTTCTGAGATGTAACTTCTTGACATTATTTGCAAGAGGGACACACACACTCTCTATCTGCCTTGAATCTGAACAATTAATTTGTGACAGCGAGGGGCTCATCTCTGGGTGGTCACTTTAGGCGACTAAGGCTATCAGTAAAATTCCAAACTAAAAGGCATATACCCGCCGAAGGTGGATACATGCGATCCCTGCGTATGAGCCTGGGCTTTCCCCAAAACGCACTACAGTTGCCAACAAAGACTATATTGTTTAGAGGGCACCAACTAGATAACCACACTGCACCTACTTGTAATTTGTGCACCTCCAATTGCCTCCGCTGGGCGCCATTAGCGCTTGTGTGAATCACGATTCGGTGGAACCTCTATCTAGTCTGACACTACCTGACACTTGCTGTTGGCAGCTTCACGTCTCTAACTATAGAACTTCCAATTACTAGAGTGTCACGGGTCCATTCAGCGGGCGTGTGATCGCTGAAGGGAGCAAACCTATTGCAGACAGGAAGCTTGCAGTGCACTACAGACTGGCGTTTACCGCACCGATCCCTCCGAACTGTCACAAATTGGTCCCTGTTTTGTTCTTGGTCTAGTCCCGGCTACAACTGGGGGACTAGTTTTAGCCTTGCTAGCACTGCTAATACTAACACTGCTACCTGAGGTGTGTTGTGGCAGAAAATACCAGACTTGTCTGTGTAAATTGGCCCCTCATGTTCACACAACTGATATTCTGCGCCTGTAGTTTGTTTTTCTTTGATCAACGACCGGTTTCTCTCCATTTGGGAGAGAAACCCAGGGGGTCCAGGACGGGCCTATTTGCATGAACACCTGGCCTTCTGGCCAGGGCATTGTCTTTCTAAGTGTCAGACGATCAAGATGTAAAATCAACTGCCTCTGTTCTTTGTTCTTGTGCCCAGAATTTGTCTCAGGGCCAGTCATTTTCCTTGTGATGCAGGTCATGTGACCTTTTGCTTGCGGTTAGACTTTATAAGAATCGAACCGGTGAATCGGGATTTAGACTAGAAAAGGGACAGATGATGCTTGGATTAGGGACAGATTGATTCAGACAGTACACTGAATTCAAACAATTCACATTTGAGAAAAGACAAATCAGTTCTATTGTTTGACTTTATTTCTTGATAATCGTTAGAGAAGAGAGTCGAAACATTTTGTTTTTCTAAAACAGAGTCCATATGACTACAACTGAATCTTGTTCTACAATGGAACACTCCTGGACAAATGAGGGATTACACGGACAATCATTAGAGAAGTTTTCCACAACAGGTGCCGTTTGATAAACCTGAAGCTTCAATTTGGCTCTAGCTAGACTTCAGCTCCTCCTGATTGGATGTATGCTTCTAACTCCCGTAACCCTGGATTCCAAAGCGACCACTACACCACACCCGACCACTACACCACACCCACCACTACACCACACCCACCACTACACCACACCCACCACTACACCACCCACACTACACACACACACCCACCACTACACACCACCACCACCACACCACCACATACACCACACCACCACTACACCACCCACACTACACACACACACCACTACACACACCACCACTACACCACACCCACCACTACACCACACCGACCACTACACCACACCACCACACACCTACACCACACCACCACACTACACCACACCCACCACTACACCACACCCACCACTACCACACCACACCCACCACTACACCACACCACACCCACCACACCACACCCACCACTACACCACACCGACCACTACACCACACCGACCACTACACCACACCGACCACTACACCACACCGACCACTACACAATTTGTCTGTTGTGTAAGAAAATGATGTTGATTAAAAAGGAGGGGATTAAATGAGGTCACCCTTCTTGCCACTCCCGCTGAGCATGCTAGCACATTAGCACATAATGGGAATGATCTGCAGTAAAAGGTATAATATTGTACAGAAACACACACATAAAATAAATAAAATAAATAAAATAAATAAAATAAATAAAATAAATAAAATAAATAAAATAAATAAAATAAATAAAATAAATAAAATAAATAAAATAAAACCGTATACAGCATTATGGCAGCAACACGTTACCTCAACAAGTATTTTAATTCAGTACCCTCACAATTTACTGCAACTTGATCAGTTTACTCAGACGCTCAGATGCTCAGCCAAATCCACCTTCTATGAGACGGGGACACATGGAATTTTCCCGCTGTCTTTCCGTGTAAACTCCATTTGGTCGTGAATCCTGCGTCGCGGCAGTTTAAACACGAGCAGTTGCACATCCAGCCTGTAACTCCGGCAAAAGTCCAAACTTTTACGCGTCCATGGTGCACGCGTCTTCCTCCTAATCCAGTCATCGGGTTGTCATTTTCTGTGTTCTTTTGCCAAAAGCCCGTCCAGTATGAAAGTATAAAAAAGAGCGATAAGCTAAAGTGTTTGCTTAGCGCTCATAGGTTAGCACGCAGCACATCTGGGTTTAGTTTGCCCTCAGTTTAACCTTCAAACATGCTAAAAGATAAAGAAAATACAGTTATTAGACTATAAATTGAATCCCTAGTTTTTTATTTATTAGGACCCCCATTAGCTTTACCCTAGAGCCAGCTAATCTTCACATACTTACAATTTAAATTTAATGTAGACATATTTTAAAAACAATATAAACAGTACTGCCTACTTAAACAATACATGAATTTACATCATAACATTTTAAAATCTTTAAAATTCAGTTCATATGAATATAATATCATTTTAAATGTTAAGCACTTTTCAGCTCTCTTGACATTTCGTATTTTAACAGATTTACATGGAAGAAAGGGAGAATACAGGGAATTTTGTTCATCAAAATTCCAAAAGTTACGTCACAGCATTTGCCTCCTTCACTAGTTCTATTGGCGTATCATTGATCACAAGTTTGAGACGTTCAGTGAGTGGCATGAGCCAATGGGCAAACGTTTTGGCCACATTGAGTACCAGACCATGATGCATTTCTCCACAGACTTTAGTTCCTTGTTCAGGAGTTTATCCAGCTCGACTGTTGAAGAAGCAGAGGTGCACAGAGTTGTGTCATCCGCGTACAATACTAGTTTTGCATGTTTAATGCCAAGGGTAGGTCGTTTGAAAAGATTTAGTACAGGGGGCTCCAAACTTTTTTCACCGAGGGCCACATTTTGAAACTTATACGGAGCAGAGGGCCACAAACAACCCGACAACGAAGTGAATCATTTGAAATTAGGCATTTGACGTTGTCCTCCACACCTTTAATGAGACTTGGAACATTAATATTAGGCTGGTTTAACATCAAAATGGTTGAATTTGTCCAATTTTATGTTATTAATGTTATTTTGTCGTCCTATGAGCAGAACACGTTGAATGGCCTGGAACTTTTCTCTGTCCCTTTAAGACCAACAGTCCAACTTAGACAACTTTTAATAGTGTTTTGAATGTCTACTTTATAGCTTCAGGCATATAGCTTTTCCATTTTTTGACATTGCATGACAAATCAATATGTACAGCTGAATATAGGCCTATAATTTCACCTCCAGTGCCATCTACAGACAACAGATTGGCTGTCAAACAGTGTCTCACTAAATTACATGTTACATCAGTGTTTTCTTACCTGCTGACAGCCACTTCATTCCAAACTTGGCACCGGGTTATGATTATATTTAAAGTAGGGCAGAGGGCCTTCTGAGGAAGTTTAAAAAGTCTCATCATCTCTGACTTATGAAATATTCCAAAAATATATAAACGTCATAATTTTCAAAGGAGACATATTATTGTAAATTAACTTTGATTCACTTTTTGCTTGAATCCTGTATTGTTCTGCTACTGAGGCTCCGAAAAGTCCTGTTTTGACCCATCCTTGCACTTAGTTGTGATTATTTGAACTCTAAGTGGGACATGTAGAGTTTCTGAAATGCCACGGAGCCGGCGGTCTTCAACGCCGATATTCCATTTGAATTTAAAGATGTAAAACTCCAGACATGAAATCGATGGAGGGATAATTAAGGAAGCGGCTCTTTCGTCTGGAGCAAGAAAGAGACGGACCATAGCCACGGAACAGACTCTCAAGGACTGGAATAACACCGCTTGTTACGGGCGAAACGTCTCTACGAAGAGGCGGGGGCTTTATCAGCTCTGCCGTTTTGAACAGGAAGTCAATGGATCCGTTCCTCTGACTGGATCGCACCTTAAACGCTCTTGTTGCTCGAAGTTAGAGCGTCCGGGGTGGGTAATCAGGTAATGGGCGGGTGGGAGTTAGGCACACACACACGCCGCCGCACCGCACACACAAACAGCAGAAGGGCCGAGGCTTTCGCTCCCGGCTGTTGGCCCGCGCTGCCAGTGTACACACCACACATTGCACACAGTAAACTTTCAGAAAATTGGAAGCTTTCGCATAATAGCTCACAAGTTTGATGCGTTTGAAATGAAAATAAATGGCTTTTTTTTTGTGGCGAAAATACATTGGGTCGTTTAGATTTTATCATCACAGGAATAAATGATATAGCGCTATGGGATTGTAAAGCGAATGGGAGCATGAAGCGCACAAACTGATCCTAATTTTGATCGATGAACGTGTGCGATTTTTTTACAAGTTAGCGCTCCATGCTAGTATTTGTAAGTGACTGGAGGAGAGCGGCTTGTTATCCTGTCCGTCCGTCATTGCAGAGGAGCTAAACACGGACAAGATGCTGCCAAAAAAACCACTTTTTTGAGCTGTGAGCCGCCCTGGAATGACCGTAATATATATTCTCAGTTTTGGCAGTTTTGGCATCGAACGCTTCTCAAAAATGGAAGATGTGCATGCGCTGTACCGTTTTTTTTTTTTTTTTTTTTTTTTTTTTTACAAGGACAACATGAGACAAGCAGTAAAAAAAAGAAAAAAGAAAAAGCTGAAAAAGCCCCTCACAAAAAAAATGGGTGACACAAAATGCAGTCAAATTTGACAGACTTTTGGACGAAATGGTACAATTTCTTTGGGTGTTGTGTGCCGTGATTTTCCCTTCTTTCATTTTTTTCGCTGGATGTCTACCATTTTGATTTTACGTCTGTTCTCTCTCTGGTCTTGTTTTTTTTTATTCTTTCACCCTGTTTGTTTATATGTTAAACAAAAAACAAAACAAAAAAAACCGACATAACGTGATCAGACTATTGTCGCTAACCCTCGCCGAGCTACATTGTTAGCTATCTGTGAGCTAACGTATTGTGCTAAATGAATAAATGCTCAACGAGTTCTCAAAAAAACAAAAATGAAAAAACCCGCAAGGGAGACGCAAGACACAAGAGGAAACATTCCATGACATTGACAGTCCGTGTGCAGCGGCGACGTTAGCGACCAGAGCGCCTAGCTGCCTTTCATGTCCTGGTGCACGGAGCAGAGTACCTAGCAGCGTTTAACCGACGTCTCCTTCACACAGGGCGACATGGCGGGGGGGGCAACAGACACCTTTTGGACGGACACTGGCGGAGGCACAGAACTCGCCCCATGGTTAACTTCCTGTTGAGAGCTGGCGAGAACGAACGAAAAGGGCTGTTGCTAGTGTGCGCAGAGTGAGGCGCATCCAACATCCTTACTGTTTTCGCCTTAGTTCATCTCTGCCTTGGGATTTGCCAATGCACAAGAATCTCTCCACGCCGGTCTGTGGCCACTGGGGAATGTAGGTATTGAGCAAACCGGTGCCGATAACTATCTCGCGGACCTTGGTTGAGTTAGCAAAGTGTTAGTTTGGAGGGTAGATCGGCCTTCCGCGCTTTTTGTCTGCTCCGCATCGCTTTCTCGTGCTTCCAGTGTCAGGGCAAACATACTTTTCAACTCTAAAACGGATGAAATCTTACCTGAGATCAGCCGCGTGCCAAGACAGACTCAGAGGACTTGAATTGACTTTGAGTTGAAGATCTTTGAACATGGAAGAGTTGGTCAATGCTTTTGTTCAAGCTACAGTGTTCTCTAAAAGTGATATTTTTCATATGTTTTAGTCTCGCCAAAATCACAAGTTGGACACAGTTTAATGACATAAACATAATTAGTTTATTTTAATTAGTTCGCAGCAGTTCCCAGCATCCTAACTATTCATCACAATGAGTTTTATAAAGCGTGTGTAACATTTTTCAGCGGACACGACGACTAGCATGCTAACTTCAACAAAACATGCTAACAATACACCAGCGTTACTTCCTGGTTCGCATCCACTAAAAATACTTTATAATTAAATACACCGGGCTCACAATGGTCAGATTTTTATCCTATTTTAACCATATATTTGTACTGAACTTTATTTATTACAAGAAATAAAAGTGTACATTCCCTTTTATTGCTTCTGAAATAAACAATTGTTATACGCGTTGTTTTGTAAAGTATAAATTTGAGTTTTATATGCTTGTCAGTGGGCTCGCACAGCAGAATAGTGGTAGGTTTTATTCCCCCGATAATGTGAGCAGTTTGCGGCCGTTGTTGCGTCTCCAGTCGTTCCCCATCATCCTAAATCATGCTCAGTGCGCTAATCCTCCGACTAATCCCCGCGCGTGTCTTTATAATGACTGTCCTTTATAAATGGCCTCATAAAAAGGTCATACCTTTCTATTGTGCTGCATTAAACAAGGGAATATTAATCTTTGGTTTTACTGCCCTGGAAATGGCGGGATTACCTGATTAAACAAAAGGGGACTTGCTTCAGCATACACTACGTCAGCCCGTATAAGTCTATATTAGCACAGTCAATTTAGGCTGACAGAGCCGCAGTGCCTCATCTGCATAGCGTCGTGTGGTAGAAAATCACCTAATTATGATTTATTTTTTATGAATAAGCTTTCTCGCACAAAAGGCAATTGTTCAGATTATGGCTGTAAATTCTGTCACATTTGTTTTTCCTCGAAATGGTGTGAGTTTTTTTTTTTTTTGGCAAGCAGCGACAACGCAGGGAGAATAGGAGCAATTTAATTAATATAACGTAATTACGAAGGCAAGCAAAGCAGTCCGTTTTACAGTGCGCGCTCTGGAAGCCGAGACCGCCTAACGCCCAATCCAGCAGGAAATCATTCCGAAGGAAATTGTGCCCTTCACTATATTGGCCCGCGATAACTCTGATGGGTAATATGGAGACTTCCTGATCCCAAGAAGCAGACCGAGCCGGAGCTAAAGGTTAAAATAATGTTTTTAAGTAAACTGAAGTATTTTGAAGCAGGAAAAGTTAATGAAATGCAAATAGGCAAAAGTCACCAAAAACCCTGAACTTTCTGGACCACAGAGGACTTTTTTACTGCTGCACCAATAATCTAGTCCTGGTTCAGGGTCTGTGGGGGTGGTCTGTGTCCGGTCCTGGTTCAGATTATGTGGTCTAGTCCTGGTTCAGGGTCTGTGGTCCGGTCCTGGTTCAGACTCTGCGGTCTAGTCCTGGTTCCCTGCGGTCCTAGTCCTGGTTCAGACTCTGCGTCTAGTCCTGGTTCAGACTCTGCGGTCTAGTCCTGGTTCAGACTCTGTGTCCTGGTTCAAACTCTGCGGTCCTGGTCTTCAGACTCTTTTCCCCTAGTCCTGGTTCAGACTCTGGTCCAGTCCTGGGACTCTGTCCAGTCCCTGGTTCAGACTCTGCGGGTCCAGTTCTGGTTCAGACTCTGCGGTCTAGTCCTGGTTCAGACTCTGCGGTCTAGTCCTGGTTCAGACTCTGCGGTCCAGTCCTGGTTCAGACTCTGCGGTTCAGTCCTGGTTCAGACTCGTCTAGTCCTGTTTTGATGTGACAGAGAAATATGGTTTTATTTAGTATTTACTTCGTGAAACAACAGGACCTCTGCGAGTTGCTTGTGGACATTGGATATAAATAATAAATATGTGGTGCAGTTTGACCCCCAGACGATTGTCCAATCGGAAAGCATAATTGAACAGCCCTGATTTATGGACTTAAAAACAGTGCAAACGAACGTGTGCTGTAACGAAGCTGGGAATTCAGAAAAGGGTTTTTGACGCTCGGAGGGGAGAGGACCTTCTAACCAGGATTCATCAAACAACTCCAGGTATGTTTTTGATCCGATCCAATTAAAAAAGCATTTAAAAAAACAAGAAAAAGCCCACATGCTGAAATTGTGTTACAAACTCCCTCTAAAGGCTGCAGAGGGAATTGCAAAGGGAAATCTAGCTTGTCCCAACATAGTACCTAAAAAAAACCCTGGTTATTCAGTGTTTTTGTGAAGGACAGAGGTGAAAGTACGTACTAAATTCATCAATCAAGTGTCAATGAAGTTAAATGTAATTTGTCCGATCAAATTCAAAAAGTGTTAAAAAAAAAGAAAGAGCCTACATGGCATGGAGAACGGTGTACTACGCGGAGGGAACGGTGTGACGCGGAGGGAACGGTGTACTACCGAGGAACGTACGAGGCTAAAAGCTAACAAACTTCAAAAAGTGTTTAAAAAAAAGAAAAAAAAGAAAAATGCCCACACGCCAAGGATTAAGTTAAAAACTCCCTCTAGAGGCAGTAGAAGGAATTGCAAAGAGAAATCTCGCTTGTCCCCAGCACATTAAACCCGGGTAATTCAGGTTTTTTGTGAGGCTCAGAGGGCGAGAGTACGTACTAAATTCATCAAGCAAGTGTGACTAAGTTAAATGTAAGTCCGGCTATGTTTTTTAACGAGGGAACGTGTTATAACATGGTAATAAGCTCAAAATAAGTTCTTCAAATACTCATCTCAGTCTTATTTCTGTAACATTTGAACCCTGCTCCTGGTCCACTGGTGTCATGGGGACCAGTTCCGGTTCTTGACCTATGTTTTGGATCATACAGTGGCCATGACTCTGTTCAGTTCCTTCCGTCTGTAATCATCCCCCCCACACCTGCTCCAGCCCCACCGCCACCCCCTTTCCCCCCGCCTCGCTCGGTTCCGTGCCGTTGTGTCTTTGGCTTCAGCTGATTTGTTTCTTATCAAAACTCATTACGGCTGCAGTTTACCTTCTGCTGCCTCATTAGCCTCCCTCTGCTCCGCGCCGGCTCGTCCTCCGCGCGGACGATTAGAATGCGAAAATTGTGCCTTTCGCCGCACTTTTTTGAAGAAGCGCCGGACGCGTGGCGGTAGTGACGGGGGCGCGATATGTACAGTTTCTGGCGGAGTTGTGCGCCATCTGCTCGTGGTCGTGGAGGTTCTACAGCTTTGCCGGGAAGTTAAAGGTGCTGTACATTATGTTTTACTGTCTGGAAAATGTGAAAACAGAACATTTAAACATGTTTTAATGTATTGTCTACTTGCCTAATGCATTCTGAGCACTGTAATTATTCACCAAAATGAGTTTTATAATGCTATTCCTTACTCTCTAAGGCTGAAAGCTACATGCTAACAGCTCACGTCCTGCTTTGTGGAGAAAAACCCCACTCTACTTTTACAGTATATCTGTATTGGGGCAAAACAGATTCTGGTAACACTCTAGAATAAGGCATAGATACAAGGCATTAATCATTAAATAATCATTGACAAAATAAACTTATCATTTTCAAATGTTACGTTATTTACTAATCCTAAACAAAAAAGAACTGATCATTAATGATAAGGCTTATCTTATGCTGGCGCCGCAGACGGATGCCCTGGCTTTTCGGTGCTAAGTGGACAAATGAGCAGCGGAGGAGCTACGTGCGTGTTTGGACATTCTAAGACAGACTCCCCCATCACCACCGTGAACTCCTTCCGCTTCCTCTGCACCACCATCACCCAGGACCTCAAGTGGGAGCCCACCATCACCCAGGACCTCAAGTGGGAGCCCACCATCATCCAGGACCTCAAGTGGGAGCCCACCATCACCCAGGACCTCAAGTGGGAGCCCTCCATCAGCTCCCTCATCAAGAAGGCCCAGCAGAGGGTGTACTTCCTGCGGCAGCTGAGGAACGCCAAGCTTCAGATGGTCCCAAGCCCCCGGATGACAAAATGGCGCCCAATACAAGCCTATGGCGTGTGCTCATTGGCGCATGTCTCCAAAAAAGTTCCCTACTTCCGCGTTACTTCCTGAATAGGGAGTCTAGTGCCTCCCCTTTTATGACGACATCGTCATGTCGCTTTGGCGTCGGGAACGAGCACGGCGACAGCAGAACGCGTAAAGACTGAGGACAGTTAGTGCGGACTTTTGGAGTCTGTGGTCTTGAAATGGTTACGAAATTATATGAAACTGTTATATCTATAAATATAAAGGTTTCATGTTGTAAAGCGAAAATAATGGTTTCTTTGCAGAAAGCATGAGCCGTGAACTCATGAATGCTTTTTTTGTGTATCTAAACGTTAGCTTGTGTTAGCTGTGTTAGCTTGTGTTAGCTTGTGTTAGCGTTTGTTAGCTTGTGTTAGCTTGTGTGAACTGTGTAATCGTTCATTTACACTTCATATTGAATGATGTGTGAAAACGTGTGAAATGACATAAAACACACTGTACGTGTCTCGTTTGTCTCGTCTTCTTCTGTTTGGTTTCCGTCCGACACGCGCTTTTCTGATGATCGTTCACGAGGAGCGCGTGCGCGGTCAGAGCGCGTACATGTTCGCCGTGATGTTAAAAATGTGATTTTCAAGGATTTTTGAAACGGTGAAAGAGTGAAATTCCTTCTATTTTATTTTTAGACTAAAAAGAATTTCGCACTTTCGGTAATTTTACAGGCCGAACTGTTGAAATGGTTGGTGCCTGAGGCTGCAGTACCGCGGAGCAGCCACTACTCAATTTGGATCGCGGACAGAGGGGCGTGCCTTATCCAGTTATTATAATAGATCCATGGATGGTCCTCACCTCCTCCGTCACCGTGTGGTACACTGGAGCCACAGCCAGGGACAAACAGAGAGACTACAGCGCCCTCTGCTGAGAAGGTGATCATCTCTGCAGGACCTGTACGTCTCCAGGGCTCTGGGACGAGCAGGTCGGATCACCAGCTGACCCTTCTCACCCTGGACATGGTCTATTTGAACCACTCCCCTCAGGCAGGAGGCCACTCCCCTCAGGCAGGAGGCCACTCCCCTCAGGCAGGAGGCCACTCCCCTCAGGCAGGAGGCTACATATGAACACTTCTAAACACCTGCCACTTTAACTGCAACTAATCATCACTCACTGTCACTTTCTGCACTCAAAACTTTAAATTAACTGTAATTCTCGTGTACATAGTAATGCCTATTTTTATTTCTATTTTATCCTATAGTAATTTTAAAGTTGTTTCTTAATGCGCTTTGGATTTCATATATGTTGTTTTCATTATTGCTCAGTGTTTTATGTTGCACCTTAAGGCCGAGACAAGTTTCTATGTTTGTGTTGACAATGGCAATAAACCTTTTCTGATTCTGATTCTAATATCTACAAAGCTTTTATAAATGTTTAGTAAGAAATAAATAATCAATTAACAAAAATAAATCAAACATTCACGTTAATATAGGTTGCAGTTCCCTCTTTTGCACCTCTATAGATCGGAGCCTGGTTAAAGTTCAGATATTTAAAAAAACATCAGTTATATCAGGTCTATTCAACATAAGGCCCAGGGGCCCAAATCAGGCCCTCCAAGCAGTTAAATCCGGCCCATGAGCCATTTTACAAATATTGAAATAATTAAATAAAAATCTTGTTTTACGGGTTTCTTTCTGGGTTAGCACTAGTTTAGTGGTTTACCTGGTTTGGTCGTGGTTTAGTTCTTGTTTAATTCTGATTACGACCTGGTTGGTTCTCGTCTAGTCCTAGTTCTGGTCCAGTTCTGGTTGCGCATTTTTGCTGAACTCATTGAAACAGTTTTCAGGGTGTTTTGTACGACCCAAAATGTTGTCACTGTCGTACGTGTTGTGGACCGCCGGCCCAGAAGCGTTGGCCCGCCGAAAAATCTGGGCCTCTGGAAAATCAAGTGGAATAGCCCTGATGTTTGAATCGTTCAAACAATACTTATTTAAATGATGTACTCCTGACCAAGATCCAGTCCCCTAATGCTCCCGCAAATTCCCTCCAAAAAGTAATTAGTTATAGTTGCCTACCGTATTACTTCCCCTCCAAAAGTAATTGAGTTAAGAACTGCTGAGTCGCAAAATAAAAATCGTAACTCCGTAAAACCCTGCGCATGCTGCATTTTCCCTGTGTGTTTTGTAAATAAGACGCATGCGACGACAACAACCAACGCTTCTGATTGGTCTCTTTAATTTACCCAATCACAGGAGGAAAGAGTAATGAGGTTACGATTACTAATGACCGATCTCTTACTTTAAACATCGTTACTCCCACCGCGTCCCCCCCCCAAGTCAAACAACGCATCACATTTATACGATCTTATCAATATCAATGACATCGTCCATTCCTCTTATCCACATAAGACTATATTTGATTCAAAATGTAACTAATAAGAGTGCAACGTAGACTCCAAAAGCTCTCTGTATCCACGGTAACGCTGTACATAAGAACGTTTTCCTCTAAATCTACATCGATGGCTAACGAAAAGAATTTGATAAACCTGAAAGAAAAATAACTGTTTCCTTGGACATACGACAAGGTGGATCTTACATTATTATTATTATTATCATTATTATCATCATCATTATCATCATTATTATTATTATTACTTAATTCCACCGGGTGTGCGCTAACTGTTAAGCGGGTGAAGCTAACGTAGCACTAGCCTTGCGGTCTGGAAATGCTACAGCGAAACGGACAATTTAATGTGAATTTCGGCTACTAAGAACTCTAATAATAATGTTTTCTTTTGCCCGGACATTTGCAAAGACGTTCCATTTGTTAAGTTTCGGAGCAACATGTTGGAGAAAGTGTGTGTGCGCGTGTGTGTGTGCGTGCGTGCGTGTGTGCGTTAAATCAAACAGCATTCACTTGTTGCTTAAGATCAAGTTAATTTCTCTTTTCCATGTTAACATATCTTATAATTAAAAGCTATATTTGTCTTTAATTATGAAAACAAATTAAGTCTGATAAATATACAAACATATACATTTGAAATATTCTGCATTACAAAAATAAAACGCATCGCTTTCTAAAGAAAACAACCCCCCCCCGCACACTTTGTCTCTGAACTTCTTTCTTCCTCCCGCTCGCTCACAGTTTTAATTTTCTCTTAGCATCTCATTAACGCCTCGGAAAGTAAATGACAGACATATGTTCCTGCGCCGCCGTCAGTCTGGTTTTGTTCACACATCTGAGAAGACGGACACGGAGAGCGGGAGGAACCAACTGCAGCGCGGGGGTGTGACAAACCAAGCGGAAACTCACAGCAACGAGGTCACCGGTTGAACTCGTCCGCAGGTCTGTCAGCCTTGAAGGACAAATATGATGCAGCATTTGTATTTTCGATTAACGTTTGAACATGCTCTAGAGGACATTTACTTTGGCGTTTTCATGTTTTAAGAACAAAAAAAAATACAGTTTAATAAAAAAATCTATTAAAAAAGAAAAGATTGAGTTCAAGGTCTTGAGCTCCATCTACTGGCAGCAGATGATAATTAGTGAGTTAAGACGGAATCCGAGCATAGGTGAAATATATCATTGTTTTGGTGATTCTGGTGAGCATACAGTATACAGTATATATACAGCATACATAGAGCTTGGGTATCAGGAATCAGAAATCAGAATATATTTATTGCCATTGTCAGTGAACAGAATTCACGACATAGGAACATGATTTGATGACAGATGCGACAAGAGAGACATGCAAAAGAGCATCAGCCACCCAGGCAGCCATGCGGCGCCTGCTGGGGAACTTGAACTCTAGGAAAATAAAAAACAGTTTCAGCAATAAGCATAAGCAACATATTATGAATACAGTACACGTGGTCACGTGTTTTTCAGTGGATATGGGGGATGGGTCACAAACAAGAGAAGAAATAGATGTGGGAAGTGCAGACGGTGAGTGAAGGCCATGAATGTTGGTTGTGAGCGTGGGTCGCTGCGACCGGCTCCCCGACTTGTTTCTCCAAGGCCGGGAAGGAGATAAGAAGGAGAAGGGAGATTTTTGTACATAAACTGGGGAAAAAACTTTGGGTATGTTGTAGATGTGCCACGGAACAACTCGACAAGCTGCTGGTAAATACAACAATGGAATACGAGAGAATGTTTGTGGAGAATAGTGACGATGACGAGGATCATGGAGTACAGTTGGCGGGGCAGAGACTCGGGATGGGGGCTCCGTCTCAGGTGATCAGCCCCGCCCCTTCCTTTAGACAGCGATGTGTTGAGGTGTAGATGATAGAGATATGGGGATTGAGAGAGCAGGGACCACCAGAGACACTGGGACAGGCCTATAAATAGGGCTTCTGGGTAGTTAGAGGTGTGGCGAAAGAGAGGAGGCGTGGTTACGGGAGGAGTAGGAGGTTGAGGCGTGGTCCACCTCCACCACCTCTGTCAATGAATAACGAGCCTTAACGACATGTCTCACACTGTTGTCAGAATACATTTGAAAGTTAATAGTAAGTTAATGTTTAGGAACTCGCCGTAGGTTTTACATTGGGCAAACTGAAAAATGGAGGTGACGACACACTCACACAGCGACCCATAGACCCCCCCTCCCCCTTCGTACGTCTATGGTCATGTGAATGCAAGAACGCACAAATGCCTACGACTGCTTTCTCGTCTCTACGGCGACGGCATCTGCAAAGCGCTCAGCCTTCGTACAAACGATCTGCTTCACAAGGGCACACTTTTCCGTTGCCCAATCAGGCACGAATCCATTCAGAACAACGACATATCTAAACGTCCTTCCCAGGATGCAGCAGGACCTTCTCCCACGTGTTTACAGACGATCGAAGGAAAGCGCGAGGTGGAGGTTACGTTGGCGACGCACAGATGTTTTCACTGATTAAGAGATTACTTCGGATACTGCACATACAACATTTGCTGCTGGTTATTTGATGTTTCCGTATTGTATGTGTATATTCTATAGTTGTTTGGATATGATTATGGCGAAGCATGTTTAAAATTATGCCACAAGTCGACAGGGAATTAGACTACACCAGCAGTCCGGCACAGTCAGTCCATTTGTCCGTACAATTTGTCCATTTTCAAATGTTTTAAATGTCAATTATAGTGTCAGTCCAGTCTTTGATCATCAGTTTAGTTTGTGTCATCCTTTTTCACTGTGGCCAGAAATATGTTCCAGAGGTATCCATTTGTTTCATCCATTTCAGGGGTTTAGAGGCCCACATACATAGTTCTGAACTCGAGTGGGATGGCCCTGTCAAAAACCGCATCGTCAACCGCTCTGTTCATCTCAGTCCAGTATGTCTGTACAACAGGACGGTAAGAGTGTTTCTCCTGGCAACCAACGTTTCTCCAGCATTTCCGTGTGAGTAATGGGCAAAAGAACTCCCCCTTCCATTGGGATGTATATATGTTTTCCCATTCTTCGCTCTATATCGAGTGCCAGGTGTGTTTGGCCCTTATGTCTGAGGGCTCATGCCCGAAACGTCACTCACCTGTGGTGCACAATTATACATTTGGGAGCTAATTTAGCTGTGCACACTTCATTCTGCACAGATGGAGAAAACTTCACAGATGGAGAAAACTTCATAGACTGGGAAAATTTAGAATGTGTGTTTTTGACGCTCGGAGGGAGAGAACTTTCTAGAACTTGGTTAAAAGCTTGAAAAAAGTCTATTTAGTATAATATGTGCAGATATTTCCTGTAACATCTTTGTTTAGTCTGTATGTTTTATGTGTGTTGATCAGCTCTTTCCAACACACAAAGATTGTGTGTTCAGGGCCGCTGCTAACCTTTTGGATGCCCAGTGGTGCCCCCCAGGCCCCCAACCCACATCGAACATGTAAAAAATGCGTAGCGGTTTGACATCTGTAATACTACCTGAAGATGACTATTTCTGACATTTTTTTTTGTTTTTTTTAAAATACATTTCACAAACCAAACTGGGGTCTGGGGGTCCTCAACCACGATGTTTTCAACAAAAATAATATACTTTTCTGTATTCTGGTGCCTTTTACATGTAATATTAACAGCAACTCATGACTAAGTTTATTATGAGCCCCCACAGTCTATGTTTGAATGAATTATAGCTTATTAATGATGAGCCATGAGATATATAGAATATGTAATGTGCTAAGGAGGGGTCTGGGGGCACTCTCCCTGAAAATGCTAAATGATGTTTGTCGATGTTTGTCACCTTGGCCCCACCTCCGCAGACTCTGAGTTTGCCATTGCGACGTGAGCTTAGCTTAGGTTTAGCTTCAAAAGTGTTAACGCCACAAACGCCACGTACACGTCTGATTAGCTGAAAGCACGACTCGCCGACAAACTCTCCCTCTGCCCAAAGCTCCGGACCATTATTTGATTTGACAATCGCCAAAACAGCCAAAACAGCTGGACTAAATGAGGACGGTTGGCGTTCCTATTCCTGGCGTTATCTCAGTATGTATCATAAGAAGATGCGCATAGACACACATACTTATTATAATGAAGGTACATACGTCACACAGTTAATCCATCCCTTTTGTTAAACCAGTAAAATGCAGTCTACATTCTTTCGGTGCCTAAGATGTTTCTCCTTTTCAATAAAACAGGCAACACAAAAAAGTAGTTAGAAAGTAGATCTGAGAGCCCAGGTGATCCATCTTGTGCAGCGGTGACACAAAACAAATGCACGGAGGTCAGGAGCAGTTACCTGGACTCTGGTGATGAGATAAACAAGTCTTCCAGCTGGAGGCGCTGTATTGGAGCTGACACACTGCTGAGCACACGTGAGCGAGTCCCTTAGCACACGGAACAGACAGGCGTGTGGCTTTACATGTCAAAGAGGGGGGGATTTTTACACATCGCTTTGGGGCTAAACGCGCTCAAATCAGGACAAACTCTAATCATGAGCACCTTAGTTTACCTTTGTGAAATCCAGATGAGATGATATTCTTAAAAATAAATAAATATAAATAAATATAATTACATTTTTATTTCTGCTAAAATGTGCTGGAGCCCATCCGTCTGCCATGTTCGTTTGGGGGCCTCACCTTTGGATTCTGCCCAACCTCAATGCTGCCCTGTGATTGGTCCAGTCCAGCCTCATGAGACTGTAAATATGTTAATATATTATAACTAGTAAAACCTAAAACAGTAAAAAATGCATTTAACAATATAAACATTTTAGTTAAGATGAAAAACTGTAATAATGAGACTTTAATGGTGTTTACAACATTTATTTTTAGTGTAATTGTAATTATAATAATAATAATAATAATAATAATAATAATAATAATAATAATAATCATCATCATAATAACAATAGTTCCAAAGCCCTTCACACAACACAGGTTAGAAAGCCAGATTGTCATTCTTCTTTAGAGATAAAGCATGTTTTCCTCTTAATTGAACAAAACCGTTCATCCAGGCGACATTCTTCTCAGTTCTGGATTATGGTGACATTATATACATGCACTCTACAGCAACAGTGTTAAAACCTCTGAACTCTATCATTCAGCTCTAAGGTTCAGCTCTAAGGTTCAGCTCTACGGCTCAGCTCTAAGGCTCAGCTCTAAGGTCAGCTCTAAGCTCAGCTCTAAGGCTCAGCTCTAAGTTCAGCTTTAAGGTCAGCTCTAAGGCTCAGCTCTAAGGTTCAGCTCTAACAGCTCTCAGCTCTAAGTTCAGCTCTAAGGCTCAGCTCTAAGGTTCAGCTCTAAGGCTCTCAGCTTTCAGCTCTAAGTCAGCTCAGCTCTAAGGTTCAGCTCTAAGGTTCAGCTCTAAGGCTCTAAGCTCTAAGGTTCAGCTCTAAGGTTCAGCTCTAAGGTTCAGCTCTAAGGTTCAGCTCTAAGGCTCAGCTCTAAGGTCAGCTCTAAGCTCAGCTTCAGCTCTAAGTTCAGCTCAGCTCTAAGGTTCAGCTCTAAGGCTCAGCTCTAAGGTTCAGCTCTAAGGGCTTCAGCTCTAAGGTTCAGCTCTAAGGTTCAGCTCTAAGGCTCAGCTCTCAGCTCTAAGGTTCAGCTCTAAGGCTCAGCTCTAAGGCTCAGCTCTCAGCTCTAAGGTTCAGCCTAAGGTTCAGCTTTAAGGTTCAGCTCTAAGGTTCAGCTCTAAGGTTCAGCTTTAAGTTCAGCTCTAAGGCTCAGCTCTAAGGTTCAGCTCTAAGGCTTCAGCTCTAAGGTTCAGCTCTAAGGCTCAGCTCTAAGGCTCAGCTCTAAGTTTCAGCTCTCTCAGCTCTAAGGCTCAGCTCTAAGCTCAGCTCTAAGGTTCAGCTTTCAGCTCTAAGGCTCAGCTCTAAGGCTCAGCTCTAAGGTTCAGCTCTAAGGTTCAGCTCTAAGGTTCAGCTCTAAGGCTCAGCTCTAAGGCTCAGCTCTAAAGCTCTAAGGCTCAGCTCTAAGGTTCAGCTCTAAGGTTCAGCTCTAAGGCTCAGCTCTAAGGGCTCAGCTCTAAGGCTCAGCTCTAAGGCTCAGCTCTAAGGTTCAGCTCTAAGGCTCAGCTCTAAGGTTCAGCTCTAAGATTAGTTTGAGCTTCATATCAAGTATTCACTGCTTGAGATTTCCGGACTTTCTTATTTAATAGTCACAGTTAATACAAAGTCAGGAGAAAAGGCCTTCAACTACTTTGCTTCAGTCTCTAATGTTTATGTTCTGTTTGTGAAGCAAAACGGCCCTGAGTCCGACGAGGAGAAACTGTGACACTCGTGACAAGAGGGAACTACAAGCACCGAAAGAGCCACAGTTTAACAACGTCAGCAACGACTCATTCATGTCTATAATAATCCTGCACACACTTCTCTTAACTTCTACTCACTTACACACTGCACCTACAGTACTTCTACTGCACTTCTACAGCACCTACAGTACTTCGACTGCACTTCTACAGTACTTCTACTGCACTTCTACAGCACCTACAGTACTTCTACTGCACTTCTACAGCACCTACAGTACTTCTACTGCACTTCTACAGCACCTACAGTACTTCTACTGCACTTCTACAGCACCTACAGTACTTCTACTGCACTTCTACAGCACCTACAGTACTTCGACTGCACTTCTACAGTACTGCTTCTACGCACTTCTACAGCACCTACAGTACTTCGACTGCACTTCTACAGACTTCTACTGCACTTCTACAGCACCTACAGTACTTCTACTGCACTTTCTACTAGCACTTCTACAGTACTTCACTCACTCTCTACAGTACTTCTACTGCACTTCTACGCACCTACAGTACTTCTACAGCACTACAGCACTTCTACAGCACTACTACAGTACTTCTACTGCACTTCTACAGCACCTACACTGCACTTCTACTTCTACTGCTACTTCTACTACTACTTCTACTGCACTTTCTACTGCACTTCTACAGTACTCTACTGCACTGCACTTCTACTGCACTTCTACAGTACTTCTACTGTCACTTCTACAGCACTTCTACAGTACTTCTACAGTACCCTACTTCTACAGCACCTACAGTACTCTCTACTGCACTTCTACAGCACTTCAGTACAGCACTTACTGCACTTCTGCACTTCTACTGCACTTCTACAGTACTTCTACGTACTTCTACTGCACTTCTACAGCACTTCTACAACAGCACTTCTACAGCACTACCTCAGTACTACTCTACTGCACTTCTACTACAGTACTTCTACAGCACTTCTACACTTCTACTGCACTTCTACAGTACTTCTACTGCACTTCTACAGTACTTGCACTTCTAACTTCTACTTCTACTGCACTTCTACTCCTTCTACAGCACTTCACTCTACTGCACTTCTACAGCACTACTGCCTTCTACATACTTCTACAGCACTTCTTCTACTACAGCACTTCTTCTACTTCTCACTGCACTTCTACTTCTACAGCACTTCTACTACTTTACTCTCTACTTCTACAGCACTTCTACTTTTACTTCTACTGCATTCTACTCCGACAGACTTCTACTGCACTTCTACTGCACTTCTATTGCACTTTTACAGCACTTTCTACTTGCACTTCTACTGCACTTCTACTGCACTTCTACAGTACTTCTACATCTACTGCACTTCTACTGCACTTCTACTGCACTTCTACTGCACTTCTACAGTACTTCTACAGCACTCTACAGTACTTCTACTGCACTTCTACTGCACTTCTACAGCACTTCTACAGTACTTCTACAGCACTTCTACGGCACTTCTACAGTACTTCTACAGCACACACATTACACTCTGTATTATTCATTCACTCCACACGTGAGCTCAGTGCTACAGGTGGCTGTTGTTCAGGTTCAGGGGCCCCGCAGTGCAGAGGCTTCACAGGGCAAAGGGCAGTGCAGACGCTCCACAGGGCAGGGGCCCCACAGGGCAGGGGCACCACAGGGCAGAGGGCATACGCCCCACAGAGCAGGCTGAGCCGTGTGCCGTTGCTAAGCGCTGGTGCAGTCTCTGTCTGACACACTCCCAAAACTCGTCTTTTTAAGTCTATGATTTGAGTCGTTTTGAGAAGGTTGTTAAAACTTTAGGCCTGATGTTGTTACAAATATGTCATGGAAAAACAAGTGTATGTGTGCACATTCAGTCAATGTGTGTGTGTGTGTGTGTGTGTGTGTGATGCGGTTGAAAATATTCAACCTAAGGCCTGTTCGGCCAGCTTTGGTTGCGGGCCGGCAGTTTAATCGGGCCGATCTGGGCTAATGATGAGGGAACATGGTCAGAAGTGCAATATGTCCACTTCAATTACACATGGTAAAAAGTCAATTCTATGAAGTATAGAAAGCGCCAAAACCAAAGTCCCTTTCAACATGTATACCTGTCTCTCTGTGCCTTCTCTAATGGGACTTTTTTCTCACGGGAGGGAGGAGAGGAGGAGGAGGAGAGGAGGATCAGAGACGTGCAGACAGGAGGAGATTAGACTAGCAGCACAAACTACTGACAGTATGATAATGGACTCCAGCACTATGCCGCGCCTCACAGAACTCCCCTCCGCATCGTTCAGTTACTTTTGGGATTATCTAACTGCACCAGACACAAACCGTAGCGCGCAAAGGCTTCGACCAAACGCTCTTCAATGCCTTAGTCGCAATGCCTTTGTTCGCCGATCGCGTTCGCAAAGGCGTTTTATTGTTTTTAGTTGTTGCAGACGTGTACAAAAAGATGCCTCGCGCCGTATCAGACGTGTGCAGACGTTTGTTTCATTAGAGACTGAATTGTTTGTATTTGAAGAGCCCCGTCGTGCAGAAGTTAGTGTTCGACCGTGAAGTTACTGGTTGGACTAACTTGTAGAACTTTAATTTCCCTGTATTATGCCAGCCGTTTAAGCCATTTATCAACGGCAACAGGGTTATGTCCCCACAAAGAAGTATCCGTAGCCACACCTTGCCTCAGACGACGGACACGTGCTTGACTATAAGAGAAAAGCGCTAAATTTGTTAAGGACCTATTGCGGAAGGTAGAAATGTTATTTTGGGTCCTGGCCTGATCTAACTAATGGGAAGCTATTGTACCAAATAGAGTGCGACAATGTAATAAACACTCAACAAATCATCGGCTGAACTTGAGTTTGTGATCATTTCCCTTTAAATCTCTCTCTCTTGCTTCATGAAACGATTCATAATTAATAGAATCAACGCACACAATGTTGATGAAGCTTTTGAATTGTCACGAGACGCTGGAAATCATTCCCCGAACGAAAACCCAACTGAAACACAGAAACACATTTGTAGCTTCTCTCATTTGTGGCTTGCCTGTCGACCTGGGGCTTTGTAAATCCGGTAAAATGCTCTGATTTTTCGCTCTTGATCATGTACAAATCCCGTGCGCCAAAAATAATCCACAATCCACTCTGAAACGCCGGTAAAAGTTTGTGTTCCAAGGGGCTTCAGGTTCAGTACGAAGACCCGGCCACCGTCCCAGTCGGAGCGGGTTTGTGGAGCTCTGTTGGTGTCTGCTAGAACCGCATATGTTCGCCGTTTTCCGCCGCATCCGTCGAACGCAAGAAGTTCGACGACACAAAGAGGACACCGCTGGTATTTGTGGAATCATTTAACAAGAAACGGTAATAAATGAAAGGGTGACTGACAAATGGCGATCTACAACTGCCCTCTTGAGGCGTCATCGCTGTGTCACATTCAACTCACACGCCACACAGTTTAAGTAGTTGGCGGTTGAGCGGGTAAAGGAAGTGTCTGGACAGTTATCGCGAAAAGATCTGGATAATATTACTTTTCTCTTCAAGAATCCAAACTGACGCAACTCTCCAAAGGTTATAGATGTGTTTTTAGAAATGCAAAATTGACCTTTGCAAACTGCAGAGGTGAGACACATTTGCTAGTTTGATAAAGTGCTTTGGCTTTTGGATGGTGGTGTGAAATCCCGTCTTTTAGACGCAAAACGGTATCAGTAAAGTAGTGCCAAATGCTGTCCACCCAAGCCGTTCCTCTTCGCCCCACCAATCGCAAAGGCTATGGAGAGTCCAACACGTCCCCCCAACTCAACTCAGCGGTGTGTGTGGATCAATCAGGGTTATTCTATTGATCCCATACTGTATATAACGGTTGGAGAATGGTGAAAGAGACAAGAGTGGCAAGAATAGGCCAGTGGATGAACCAGCCTATTATAAATAAACCAGATTTGAAATACAGATAAGACATAAGAGATATGGTTATATATATTAACCATATCTCTTATTAATTTATTAATTTACAGGAATTGTTTTCATGGTTTCATATTTTTTGGCAGTTTTTGAGAGCACATTGGAGCAGTTTTATTTCATAGACCTGGCAACACTACTCCCAACCGAATGATCGAATATCGTGGGGCTCCGTATAAAAGCGGGTACTTGCACGTTCAGCTTATGCGACGGCCTTCCGGGGATTCACACTTTGCGTCCGGTTCGCTCCAGACTGCAACGACAAAAAGTGTTTTGCGTTTATATTTGTGTTCAGCGTGAGGGTGTGAATTCTGTGAAAACATGCAAGAATCTCGAGTAGCTACACAAAATATTCTATGTATGTGTACTTGATGTTCTTTGATGTTTTAGTTGCTCTGCGTGCAGTCTGAGCTAGCCAAAAGCTGCTTTGACTAAATCTGTACTGGAGCAAAGCTAATTCTACTTTATTAATGAAAAAACATGCGCGTACAGTCCCTCTAAAGATGTGAGCATGTTCTATTTGTACCAGAAACAATCAGTAAATCTGGGGTTTCTGTATTTTAAACCAGATTACACCGTTAACCACAACTCCAACGTTCCTGGCTTTGCTGAACCCTTTGGCACATCACGAGGATTCTCTCCGGCGCGTGCACAGCTTTAAACGGCTTTTCAGATAACAAAGATCACTTCCTTCTGGGCTTGCAATCAATGAAATGCTTGATATTTAGTAGCAGGTGTTAAACATTGGTCTGGCTTTACGACACTGTGCGACTTTTGCAATATAAACTTTCCATGAATGAGAATGTACATCTAGTTTACGTTCATAAAATAGAGACGCAAAGGTATTTTTTCCCTCTGCGAGTTACAAAGCCTCATTGTTTGTATTGTTGGTTTTGTATTGATTGCTGCTGAAGATAGAGCTCTGCACAAACAAGAGAAATGTCCAGCCGAACGAGACAGACACGGCACGACACACACGTCAGTCTGAGAGATTTATTTAAAACCCCGGCTCTGTGTTTTGGTTTGGTTTTTTTCCCCGCTTGTCTCGATTTCCCAGCGCTAAATCAGACACGTTCCAATTACAATCTACATTTTGAGTTCTGTCAAATTAGAAGAAGCACCGTATTCTTGTAAGATTTAGAGTATTCTGTAGTGTTGTCGTCATATACAAAGTTCAAACTGGATTTTGTAAGAAAAATAATATAAAAACTCAGAGTTGAGTGTCGGCACGCAATGGTTTTTACTTGAATAACTTTAAACTTTCTCACACTGCTGGATGTGGCAGGACAGGCCTCGGTTACTAACCAGGCCCTGTCCTGCTTAGCGTCCCGGAGCTGACGAGATCGGGCAAACGGGCACGACCAAACCGAGCTGTCTCTGAGCTGAGTTCTTCCCATGAAACAAGCTGAGAAGGCTCTCGCCAAAAGCCACCGGGACGTTAAAAATGCTTCACGCTGATTGGACAAAGCGCCACGACAGTAGAAGAAGCAAGAAAAATTTAAATTGTGTTAAATCCAGTGTTCAGAATGCACAGTCTCTTTCTCATCCACAAATGTGCAAAGTGCCGTTGTGTGCATGTTTTTGAAGAACAAAATAGTCCGTATTTCTTCTAAAATAAGCCGAAGTCGGCTGTCGGCCATGTCTGTTTATTGGTTCAGTTGTTTTGACTTCCGCCCAAACCGAAATGCTGCTCTGTGATTGGTTCCAGTCCCGCCTGTGGGCCCTAAATGCCATGTGATTGGCCCGTTAAACCACTGGTGCAGAGCGAACGAATCAGAAGGAGCCGAACACGAGGGATTCTCAAGAGTTTGTGAACTCACAAAAATAGGAGAATTCATCTTTTGCTGCAAAGTGAACTCTTTCCATTTCCAGGCGATGGATTGAACCGTGCTCCGTGAGATGTTCAAAGCTTGAGAAATCTTTTTAGAACGTAACTCTGCCTTAAACTTCTCCACACTTTTATCTCTGACCGGTCTGGTGTGTTCGACCAACAAAATATAAAATTACTGTGTGTCACAGTTAGATTTAAATTGTTCCGAAATATATCCGAAGAAGCGTGTTTTCCCCTCACTTCTGCGGTCTTTTATCAGCCTCTACAGGCCGCTGAGCAGTACTGCAGGAAGCTTGGTTCTTCTTCTCCCGCAGCTGCGCAGTCTGTGGGCGTGTTCAGAGGCCCGTTCATGCTCCGCTCTCCAACATGAGCTTTTAGAACCAGAACAGCTTGTGTCAGAGCTCTGCACATGTGCTCTGAGGACAAACTCAAAACACCTGAAGAAACTTGTGTGAGAACTATTCAATCATCCGGCAGTTGTAATAGTTAAGGAGGTTTAACTTAGTAGGCTAGGTGGTCGCCCTTCTCGTGGGGGACGGGTTTGGGACTAGCTTTTGCATGTATGTTCTTTCTCCCACTTTTGGGAGAAAGAACGTCACAGATTCAACTTACCTCACAGAACTCCCCTGGGACACTGAGGATCCTGTAGGAGTCCTCAGTTTACTCTCGGGGGCACATACATCGGCACAACGACGATCCCCCCCAAACGAGACCCGTTTCTTCTTTCAGTAACGCAGCCACAAGAGCGAACAGAACAGAACAGAACAGAACAGACGGGAGGACTTGGACCTTCAAAGAGGGCAACTGTAAGTGAGCTCACCTCTTCACAGATCTGACCTGTAACTTGGGCTGGTTGTGTCACCTGCTCGTCTGCATGGAGATGTACAAGTTTAAAGAATCCGGGCAAAGCCATAATGGGTGGCGGACCCTCAACCAGAAAGTACCCTCAAGCACACTTCGAGTTGAAAATACTGGTTTAGACTGTTGCAGTTCTTTCACATTTGCACAGGCTGAACGTGGGCTGTCGCGCTACTTTAAATTCCCCATGTCTCGCAGTGTGACATCCAAAAATCTTTTATTCATGTATCGGAAAATATTGCAATATACTGTTAATTACTGCAATATTTACACAGAACAAAAATATAACATTTTCATGAGCTGAACTCAAAGAAATGAAACTTTTTCTATAAACACAAAATACTTTTTCTCTCAACTGTTGTTTTCTGTCAAAGTCTGTCTCACTGAGCAATTCATATTCATGTGAATAATCCATCCCACCTCACAGGCGTCGCATATCAAGATGCTGATGAGAACGCGCGGATATTTCAGTCAGAACCAGACCCCACAATGCGTCCGAATGTCCACGCTCGCCCCCTGACCCCACAATGCGTCCGAATGCGTGCGAATGTCCTGAATGCACCTGCCCCCTGACCCCACAATGCGTCCTCCAACGCTCGCCCCCTGACCCACATGCGTCCGAAATGTCCACGCTCGCCCACTGACCCCACAATGCGTCCGACATGTCCACGCTCGCCCCCTGACCCCACAATGCGTCCGGAATGTCCCGCTGCCCCCTGCCCCCCCCAGCACGTCACCGGAATGTCCACGCTCGCCCCCTGACCCCACAATGCGTCCGAATGTCCACGCTCGCCCCCTGACCCCCAATGCGTCCGAAATGTCCACGCTCGCCCCCTGACCCCTCCTTCACTCCACAGTCCTGCACCCTTTAGATTCAGACACTCGGCACATCTCATCGCCGCGGGTCACGAGAGTCTGGCGTCCGAGTTAAAAAATAATGACAATAATTTCAGCAATATTGAAACTCGTCAGGCGCTGTCAAAACAAGACCTGAATATAGGCAAAACCAGGATTAAATCATGACTGATTTAAGACTAGGACAAAAATAAAAATCAGCATTTTTTAATTCTTTTTTTTAAACACATGTTCTTAAGATAATAATAATAATAATCGCAAAAATAATGCAAATTTGATAGCGTTTGCGACGTATTGCACAGGCTTTACAGCAAACACCCAAACTTAACATTCCTCATTTAACATACACGTACAAGCAGCCGGAGCTCTCGGTGACATGCGACTACGTGCGGTGACTACGGCCCGGGCTTTGAACCGGCAACGCCCGTCTGAGCTGCAGCGGCACATTTTCTCGCATTTCTGTCCGACGGCGTAATTGTTTGTCTCAGTTTCCAAGTGTTGTTTACCGCGAGTGCACCTCCATCAATAAGGGAGGCAGCAGATGGAACTGTAATTGGTCGTGCTGCGACTGTAGCGCGTCTCCCCGAAGATTTTCATTTCAAGAGCAGTCACAGCAAAGAGACGTGATAGGATCTGTTTTGTTTAGCTAATATTCAGCTTTTGAGTGGGAGATGAATCTTTGGACCCCTTCACGTCCAAGAGCCGTTCAAAATCCGTTTTCATGTCATATTTAAAGCTGCTTCATTATTATTATTATTACGTTTCAAACCACAAAAGGACAGTATATATTTAAATCCGTCAAACTAGTTGATAGCCCTCTCAGACCCTTTGGCAGATCGTTAGTTTTTAGACAGCACCAAGTGAAGCGGTGGACCCCCAACGTTAGGGCAAACGCATCGATGGCTTGGGCTTTCTTCTTGTCTGGAAACCCCGAACATGCCGTATGTCTCTCTCTGTGTGTTTTAAATAGATCCATATCAGGCTGGTCCCAACGTAACAGGTGGGTTTGGCCAGTAGCGACACACATGGTCCGTCTACAGATACTGCATGGTGCTAACGAGGGAAGAGGAAAGGCCCAAAATATCACATGGGACTGAAAAAAACACCCTCGTTTGTTTCACATGCGTCGCAGACCTAAACGCCTCTGATTGCACGGTTCTGATTGGGTTTGTCTTGAAGTGTGATGACAAGAGGACCAGGGCCAGGCTCACACGCCATAAGTGTGTATTCAGGACCCCCGGTGGAATTTCCTTTCCAGGCTTGTGCACAAATACTCGGCTAGTTAAGTTGACGGCTTCTGAAGCTTCAAAAATCTGCATTGTGGGTTCGACTGGAGGTATAGTGATTCTCAGTTTCTGTTCACCGCTCACGACCCAAACCTTCGTACCTAATTCAAAAGTAGAACGTACTCTACATGCTCTAAAGCAGACTGGTTTGTGTGAAATGCCCAACGTTCATGTGACCAGCAAGTCAACGATGCACCGATTCTCTGGACCGCCTGAAAACCACTTTTAAGTCTGTGTAGAACTTATTCTCTCTCGGTCGACAGCCCTTTGTTAACCAATACAACCGGTTAATAAGCTCGTCATGTGCTGGCCTCGGGAAATGGGGGGCTTTGAAGGCCAAAGAGAAACCAACGGGAAACGAGTATGAGGCGGTGACAGGGAAGGCACGTTTCCCACGCCGCGCTGCACTATCCTCCTGAACATGTGCGGCTTCATGTGCGACCCCCAACCAGGTGTACCCCTGACATTCAATGGGACGGACTGGCAAAACTCACAGATATCCCAAATCTCAACGCGTCTCATCGCTCAAAACATACTTCCTGTTTTGAGAGTAAGAAGGTTTGCCTGTGCGAGGACGGAAAGGACTGCTTTTTGGTTGTCCGTCGTTGCTCTGCGCTTGTCAAATCTCCCTCAACCCACCTTTTATGCGCCGACCCCGAAGCTGAGAAGCAATGTATTGGACTATAACTCCGAGTCTTGTCTAATCTGCTCATGCACATCCACCTCCGCCTGTCGGTCCACGTGCGCTGTCAATCGTCCATTCCAGAATAAGAAACGAGAAGACGCGTTTCTCAAAAGTCTCCCCTCGCCGCGTTGCTTCGTTTCGGCCTGCCCTTGGATTTCCCCGGCTTTCATTCCATTCTTTACTCGCTCAAACGCGCCACACCGCCCTCTCAAATGTGCACTTGTGATAACTGCCGATCCCTTGTCAAACATTAGCTCTTATCACCTCCGGAGTCAAACAAAACACTTCAGACCGTGAATGAAAATGAGCCTGTTTGAACCTTTTTAGACTTGAAAATTGCGTCTTACAAAAAAAAGGGACAAAAAGACGACCGGGGCCGATAAGAAGGCTCGCTGGTGAAAAGAGAAACCGTTCATTCTCAAAGGCTTTGGAATGAATCAGAAGACGCTGTGGACTTCATAGACGTATTATCTTGGTTTTAGTTTGAATCCTCTACCATTAAAGTAGGGTGTGGCCAGGCGAACTCTGGCGAAATCTGCTATGCATAGGTGTAAAGCGATGGATCGATGGAATGGGTAAAAAGAGCAACAGGAAAGGTCACTTTAAAGCTGCAATTTGGAATCCTTTTTTAATTATTTCACCCGTAAATGGCAGAAATTAAACTTTGGCACCCAGTTTTAGAAGGAAAAGGTTACGACTTCGATGATCACGGACTCAGATTCAGTTTCTTTTAACAAAGACTGGGTTTGGACTTGGGAAAAAAAAGGGGATTTCAGCTTGTAAAGACTTAATTAAGACTCGGTTCTGTCTCGTTTTTAGTGACGAGGACCCCCAACTACGAGGACTTGACCACGACTTGGACTACAACACTGACTCAAGGCAGGTTTTAACGATAAATACGTTTCACTTTTTGGCTCCATCCTCCTTCAAAAATGGACTTTTCTGAGCTTTTAGCCACGTTATCTGGAAAACATCTGACATAATTTAGCTTTGTTTAGCTTTAGCTTCATTTACTTGATTCATTAAATAAGTCTTCTCCCCTCTGAGCCTCACAAAAAACTCGGTTCTATATAAACTGAGGTCGTCTGTGGCTGTTTTTAAGTCCATAAATCATCACTAGACTCACACTTTCATTAGCAATAGGAGGAGAGGGTGCGTTTTTACACACAGACGCACAAACTCATCACGTAACCGCACGGAAAAGAGCTCAGCGTGTTCACAATGTCGTCTTTCTCGTCTCATCGTGCGGCCCTGCTATCTTCCCGCCTTCCTCCGGTGTTCAGATGGCCGTCTCACAATAAAAGCCTTTCTCATTTCGAAAGTCTCAGTCACAACTGGGGGCGAAGCAGAAATCGGATCAACCCTGTCTGACTGGTATCAAGCAGAGGTCTCGGGGTCACCGCTTCAGTCGCTTATTATTTTATTTGATGTATTCGGCAAAGGGAACCGGAGGACCGGTCTTGCAAAGGAAATTGGTGTGTTCCATTTGTTCAGGCATCAGGGTGAATTCCAACTAGGAATGTGTCAGAGGGAGGAGAATACAGAGAGAGGAGATTGACAGCATAAATTGGAAACCATGAGGATTTGGAAGGGTGAACTTTGGGTTTTAAATAAGACAGCCGACAGACGGAGAAGAAGAGCCAAAATGTGCTCTTAAAGTGATGTCTTTCACCTGGGGATACATGACAGATGAGATGGAAATCGTAACAGACTAAAAGCGAGGTAGAGTGCTTCGGCAAACAGTGCGACGAACAGGCCCACGGAACTGCTTTTTTTATTGCATTAAAAAATAAGTGAGCTGGATTTAATTCTGTTTCCTCCATGGCGTCTTCCTCAGCAGATGCGTCTTTAAAATAGATTGATAATTTGTGGTTTTGATATTCAGATGTTTTCTCTGCTCCGCATCGTTGGGCAGAAGTCTGCAACACGAGCAACCGATGTGACCCAGACATAACATGTTTTCTTAATAAATACATCTAATTACACCCGAATTCAACTTCTTCATCATAGCAAAAACAGCTTTTATTCGTTCCAACTTTGTGGCTGTGACACAAAACGACTTGCTGTTTATGGTAGTTTTTTCTGCGCGTCGTATTTGACTTCTGTGTTTCTCTCTGTCACGTCTGAACATCTCTGTAGGCGAATATGATGTTTTCAGTCTAATGCTAACATGTGCTAGCTTTGGCTTGCTAAGTGTATTACCTCAACAAGTTATCACCAAGTCCGCATTTTTCATTTCTGTTCCTATCTGCTTTGTGCCCGAGTCTGCGTTCTCCCTCGTCCAAAGCTCCTGTTCAGCTAGCGCCAGGGTTCCCGGGAGCCGAAGAGGGCCAGAAGCTAGTACTTCTCAGGGTCCGCTTTGCCCCGGTATGGTTCACTTAAAACTGGGGTACATTTTGCGTTTGTGAATGACTGCTGGTGGTCAGAGGGGCCGTGGTCGCAGATTGGTGATGGCGCCGCCCGTTGTGGCAGACTGGGGCAGACTGGGGCAGACTGACAGAAGCGAGGCTGCCAAAGTGTCTGTCCCCAGTTTCAAAAGCACCAAAAAAATTAGCACATTATCCGCCAATTTCCACAGGTTCACGTCTTCACCAGAAAATGAATGCACGCGAACGCTCGTCAAAGAGTTCGCGAGAGCTCAGGACTAGTTTGATTTTACATACTGTACCTTCTTCCTCCTTTCGCAATCCGAACAGTCGACTATGCGGCTTTAAAGTTTGGACACGCTTAGCCTCGGTTGGGCAGAAATGGAGCTCCAAAGAATGCACGAAATACAAGTCTCAACAGACCAAAAAGCAACCGCCAACAAGCTGACAATGAGAAGTGACCCTGCACTTGATCCTGTCTCTTTACCTGTCAGCGTGATCCTTCCCGCTGTAACAAGCCCCTCTTCATCGCACACAGCTGTCTGAGCAAACTCGACACACTCCTCTTCGGAACTCGACTGGTAAAAGCTTTGAACCCGGGCGCCGCTTCAGACTTTGATGCGACGCCGTCTCGGGCTCCAGACCGCTGAATTTCTGACACGGAGAACACTGGTAACTTAAAGAGCCGCCCAGTGCTTTTCGTTTGGATGCAGGAGCGTTGGAAAGAACAACGCATTTACGATTTGACTTGGTCGATTCGCTTGATTTGCGTCGTCCCAAATCTCATAATTATCTTCTTTCTCAACCTTTACGATGATGTGAGTGATCAGAGGGACGATGACCAGACATTTTACTGTTTACACATCATTTTAACTCCAATAATCCAAAAAGTTGAGTGTGCAAGTAATAAAAAGCTTCAACGTTTGACACTTTCTCTTTGGATTCTTTTTTGTGTGGCTAAATTAACCTTGTCAAAAACCTGCCACAGATGTGAACGATGAGAAAGAAATCAGATTATCCCACCAGATGCCGAGGAATTGCAATGATCTGAAAAGTCCAGAAAGGGAAAAGCTTCAAAAGATCGAAAGACTTCATTGTACATTCTCTTCCAAATAATAATGAACTGACCACTGACAACCGCTAAGCAGTCTCACTTCTTACACATGTATTTGAATTCAAAGCGCCCTAATTTGGCCCCGTTTGCTGTGCGTGGCGTTAGGTGAAGGCTCCGTGCGCTTCAGGGTTCCTCCCGGCCGCGGTGCTTCCTTCATGTTTGTCTAAATTACATGAAATCTTAAAACTTCAGCTTTCTAATTAGTTGTTGCTTTATAGTGTTGGTGCTCTAGTTTACGGCAGCCCGTGTTGGCTTGCCCCCAGGCGCACATGGCGCGCATGGCGCACATGGCGCGCGGATTCAAGCATCGGTGTGTATTCATATTAGGTTTTAATTTGACTAAATATTGTAACATTTTAGGATTGGAAATCCGTGGGCCTCGCCTTCGACCCGCTTCCAAACCTCTCCTCCCACCCGCTCTCCTAACCTCCCCCCAAGCGTCCTTGAGGGGGTTTGAGGCACGTTTACACCGGCGCCTCTCTCAACTTAAGACTGTAGTTTGCGGAGCGACAAAGTGCTGGTTCTGGCACAGGGCAGGACCCTTATTGGACTGTACCGGGGCCCCACCTACTACATGCTGCACAACCTCTGGGAGGGCATCTGGGTTGAGTGACCTGGGCGCAGCTGTTTTAAAGGTGTGAATGTGTGAATGAGAAGGTGGTCTACTGAGTTTTAGTAATAGAAATCCAAATGTTTTGTTATTTATCCTGAACTTAAATGTAATAAAATGTGAGGTCTTCGATATCGGAGTGTCCTGGACCACTCAGGCACCGATCTGCGCTCGCCTTTACCTGTGAGTGTCCCTGGCACCGATTCAATCCAGGGTGGCCTTTTTGGAAACTAATCAAGTAAATCATTGTTTGTTTAACCCGTGGCTAAAATAATAATCTAAACGTGTTGCCTCTAGTGTCGCCACGACACATATACATTTTGATGAGAAATGGGCTTGTTTTGCAGCCGGGAGTGTTGGCATTTAGCACTTGCAAGGTTAGCAGCCTTTCACAATTAACAACAGTCATTCTCAGTGACAGAGTACAGCGTGGGTGAATTTTGGAGGCTCTTGAGCTTTCACCTGTTTTTTGCAATGACACTAGATGGCAGTGCGACAACGTAGTGGATGCAAGCTGCTGCCACAACACGACCCGCAGAAGAAGAGGAAGTGGCAGTTTACGCTGTCAGTCCACCGGAGGCGCTCTGCTATGCAGCACTTGAAACCAAAGTCCGGACTCCCCTGAAAAACGGCAACTCATAAAAGATTGGCCTCTCCGAGTAAAGTCTTGAGTAAAAATAAAAAGGACCAAATCAAATGGAGTTAACCGAGGTGCGTGAGCAGGACCACGCCTCCGCCGCCGTCTTCGGACCACGCCTCTATTACCCAGAAGCCCTCTTACACCAGCCTCAGTCAGCGCTTGACTCTGTTCCCGCTCCTGGTAATAGGCTTTCCTTCGGCATCCAGTCTTCTAAGAGGGGGGTCCCGAATCGACTGGGCAGATCGCAGAGACGGAGCCCACCCCCCGCCCGTCGCTCTGCAGTTGGAGCCGCCGTGGTTCACCAGCGTCCAGCTCGCGTCATTAAATAACTGGTGGTCGCGTGGTCCTTGCTAATGAAGGCTGGATTATATTTCCACTGCAAATCGAGCATGAAATGTGGATGTTTTGTTTTTGTCATGTCGGTTGGCATATTTCTTTTTTAATAACGCAAAGCTCTTGGGTATTCTCCTGACTTGAAAAGGTTTATTGTCACTCACAGAGCGCGCGAACGTAGCGTCTGAAATCAACAATGAGAAGAAGAACATTTTTAGAAGGAGGAATAACCACGGCCGGGTGTTGAGAGCGCCCAGAGCTCAGAAGAATACTTTGAACATATATTCAGAACTTATTTTGTAATGTATTTCGTTACATGATCCAATCGGAGTACATGTAACAGTGTGTTTGGAACTCTTTACAACGGTATTCTGTTACGTGATCCAACCTCGCCCGCTGCCCGCGCATCGACGCGTCAGATCACAGCGCGGCGTGAGGGCTTTTACAGCGCGGGCGATCAGTCTGATGTCTGTTTTATTCTGACTGAAGAAGAAAGAACTGCAGCGCTGACTGATGCGACAGTTGGCTTGGCAACACTCAACTTTTCTGCTAACGTAACGCCAATCAGCCAATCACATCGCTGCGTCGTGCAAAGGAAAGCCAGTCTTCCTAAACTCCACTTTGAAAAGAGCAATAAAACATTTCTACTTATTTTAAAACCCATCATTTGACTATATGTTATGAGATAAAAGTGTGAAAGTGGCAGAAACGCTGACGTTCCGGACCTCCGCTTGTCCAGACCGGACCTCGGTTAAAGTTTATGAGTGACCCGTGCTTCAGAATAACACCACACCTTAATTACACCGCCTGTCCAAACAAAAGTCACCACTGAAAAAATGGTCACACGTTATAATATTTGTTTGGACCGCTTTTAGCTTTGATCAAAGTTTGCAATAGCTGTAACGCCTGCAATGTCAAACAGAGCTATTCAGCGTGTCGTTCCTCACACAGATCTTCAGCGTGTCGTCGTTCCTCACACAGATCTTCAGCGTGTCGTTCCTCACGCAGATCTTCAGCGTGTCATTGTTCCTCACACAGATCTTCAGCGTGTCATTCCTCACGCAGCTCTTCAGCACGTCGTCTTTCCTCATGCAGATCTTCAGCGTGTCG